>JAEMWC010000386.1:437500-630000 GCA_016490735.1 Pachyseris speciosa
TTGAAGCCATTTCTAAGAGCAGTGAAAACTCCGATGATCGCTGACTCGCCGAAATGGCTTCAAACCGGCCTGAGAAGCTGGCAAAGAACAGAGGATACAACAAGGCCGATCCAATTTCTGTTCTGTTGCTTCAATTTCTATTCGGGCATGCATTTGTTCTCGGCAACAATGGCAAAATGATAGCCTATACCTTCCAAACTGCGCGTAAAGCGAAAGAAGGAGCTATGACAATGAGCGGCTTACAGGTTCGTTTTCAAACTTTCTTTGTATCTTGATACTGAAAGTACTTGATACTGAAAGTATTTCCCTTGCGAAATAACTTTGAGAATTCCTAGGAATTCCTAGGGTATTTATTCTTAGGAATTCCTAGGAATAAGAGGTGTGAATTTTCACGGTAAATTCGGACTTGGAATTCCTAGGAATTCCAAGGAGTTCCCAGTTTTAATAGTACTTGTCCTCAATTCCCAGAAATATATGGAACAGGACTTAGAATTCCTAGGAATTCCCAGCCTTTCTGTTCCTAGTAGAAATTCCCAAAAATTCCAAGTCAGAGGTTGTATCCCAAAACACATGTATATCCCAGAATTACACTGTGAATTTTAAGCAGTTCTCCTGAGCATCTAAAACCTTTACGGCCATTAAATAAAATAAAAAAAAGTCAAGATAAGTCTTTCAGTGATGAAAGCAAAGGTGAGACTGATTTGAAGCTGTCCAACAATTTTATTTACAATAAGCAAATGACACTTCACAGATGACAAATCACTTGGAATCATTAAACTACATAGGCCAACGGGATTTGTTTTTACCAAAGTTTTACGTACACAGTATCAGGTAATGTTAAGTGTAGCTGTCTGAATCACAAATTTATAATAATATTATTGTGAAAAATATTTTAAAAATGTAAAAATTGTTACAAACTTGTGTATTTATGGGAAAGCTGATCTTGAGATTATCGATACAGTTGAATTCTAAAATTTACATGAACTGGAACAAAAGTGAAAGGAAAAATGGAAATAGTGGACTTAGCTCATTGATTTAATTTTTTGCGCCGTTCAGGGAGCTTCCTTTGCTGTCGGCGGGTGAGGTTGTCAACAATGTCCCGCTCCGCAGCTTGTATTTTTGATTTATGTCTGAAACAAAAATAACATTTCATCAGTGACCATTAGCAAATTACATGTAACGTCATTCTAGACAGGTTTAAATTCACTAGAGTACTCAAGATAACTGAAGCCCTGGCGAATAACTGACCTAAAGTTAAGCTTTAAAACTCGATCTGTAGTTTTACAACCGTTGAACTACTGACGATTCAAAGACCTCAAGATACAAACGGCGGCCGATATGGGTTACACTTTGCCGTCAGCCAGCTCAAGGAGCGGTCTGTTACGCGATGATTTTGTTCTTTCAAGTTTTAGTGCGCCGTCGACAAGTTTTTTTTTTTTATAATTGAAGAACTGTTCCTATTTCTAATAACAGAGTATTTACTCACCTAAAACTTTCAAAATTCCCGCTTTATAAATGGCTTGCGTGCCAGCTGTTACATCCACGATGATGTCCTCATCTCATTCAACATCCGTGCCAAAAACTTCAGCCTTTCGTTTACTACGATAACGCTGTTGTCATTCTCCCTCTAAACTATTCAAAAACCCTTCTTCGCGAAAGAGAAATAACAATTATTCGAACGACAGCCCAACCGAAAAAGACAATCCAAAGAGAGAATGAATAGAGGTTCTTTGTTCGACAAAAAGCACGAGGATAGTCACGTGAAAATTCACACACTGTCATTGGCTGTTGCCGTGTAACATCCGCTGGACTGATTGCGGTCTTCAGAGATACCTATTCTGTTCACTTTCCTTGCTTCCATCGGTAATTTCAACACGAACCATTCAGATCTCGGGGATTAATGAATCCCTTGATGGCGAAGATTTTGACGTAAACACACTTTATGAAGAGATTCATCTTCAGTTGAGTGTTAAAGATGCTTTAGATGTTTGTTTTCGAACGTTGTCGAGGAAGCAAAGAGTTGAATGAGTTCGTGAAGGTGAGAAAAATTGATCGCTTAAAATCTTGCTTTTACGTTCATTTCATTTCAAAGGACTTTGTAAATTAATGAACTTTTCGGGTAAGTCACTACGTAATTGCATGACTTAAGGATTGTATTCTATTTTATGTAATTGTCTTTTTGTCTTTATTAGGGCTATGTCGTGTTTCGTAGCACTTTGCTTATTAGGCTTAGTCACTTTCCTTGACAGAATTAAAGTCTTGATCTTTAAGAATCACAAAGCTTTCCAGTCTTTGTTTAACTTAAAGTGGTGGACTTTAAATTGATATTGATTGACCTCAAAATTCTGAAATTTGCATTCTGATGTCTCAGTTTACCATTGATTCCCAGACATTCCCAGCAATTCCAAATGCGATTTCTGTTTAGTATTAGAATTCCTGGGAATTCCTAGGAATTCCAAGTCATTCCCAATTGGATCAGTAAACATTCATAGATATTCTAAGAACTTCCAAGCCTTTGGCCTTATCGTAATTTCCATGACTTGGAATTATTTAGAATTCCTAGGAATACCTAGGAATTCCAAGTTTTCTGGGAATCCATTTCGCAAGGGTAAAATGTCTGCGGCACCTAATATCATTTTGATAACGCGCAACGATCTTGCAGAAACCCTACCGCGAACCAGTAAAAGATCTCTAGCAAAGACTCCAGGAAGAGAGCAGTCCATTCCGCCTTCGACCAATGTTAATGCTAACTGAAATGGGGGTAGTCCGGTAAGAAGTGACGCATTCGAACTAAGAATATTCATTACTTTATCTCTAACAGTCTATAAATTAACCGTAATTTGAACGCGAGGCCTGAAGGTAAAATATTATTACTTGGAATGTTTGATTCACTCCCTTCGATGTTCGCCGTTTTGGCTTCTTTGCCGATGTAAATGGATACAATTTTTTCTTGTGCTTTCGCGAGGGTATCACGAATATGAACACAGTTAGTAGAACGAAATAGTTTTTCTCGAGATGACGGCTTGCGTGCACTCTTGCTTTGTTGTGATGAAATGATCTCGCTGAAATGCTACGCGTTCATATCACACGTGACTTGCGGTGAATATTTTAAATTAGCGGTAACAGCACTAGTGACAGAAACTTTTTAACGCATAATTAGCCATACCAGCATCACGAAATAGTTTTTCGGAATTCCTTTAAAAATTTAAACAGCTTTTCTTCTCGTTTCTTTTGCAAAATGTTCATTCTAGTCTTCCCGATTCGAATCATGAAAAATGTGCTATTTTCAATTTCCGGCCAAAATCTTGGAAAATATGCTGGGGACTATTCAGCGACCATATTACTCCGACCGGCGTTAACATAACGAAAATAAAGAGAAATTCTCCACTGGGATACTGGAACATTAACCCAACCTTAATGATCGTTGATGTGTCGAGAATAACGGAATAACGGTATTTTAGTTAGAGAAATCATTGATATTTTAAGGAATAAAAGGAATAAAAAGGCCACAAAGAAATTTAATATTTGAGCGAGGGTTCAAAAGATGTCACTGAAAGCAAACAAAAAAGTAATAGAATAATCCACCCTGTGCAAAAATGGCTCCCTTTAAATTATTCCTTTGTTCGCATTGAAATTAGCGTCACTAACCTCGTTAATGGGACAAGAATCTTTTATCCCGAGCGAGCAAGTTTAGTGAGGCTATTTTGAATACAAACAAAAGAATAATTTAAAGGCAGCCCGAAAATGAAATGCAATCATGTTCGAATACGGCCACACTATTTTGCCAGCTGAGCCAAATGGCGAGTTTACCTCAAAAAATAGCATGTAAAGGCCGAAAAACGATTTACGGGTTCGGTCACTGCGAGCAGAACACCAATACTACAACGGTGACCGTTACCACCAAATACATGGAATGCACTGAAATCGTGAGAATAATTATCTTATTTGCGTGAGAATACCCCCCGCAAATGTCCAACCCCTCTGACCACACCCACGTGCAAGGCACGAGGAGGACATATCACATACGGAGAATAACCCTCAATTAACCCTTAGTCGCCGTTTGTGTGGCATCAGCATCGCAGCACTTGAATAGAAAGGCAACCAGGAAGAGTCTGCCAGCGGAGAAATTACAAATCACTTCACGCCTGTTTTAAAACTTGAGGTAATAATATTGTTACTGTTTAATTCTGGTGAACGCTTCGCCTTGCGTCGTTTATTTTCAAATAGCGTCTTAACACCTGGCCCCATTAGTGGTATCAGCTATCATGGAACAATACATTTCTGGTAAGACATCAAACTCCACGGATGCCTCCCAAGACGTTAAACTTGCCAAAAGTTCAAGTCAATTTGCCAACGTAAAAAGAGTAGAAAACTGGCATCTCTATAACGTATTCATAAGCGCTAGTGTTTGATAAGTTTTGTCGGCCATTTACCTTCGAATTGACCTAATCATCATTTTCACTTCCACACCGAAACAGAAACAACAGTCCTTTAGGGGCTGACTATGTTATCTATTTGCAAGTAATGGTTATTCACAGATCACTTGCTCGAGAGGTCCGTTTGTTGATTGCACCGTGATAAGTATTAGAAGTTTCTATCACTGTGGTGAAGATAGTGGACAAAGAAATTGGTTTCTGCAGTGAGATGTTGATTCTTGTCGTTTTCAGAAAGCGCAGTCTCTTTCGTGTGATTTTTGTTTGTATTATTTGCGATATGGTGACTTTTTATTCCATGGGTAGCGACGTCACGAACAATAAGAAAAGAAGTGACACGTAGCTGACGGAAAGAACCGAACAGGCTACAGAGCATCTTACTATATTTCAACTTATCGCGTTTAAAACCTCTTTCAATGTACAGCTGTACCCAAGTCGGGACAGTAAAGAATTTCTTTAAGAGAGCTTATTACAGGCACTGAGTTTTCAAGGATACTAAACTTCATTCCTACTGGCAGGGTGGAAAATAAAATTCGTTGAGCGACGAATTTCACCCATAAAATCAAAACTGGAAAACTATTTACCAGTTGGGGTAATTTGCAGCATTGCGATCTAAATGTCGTTATGTTTACGAACGATATTGGCTTCAGTGACATCTTTGTCAATAAAACAACCATTTATGCGCGCGTGTTATATATATTGCTGTTGCGATCGGGAATCTTGAAGAAGAACTCAACTCAGATAGAACAAGACGATCTAAGATCGTAAGTCGAGCTGTAGACGTGCGGGTACGAGTGTCGACCATTAGCGCAGCAAGGCGGCTCTTAAAAGTTGCATGTGTAACTGACCTTATTCATACTAATTTTCGCACGTACTTAATTCCGCGAAAAATCGTAAGGCGTACTTGGCGAGTATTTAATAGGAAGGTTTAGCAACGACGACGACAACGGCAACGAAAACGTCGCATCAAAATCTAAGTTTTCGTTTTCGTATCGCTTTCGAGATAATACTAATTTGTCTAACTTGGAAAATGCTGAGGAACTATTCAGGGACTATACTGCTACGAGCGGCGTTAAAATAAGGAAAGAAAAAAGAGAAATTCTTAACTGGGGCACTGGAATATTAACTAAACCTTGATGTATCGCGAATAACGGAATAACGATATTTTGCTTGGTAAAGTCACTGCTATTAAGGAATAACGAAGCCACAAAGTAATTTTATATTTGAGTGAGGGTTCAAAAGATGTCACCGAAAGCAAACAAAAATGTAATAGAATAATCCACCCTATGCAAAAATGGCTGCCTTTAAATTATTCTTTTGTTCGTATTGAAATTAGCGTCACTAACCTCGTTATTAAGATATAAATTCTAGAGATTTTTTTCTCCAGAGCGAGTTATTGAGACTATTTTGAATACAAACAAAAGAATAATTTAAAGCAAGCCCTAAAATAAAATGTACACATGTTCGAATACGGCCACACTATTTTGCCAGCTGAGCCAAATGGCGAGTTTACCTCAAAAAATTGCATGTAAAGGCCGAAAAACGATTTACGGGTTCGGTAACTGCGAGCAGAACACCAATACTACAACGGTGACCGTTACCAAATACGTGGAATGCACTGAAATCGTGAGAATATTTATCTTATTTGCGTGAGAATACCCCCCGCAAATGTCCAACCCCTCCGGCCACACCCACGTGCAAGGCACGAGGAGGACATATCACATACGGAGAATAACCCTCATTTAACCCTTAGTGGCAGTTTGTGTGGCATCAGCCTCGCAGCACTTGAATAGAAAGGCAACCAGGAAGAGTCCCCAGCCAAGAAACCACCAATCACTTCACGCCTGTTTTAAAACTTGAGGTAATAATATTGTTACTGTTTAATTCTGGTGAACGCTTCGCCTTGCGTCGTTTATTTTCAAATAGCGTCTTAACACCTGGCCCCATTAGTGGTATCAGCTATCATGGAACAATACATTTCTGGTAAGACATCCAACTCCACGGATGCCTCCCAAGACGTTAAACTTGCCAAAAGTTCAAGTCAATTTGCCAACGTAAAAAGAGTAGAAAACTGGCATCTCTATAACGTATTCATAAGCGCTAGTGTTTGATAAGTTTTGTCGGCCATTTACCTTCGAATTGACCTAATCATCATTTTCACTTCCACACCGAAACAGAAACAACAGTCCTTTAGGGGCTGACTATGTTATCTATTTGCAAGTAATGGTTATTCACAGATCACTTGCTCGAGAGGTCCGTTTGTTGATTGCACCGTGATAAGTAGTAGAAGTTTCTATCACTGTGGTGAAGATAGTGGACAAAGAAATTGGTTTCTGCAGTGAGATGTTGATTCTTGTCGTTTTCAGAAAGCGCAGTCTCTTTCGTGTGATTTTTGTTTGTATTATTTGCGATATGGTGACTTTATTCCATGGGTAGCGACGTCACGAACAATGAGAAAAGAAGTGGCCCGTAGCTGACGGAAAGAACCGAACAGGCTACAGAGCATCTTACTATATTTCAACTTATCGCGTTTAAAACCTCTTTCAATGTACAGCTGTACCCAAGTCGGGAAAGTAAAGAATTTCTTTAAGAGAGCTTATTACAGGCACTGGGTTTTCAAGGATGCTAAACTTCATTCCTACTGGCAGGGTGGAAAATAAAATTCGTTGAGCGACGAATTTCACCCATAAAATCAAAACTGGAAAACTATTTACGAGTTGGGGTAATTTACAGCATTGCGACCTAAATGTCGTTATGTTTACGAACGATATTGGCTTCAGTGACATCTTTGTCAATAAAACAACCATTTATGCGCGCGTGTTATATATATTGCTGTTGCGATCGGGATTCTTGAATCTTGATACAAAGGAACGAGGAATACAAACAATAGTAGACGCCAACTGGGTTTTGCAGCATTGCGATTTAAATCTCGTGATACGAAAGATATTGGCTTCAGTGAGATCTTTGTCAATAAACAACCATTTATGTGCGCGTGCTACATATTGCTGTTGGGATCGGGAATCTTGAAGAAGAACTCAACTCAGATAGAACAAGACGATCTAAGATCGTAAGTCGAGCTGTAGACGTGCGGGTACGAGTGTCGACCATTTAGACTAATTAGCGCAGCAAGGCGGCTCTTAAAAGTTGCATGTGTAACTGACCTTATTCATACTAATTTTCGCACGTACTAAAATTCGCGAAAAATCGTAAAGCGTACTTCGCGAGTATTTAATAGGAAGCTTTAGCAGCGACGACGGCAACGGCAACGAAAACGTCGCATCAAAATCTAACTTTTCGTTTTCGTATCGCTTTCGAGATTATTCTAATTTGTTTTTGGAAAATGCTGACGAACTATTCAGGGACTATACTGCTACGAGCTTCATTAAAATAAGGAAAATAAAGAGAAATTCTTGACTGGGACACTGGAATATTAACTAAACCTTGATGTGTCGCGAATAACGGAATAACGGTATTTTGGTTGGTGAAATCATTGATATTAACGAATAACAAGGCCACAAAGTAATTTGAAATTTGAGTGAGAGTTCAAAAGATAGTACTGAAAACAAACAATCAAATCCTAGAATAATCCACCCTATGCAAAAATGGCTGCCTTTAAATTATTCTTTTGTTCGTATTGAAATTGGCGTGACTAACCTCGTTATTGAGACAAAAATTCTAGAGATTCTTATATCCCGAGCGAGTTTAGTAAGGCTATTTTGAATAAGAACAAAAGAATAATTTAAAGGCAGCCCTAAAATGAAATGCAATCATGTTAGAATACGGCCAGAATATTTTCCCAGCCAAGCCAAATGGCGAGTTTAGCTCAAAAATAGCATGTTAAGGCCGAAAAACGATTTACGGGTTCGGTCACTGTGAGCAGAACACGAATACTACCACGGCGACCGTTACCAAATACGTGGAATGCACTGAAATCGTGAGAATAATTATCTTATTTGCGTGAGAATACCCCCCGCAAATGTCCAACCCCTCCGGCCACACCCACGTGCAAGGCACGAGGAGGACATATCACATACGGAGAATAACCCTCATTTAACCCTTAGTGGCAGTCTGTGTGGCATCAGCCTCGCAGCACTTGAATAGAAAGGCAACCAGGAAGAGTCCCCAGCCAAGAAACCACCAATCACTTCACGCCTGTTTCAAAACTTTAGGTAATAATATTGCTACTGTTTAATTCTGGTGAACGCTTCGCCTTGCGTCGTTTATTTTCAAATAGCGTCTTAACACTGGCCCCATTAGTGGTATCAGCTATCATGGAACAATACATTTCTGGTAAGACATCAAACTCCACGGATGCCTCCCAAGACGTTAAACTTGCCAAAAGTTCAAGTCAATTTGCCAACGTAAAAAGAGTAGAAAACTGGCATCTCTATAACGTATTCATAAGCGCTAGTGTTTGAAAAGTTTTATTGGCCGTTTACCTTCGAATTTCACTTCCCCACCGACCCAGAAACACAGGTCCTTTATGAGCTGACTATGTTATCTATTTACGAGTAATTGTTATACACAGATCACTTGTTAGAGAAGTCCGTTACTTGATTGCATCGTGATAAGTATTAGAAGTTTCTATCATTGTGGGGAAGATAGTGGACACAGAAATTGGTTTCCGCAGTGAGATGTTAATTCTTGTCGTTTCCAGAAAACGCAGTCTCTTTTGTGTGATTTTTGTTTGTATTATTTGCGATGTGGTGACTTTACTGCATGGGTAGCGAAGTCGTGAACAATGAGAAAAGAGGTAGCAGGTAGCAGGTAGCTGATAATAGACGCCAACTGGGTTTTGTAACATTGCGATCTTACAATCGTGATGTTTAAGAACTTGAAGACGAGTTCAAATCTTGGTCAATAAAACATCCATTTAAATGCTCGTGTTACGGTTTATAGTTGGCCTTTATTTATTACTGTTGAGATCGGGAATCTTGAAGAGGAACTCAACGCATAAACTAATAAAGAAAGATTCTTGACAGGGACACTGGAATATTAACGAAACCTTGATGTGTCGAGAATAACGGAATAACGGTAGTTTAGTTGGTGAAATCATTGATATTAAGGAATTACAGAGCGGCAAAGTAATGTTACATTTGAGTGACGGCTCACTGACAAGATGTCAATGAGAGCAAACAAACGAAAAATAGAATAATGGCAATTTAGAGCTGGAATAATGAAATCATGAATATTCATGAACCGAAAACAAAATGCAATCATGTTACAGTACGGCCAGACTACTTTGCCAGCTAAGCCGAATGGCAAATTTTAGCTCAAAAATAGCCATGTAAAAAGCGAAAAATGATTTACGGTTTCGGTCACTGCGAGCAGAATACCAATACTACCACGGCGATCGTTGCGAAATACGTGGAATGCAAATAATTATTTTCTTTGCGTAAGAATACCCCCCGCAAATGCCCAAGCCCTTTGACCACACCCACGTGCAAGGCACGAGGAGGATATCTCACATAAGTAGAGTAACCCTCAATTAACGCTTAGTGGTAGTTTGTGTGGTATAAGCCTCGAAGCACTTGTAAAGAAAGACAACCAGGAAAAGTCTCGCAGCCAAGAAATCATCAATCACTTCACGCCTGTTTCAAAACTTGAGGTAATAATATTGCCACTGTTTAATTCGAGTGGTATCAGCTATCATGGAAAAATACCGTTTGCTGATTGCAACGTGATAAGTATTAGAAGTTTCTATCATTGTGGTGTAGATAGTGGATACAGAAATTGGTTTCTGCAGTGAGATGTTAATTCTTGTCGTTTCCAGAAAGCGTAGTCTCTTTTCTATGATTTTTGTTGGTATTATTTGCGATGTGGTGACTTTACTGCATGGCTAGCGAAGTCGCGAACAGTGAGAAAAGAGGTAGCAGGTAGCTGACGGAAAGAACCGAACAGGCTGCAGAACATCTTTCTATCTTTCGACTTATCGCTTTTAAAACCTCTTTGAATCTACAGCTGTTCCCAATTCGGGACAGAAAAGCATTTCTTTAAGAGAACTTATTACATGCACTGGGTTTTGCATGATACTAAACTTCATTGCCACAGGCAGGGTGGAAAATAAATTTCGTTGAGCCACGAATTTCACCCAAAAAATCAAAACTGGAAAACTATTTACGAGTTGGGGTAATGATGCTCATTTGAGAACTTCTTATTCGACATGAGAAGATACAAAGGAACGAGGAATACAAACAATAATAGACGCCAACTGGGTTTTGCAGCATTGCGATTTAAATCTCGTGATACGAAAGATATTGGCTTCAGTGAGATCTTTGTCAATAAAACAACCATTTATGTGCGCGTGCTATATATTGCTGTTGGGATCGGGAATCTTGAAGAAGAACTCAACTCAGATAGAACAAGACGATCTAAGATCGTAAGTCGAGCTGTAGACGTGCGGGTACGAGTGTCGACCATTTAGACTAATTAGCGCAGCAAGGCGGCTCTTAAAAGTTGCATGTGTAACTGACCTTATTCATACTAATTTTCGCACGTACTAAAATTCGCGAAAAATCGTAAAGCGTACTTCGCGAGTATTTAATAGGAAGCTTTAGCAGCGACGACGGCAACGGCAACGAAAACGTCGCATCAAAATCTAACTTTTCGTTTTCGTATCGCTTTCGAGATTATTCTAATTTGTTTTTGGAAAATGCTGACGAACTATTCAGGGACTATACTGCTACGAGCTTCATTAAAATAAGGAAAATAAAGAGAAATTCTTGACTGGGACACTGGAATATTAACTAAACCTTGATGTGTCGCGAATAACGGAATAACGGTATTTTGGTTGGTGAAATCATTGATATTAACGAATAACGAGGCTACAAAGTAATTTGAAATTTGAGTGAGAGTTCAAAAGATAGTACTGAAAACAAACAATCAAATCCTAGAATAATCCACCCTATGCAAAAATGGCTGCCTTTAAATTATTCTTTTGTTCCTATTGAAATTAGCGTCACTAACCTCGTTATTAAGATAAAAATTCTAGAGATTCTTTTTTTCATAGCGAGTTTAGCGAGGATATTTTGAATACGAACAAAAGAATAATTTAAAGGCAGCCCTAAAATGAAATGCAATCATGTTCGAATACGGCCAGACTATTTTGCCAGCTAAGCCAAATGGCGAGTTTAACTCAAAAATAGCATGTAAAAACCGAAAAACGATTTACGGGTTCGGTCACTGCGAGCAGAACACGAATACAACCACGGCGACCGTTACCAAATACGTGGAATGCACTGAAATCGTGAGAATAATTATCTTATTTGCATGAGAATACCCCCAGCAAATGTCCAACCCCTCTGGCCACACCCACGTGCAAGGCACGAGGAGGACATATCACATACGGAGAATAACCCTTAATTAACGCTTAGTGGCAGTTTGTGTGGCATCAGCCTCAAAGCACTTGTAAAGAAAGACAACCAGGAAAAGTCTCGCAGCCAAGAAATCATCAATCACTTCACGCCTGTTTCAAAACTTGAGGTAATAATATTGCCACTGTTTAATTCGAGTGGTATCAGCTATCATGGAAAATACCGTTTGGTGATTGCAACGTGATAAGTATCAGAGGTTTCTATCATTGTGGGGAAGATAGTGGACACAGAAATTGGTTTCTGCAGTAAGATGTAAATTATTGTCGTTTCCAGAAAGCGCAGTCTCTTTCGTGTGATTATTGTTTGTATTATTTGCGATGTGGTGACTTTACTGCATGGAATGAGCAGCGAAGCCGCGAACAATGAGAAAAGAAGTAGCAGGTAGCTGACGGAAAGAACTGAAAGGGCTGCAGAGCATCTCTCTATCTTTCGACTTATCGCGTTTAAAATTTCCAGCTGTACCCAAGTCGGAAGAGAAAAGCATTTCTGTAAGAGAACTTATTACAGGCACTCGGTTTTCTAAACTTCATTGCCATAGGGTGTAGATGAAATTGCCTGAGCGACGAATTTCACCCATAAAATCAAAACTGGAAAACTATTTACGATGCTCATTTGAGAACTTGTTATACGACACGAAAAGATACAAAGGAACGAGGAATAGTAACAATAATAGACGCCAACTGGGTTTTGTAGCATTGCGATCTTACAATCGTGATGTTTAAGAACTTGAAGATGAGTTTAAATCTCGGTCAATAAAACATTCATTTATATGCTCGTGTTACCATTTATAGGTTGCTTTTATTTATTTCTGTTGAGATCGGGAATTTTGAAGAGGAACTCAACGCATAAACTAATAAAGAAAAAGTCTCCACTGAGATACTGGAATATTAACTGATGAGAAAACCGCACATCGTGCCGCTAAATTCTGTAACTATTGGAGAGGATTGTATCGAGTGGGTGAAACAAACTCGTCTATTGGGCATTACTATGGACGATAGGCTTTCCTGGGTATATCATCTCACAGATGTAAAAAAAATTCCGTTAACAAACTGAACCTCTTGAAAAGGAGTTTTTTCCTGAGCAGAAACGCCCAATTGGACTTGTACTTTAATATTGCCATCAGTTCTATATGGACTGGTCGTATGGAGCGCCTGTCCAAGTTCGGACCTTCTACATTCTTTGTAAATACTTCACCGCAGGGCAGCCAGAATAATATACAACTTACGTCGAGATATGCCTACCTGATGAGGTATACCGACACTCGAATTGGAACACTATAACCTTCTATTACAAACTTCGTTGAATTAAACTACTCCATAGCGTGTTTAAAGGTGAAGCATCTGCGGCTCTTTCATAATTGACCAAACAACATTGCACTGCGCACAACTTCAGAAGGAGTAATAATATAATCGTCCCCCGTTTTAACTCGCAGTTTCTTTAAAACTCTATTAGCTATAGAGGCACTATTCTTTGGAACGCTGTTTCGACGCATTTTACGGGCCGGTTTAATGATTTTTATCGTAAAGTGAAGAAGGACTTTTATTTTCAGGAACTTGATTTTAGTCGCCCCAATCGCTACCCAGGCATTACCAGGATTTTAAATGCTTTTAAATAAATTATGTCTAAATATTGTAGTTAGCTTACTTAGAGATAACTGATGTGAATTCCTTTTAGTAAGTCACTGAATATTTTTACAGTTTTTATCATGTTTTAATATAGTGCTACATTTTAATTATTTTCACACGACCCCACAAGCTTTGAGCTTTAAACCCTATCGTGTTTAAATAAAGGATATGTATGTATGTACCTTGATGTGTCAAGAAAAACGGAATAATGGATTTCAGTTGGTGAAATCATTGATATTAAGGAATAACAGAATTAACAACAACAGAGTTAACAGGTTGTCAATAAGAGCAAACAAACGAAAAATAGAATAATGGCAATAAAGAGGTGGGACAATGAAATCATGAATTTTCGTGGCTCGAAAATTAAATGCAATCATGTTAGAGTACGGCCAGACTATTTTTCCAGATAAGTCTAATGGCGAATTTAGGTGAAAAATACGTGGAATGCAAATCGTGAGAAAAAGTGTCTTGTTTGCATGAGATTACCCCTAGCAAATGGCCGAGCTCTTTCGCCACACCCACGTGCAAGGCACGAGAAGGATATATCACATAAGGAGAATAACCCTCAATTAACGCTTAGTCGCCGTTTTTGTGGCATCAGCCTCGCAGTACTTGAATAGAAAGGAAACCAGGAAGAGTCTCCCAGCCAAGAAATCACAATTCACTTTACGTCCTTGAAAAGTTGAGGTCATGATATTGCTACTGTTTAATTCTGGTAAATACTTAGCCTTGCGTTGTTTATTTTCAAGTGTTTCAAATGTTATACACAAATCATTTGTTGGAGAAGTCCATTTGCTGAATGCACCGTGATAAGTCAGATGCTTCTATCATTGTGGTGCAGATTGTGGGCACAGAATGTTTATTCAGTGAGATGAAAAGGAGTATGAAGAGAAAGAAAGAATATTGCACACAATGGAATATCTCTCAATCTTTCGATTTATAGCATTTCACACCTTTTTGAATGAACAGCAAGTCGGAACAGAAAAGCATTTCTTTAGGGAAAAAATGCAAGCTGAAATGAACTTAACACGAACTTTGTAGGGAACTATTTTCTTTCCGAAAATGCTAATTGACGTTTTTGACTGCCAAAAACAGCAATTACGACCTTTCCTAAAACCTCAGGGGCTATGATTTCCCAATTGCGAATCTTTTAGGCCACGTTTTAGTTACGAAAACCCGAGAGCACTCTTGATGTAGACGAAGAAAGCACAAGGCGAACTACCCTCCACCGAACACTACTCTTGGGTACCCCTGATGAAATTGCACGAGTTATAAATCTCACCCACAACTGAAAAATGGAGAGGAAAACTCTTTCGAAGTTGGGATAATGATGCTCATTTGAGATCCTGTAACCTTGACATGAGTATAAAGGAACGAGGACTGACAAACTATGATAGACGCCAACTGGGTTTTGTAGAATTGCGATCTAAAAATCGTGATGTTTTGATGTTTGATGTGCGTGTCTCCGTTTAAAGTTGGCTTATATATATATCACTGTCACAAATAATCGGTAATCCTGAAGAGGAATAATGCAGAAGAAATTGCGCAAACTTCTTCAGTGTGATAATAATAAAAGATTAGTCGTTATGTGTCGGAAATAGCGGAATGACGATATTCAGTTAGTAAAATCGATAACTGATGTTGAGGGATAACATAGCAATGTAATTAAGTAATAGAATATGAAATAACCATGTAATGAATTTTCATTCCCCGATAATAAACTGCAACCGCATGTAATAAAAGGAAGAACAATTTACGGGTATAGTCGCCGCGAGCAGGATATACTACCACGGAGACCTTTGGCAAAAGGCTACAGACTTTCTACACACTGAATTTTTAAGACATTTTCTTGCAGAGTCTGATCCATTGAACTTGTAGTTTATACGTTTCAATCTGTAGAGAATTGTTGGCGAATGACCATCAAGCATTTCTTTTCCAAATGGCAAGGATTTGATTTGCTACTTTAATTGATTTTTCTTTAATGATACCTGGCAACCATGTTTCTTAAGTTTGAACAGTATCACAAGGCAGCCATTAAAGAAATAATGAGTAGATCGATAGCAACTTGAGGCCTGGTAGAAATTCATTCAAGGTGAGTTAAATGTTATGAAATCTTAGCTGTTTTTCCGAGCAAGAGGAACCCCTAAGGGCCGTTTGTAATGATAAAAATGCTTATTGTTGGTAAGAGTTGATGTGATCTGTGACCCGAAACTGCGATCAGCGAACATTAGAATTGAACCCGAGAACCTCTATTGAAAATGGGGCGCCTTTACTAAACCAGTAGAAGGAACTAAGGAAGAGAGCAGATTTTAAACCAAGGCACGAATACTGGCTCACACTTCCTTAAGTTAAGAAAATTGATTTCTTTAAAATTGAATTCTTTAAAACTCGATTACTTAATTATCTTTGTACATAGTTTTATCTTCTTATTTCTTACTATAATTTATTTAGATTTTACTTTTTTTGTCTATTGTTATGTAGTTTCTCCAGTTTCTTCTTTCTTACACAACGCATAGTTATGTATTAGGTATTATATTTTTAATTGCATTATCTTTTAGTTTTGGAGAGCAGTTATATGGGAATTCAGTTTCCCCCTATTGCTCTCCTTTACCTACTGTTCTTTTATATAATAATCTAGTAATTGTTATTACGTTATTAATATCATATATGATTTTTATTAATAGGATATCTTATTAGTAGGATATTGTACAGTGGTAAAAAGCATTATGAAACTTAAACTTAAACTTAAATGCTATTAGAACTTATAGTTCAATGATAATCTTTATTAACTGAACAGCTCCCAGTTGGCTTGTTAGATCAGTTGGTAGAGCACTGCACCGGTATCGCTGAGGTCGTGGGTTCTACTCCCGTGCAAGCCTGATTTTTTTTGACCTCATTTTCTGGCTACTGCTTAAGTATTGTTCATCCCGCGGACTGCGACGATCAATCGCATCTTAAATCTTTAAGCATCCAGGTAATTAAGTTTGAAATGCAACTGTGCAGTAATCATAGCAACCTTAAAACAAGTACTTGCAAGAAACGTCAGAGAGATTGACTTGCATTCAGGATTTTAAAGATGTTATTGCATTTATCTTTTAGCACTTAAAACAGGACCATGGACAAGATTGTGCTTTTTTCCGTATTCCTGTTTCTAGTCGTGAAAACTACAGTTCTAGGAGCAAACGGTAAGCAATTTTTGTCAATGTTGACCACACCTACAGAGCCTAGAAAAGGTGAACCCGTTATTAAAAGTAATGATGTTGCGGGTATCGATATTAGCTCCTGGCAGTGTTAATGCTAATCACAATCGCAAATGCCGTATTTATTTTCCCCTTAATGTAATAAATAATATCATTCGCCATATTATCTAGTTCCAGACCCGTCGCCTTTTTTCCTCTGAATGCCAAATACAGAACCAGGGAAATCAACGACCGATCACCCGAAGGAGTCCCCCATGACGTTAATCTGGCACCAGGACCTAACGGTCAAGAGGATGGATCGTACGAGTTTAATGGCACATCAAACAGCTTCATTGAGTTTCCGAACAGCGAAGGGGGAACTTTGGACGTACGTTACTCCATTACGATGCTTTGCTGGGTGTATTATGAAGGCGTCGACGGGCCTCTTTTCTTTTACGGACCCGATGATCCAGACAAATGGGGAGTTCACCTGGCTATAGTTTTTGGGAACCTTTATGCACGCTTTTATACTCGAACCTATTCGAGAACTGATTATATGTGGGCCCCCTCGAGCCTAGCTAGTGGATGGTCATTTGTCGGTGCATCGTATGACGGTACTACCGGGAAGGCAAAATTGTGGGTTGATGGTGAAATGGTTCAAGGAATGAATGTTGGAGCTGGATTGGAGCTGGGCACACAGGACAACGCCAGAATGGGTACTGAACTCTCTGCAAGCTTTGAATATTTTAAAGGAAAGATCGCCCAAATGCGGATTTTTGACGTGGCTTTGACACAGGAGCAAGTACAGGAAATTAAAGGTAAGAATAGTTGGTAATTCAAAAGGGCGAATTTCTTTTACAGAGGCTCTATAGGCAAATGGGGAGTTCACTTAGTTGTATTTCAAGGGAGGCTTTATGCATGCTTTCATACTCGAAATTATGCGAGCAAAAATTATTATATGTAGGATACCCTCGCAACTAAGTTATGGATGGAAATTTGTCGGTGCATCTTACAACGGTACTACCGGTAAGGCAAAGTTGTGGGTTGATGATGAAATAGTTGACGACAAAAATGTTGGAGCTGGATTGAACCTGGGTACACAGGAAAACGTCAGAACGGGTTATGAAGTCTCTGATAACTTTGGACACTTTAAAGGAAAGATCACGCAAATGCAACTTTTTTTATACGGCTTTGACGTCGTACTTAATTTAACGTTCCTAATACAGTTCAAGTTCCAGGATCAGAAAAGCCCTTGGTGCCGTGGAAAGATCTGGGATGTTGGAGAGAAAAGCAGACGAACAGGGTTTTGCCGGAACTGCTCGTCAATCTTCGATCAGAAATGCACCCGTGTAACATCACTGAAACCAGTAAGTCTCTAATGACTCCACAGAATGTGGGTCCTTTTTGTTCAACCTGTGGCCGTAAAATCGTGTACATAACGCTACGCCCGTGACGTGGCAGTCGGCGGCAGACGAGAGGAAATTACGCGTGGTCACAATTGTTTTTCTATTTGATTCTCATTGGTTGAAAAAGTGGCGCGAGTTTTGCTAACCAATGAAAGAGTGAAGTAATACAAAACCAAGGCAAATGAGAATTCCTTTCGACATTCACTTGTTCGAAAACCAATTTGAGCAGCTAATTCTAAGAGTGTATCAAAAGGCGTTTACATGTTGCAGTAGGGAATCTACTTAATTTTGGAAAACTTACGAGATCTGTTATCTTGTCATTACAGTCGAGCTGTGCTATCAGGCTGCTAAGAACGCTGGGAAAAGGTACTTCACCGTGAAGCGTTCCGGCAATTGCCTGGCAGCTGACGATGGGGCGACTTACAAGAAGTACGGACCGAGTAAATATTGCTGGTTTGGTGTTGGGGGCAGAACGAATAACCAAGTGTATGAAGTACAATAGTAACTTGGTAAGTTTGACTATAACTGAAAACACTGGTAAATAAGGACATTTTAGTTTTTACACAGCTCGCTCTAAGTCATTGTCGGTGTAGGGGAGTTTCCAAAGGGTAGACCCTAGAATCGCGATGGATCGCTCAATGACGAGAACAATTGTGGGACAAGAATTGTTTCGTCCTCTTCTAAGGTACCAACGTATGTTGCAGATAACGTCTTGGATAACTAGCAGCGCGGGACTCGTTGGGAAAGGAAATTCGTCCTTCCCAAGGATTCAAACAGGCACATTTATTTCGCCATTAATTATTCCTTGTTGAAAATGTGATAAATGATGTTCGTTATTTCTTTTTATTTTATAGGTCAAGACAAACAGTTGGCAAAAGGAGCGTCAACCAGATGGCAAGATGCGTGTTTAGTGTTAGTGGATATTCACACCATCTCAAATATAACTTTCATTTGATTTTCGCACGGGGAAAAATTGTACACGACGTAAGACAAGGGTGATGATCTGTGGGTAGAAAATAAAACTGAGAACATGCAAAGATGGCGTTCACTTTGTTTTTTGTTTGCCTTGATCACGAATTCAACTTAGTATTGTTTGGGGATTTTAGCGGAATGATTTTACCTTAAGTTTGGATTTATACCCTGATCAAGTTTATATAACCGTGTCACACCTGTCATATGACAATTTTGGTTTTAAATAAAGAGTGAATTGAGGGAACTGACTGAAGAGGTTAATTATGAATGCGAACTGTAACGAATCATCAACCTTGTCCAGCGAAATAAACCGCAGTACTGCAGAAAGCTAGTGTTGCTCTATGAATTGAACGATCACACTTCAGTAGGATAACTCAGTTTTCGAGTGCTGTAATGCCAAAAACAAAGTAATTACTCACAAGCCATTCACAGCAGACGCAAACAGCGCAATGGGTCAATCTGGAACAACAACCGTGTAATACAACGGTCCGGATTCTCATGGTTAACAATTTCAGATAAGTATTCCTCAACGGTAATGATATATTTATCAATATTACTACGGTGAGTGATAACAAAAGCCTGCAGACTTTCTACACTGATCGTCCTAATGAACACTGCGTTTTCAAACCCATTCTCTTGCAGATTCTAATCCATTAAATTTGCAGTTGTAGCTTACAATCAACAACATCATCATATAGCTTGCTTGTTTAGTTACAGAAGCCCTTTGTTTGTGCAACTTCACCCCTGTCTAAAAAGTAGAACATGGAAAATGCCACTTGGTACAACAAAAGATGTACTTTAACATTCAGCATTCACGTGAACACAACGGTCTCCGTGGCAAATTAAACGTTAACAGCGTAAACTAAATCCTATTAGAAAACATTACATTAAATTGTGAGGTCACGGCGTAGGGAAATGATGAGTTCGCTCACTTAAGGAACAAAAGAAAGATTCGCCGAGTTGTTTTTGCATTTTGAAATAGCTATCTCATGGAGTGTCCTTTGCAAGCTCTGAGATTCAATCTACTAGTGCTTACCAGGTGTACGAATGTATTCGCATGGAAGTGACTGAGCAATTAACAGATAATGCTGTCTCTTCAACTCCGTGACCTAAAATACACCTAAAGAGAAATAACTAATAAAAACCTGACAGCATTACATAAAAAAATTAATCGGTAGATAAAAAGCAACACGTTTGCTAGAAACCACAGCAATACAATAACATTAGTGACTATATAGCTGACGGTCTCCCAACATTTTGCGGTGCATGTTTCTTGAGTATATCGAGATTACAGAAAACAATTAAAAGGTTTTTTAAACATTTTTCACTGAGGTTTCCAATCGTTTAAATGAGCCAAATGAAAATAATAAAATAAAAATTATTATCTCTCATCACTTTACTCTTCGCTTTGTCACTGCAAGACAGAAACGTGAGAAGTCCAAGTTGGTACGTTTTCTTCTATCTTTGGTCATTTATAGCAGCCTGTAAAGTACATTTACTATAAGACTGAATCTCATGCAACTAACACCGAGGCCATGGGGACTGACATACTGAGCTGTAATTTAGAACAACCATACGTTGAATGCAAATTGTAAGAGCAAAACGCGAAACGCGAAACGTCGGAACATTATACCGTTTTTTTTTTTTTACTTGTCTGCGTAAGAGCAATTATCTTGTTTAGTTTGCGTACAAATACCCCAGCAAATAATCAGGCCCTTTGGTCACACCCACTCTGAACGGTTATAGCGCATGTTGCTCAAGAGTATCGAGATCAACTTGTGAAAAGGTTTGAAACATTTTGAACTGAGGTTTCCGTTAGTTTAAATGAAAAAAAATCCGAATAATAAAATCATTAGCATGATTTTAATAAAACCGATCATGATGATCTCTCATTGTCCTTTAGATTTAAGTGCTGCATTCGACAAAGTGGATCATGGAATTTTACTTAGACGCTGGAACACAAACTTCAGTATACGCGGAAAGGCTTTAGAGTGGTTTTCGTCATACTTGTTAGGACGTAGCCAACGTATTTTGTTTGATGGGGTTGAATCAGATAGCTTCGGTTTGCGCTTCGGTGTTCCCGAGGGAAGCTGTCTAGGGCCGCTTCTTTTTGTGGTTTATGCCTCAAAGCTCTTCGAGATAATACAAGCACACCTACCTGACGCTCATTGCTTCGCTGATGACACTCAACTCTACCTGTCTTTTAAGCCCAACTGTCCGACGGATCAGGCAGAGGCGGTGTGCGCCATGGAAAGATGCATTAGTGACTTAAGAAAATAGATGTACCAGGACAAACTAAAAATTAATGATGATAAGACTGAATTTCTTATTATCGGATCTAGACAGCAACTGTTGAAAATTAATCCTTGTACAGTCCGTGTTGGCACAACAGACATTAAGCCTGTGTCTGAAGTGTGCAATCTTGGCTCCTGGTTTGACTCTAACTTCTCCATGTCTACTCATATTTCCAAGTCTTGTAGCGCGGCATTTTTCTGGCTCCACAATATTAAGCAAATAAGTAAATTTTTGGCAAGAGATAAATTAGAGATGGTTCTGCATGCTTTCGTCACGAGCAGAATAGACTATTGTAATGGATTTCTTTATGGACTTCCAGATTGTGAGATAACAAAATTGCAGAGTACAGAACGCTGCAGCTAGGTTACTAACTTCGAGCCGCAAATATGACCACATTACGCCTGTTTTAAAAGAATTACACTGGTTGCCAGTTAGATATAGAATACATTTTAAAAGTTTACTTTTAACTTTTAAGCACTAAATGGTATGGCACCAGCTTATATTAGCAATTTAATTAATGTAAGAAAGCACGCACGCTATTCACTGCGCTCTAATTCAGGCACTATTTTATTACATCCTTCAGGGATTTGGCGACAGATCTCTTAGTGTAGCTGCCTGTGCAATATTGACTCTATTTTAACTTTTAAATCTTGTCTTAAAACATATCTTTCTAAGTTAGGGAGAGCATGCGCGGCCTCAGCGTGCGGTGGCACGAATTTTGAAGGGAGCCCAAGTCCCCAAGTTTTTTTTCTTAAATTTTAGAGTTAATAACCATTAACCCTGGCGTATGTATCAGAAATGGGGCCTTACTAACGTCAAGAAAAAGAAAAAAACATAAAAGAGGAAGGAAGGTGAAACATAAAAGACGAGGAAGGTGTGTCAAAATAAATGGAGATCTCAGAAGAACCGAGCAACCTTGAGCTCAGGGAGATGCTCGTGGACATTCAGATTACGGTTAACAGCATCTTGCTCCAAAACAAGAAAATCAGCAACGATGTATTGGAACTGAAGGACACGGTTCAAAAGCAGCAAGCGGAATTAGCTACCCTAAAAGAAGCGCTTGCAAAAGCTACTGAAGAACGTGCAGCTATTGAAAACGAGCTGGCCGCGGCCATAAAAAAGATAGATGAACAACAGGAGGAAATTGCAGAATTATACGGCTTGCAGGACCGCTTAGAACAGTACTCACGAAAAAACTCATTGGAAATTCACGGCATTCCTGATAAGGCATACACCTCTACCGAAGAAGTCGTGTTGAAACTTGCTGATGTACTCGAGGTTCCAGTTGCCCCTCAAGACATCGAAATTTCCCACAAACTTAAAACAAAGAGCGGCAAGGCAATCATCGTCAAATTTATTAGCCACAAAGTAAAAACAACCTAGTATCGCGCAAGAGCTAAATTGAAAAATGTCAAATTATCTGATCTCTACCCTGGCTCCTCGTACGCGACAAGCGCGCGATCAGGGAAGATCTTTCTTAATGAAAACTTGACTTCGTATCGTCGCCGAATCATCAATCGGGCAAACGAAAAACGTAAAAACGGCGAACTCCTCAGCGTTTGGTCTCTGGACGGAACAATATTTGTGAAAACTTCGCCTGAAGGTAGGCCAGTCAAAATCTCTGAAATGGAAGACCTTGATTACCTTTGATTCGCCAGGATCAATTGCAACAGAAATCTGCTGCATTCCTACTTGGGGACACGGATGGCCAATACGGTTTGGAAGTACGAACTTTAATTTGCGTAGACTCTGTGTTAGTGTTAGATTATTTATCTGTTCTGTGTTGTTTATTTTGCTGTTCGTGTGTGTGTGTGTGTGTGTGTGTGTGTGTGTGTGTGTGTGTGTGTTTTCCTTCTAAATTAAGTTACTTTCTCCTTACTTTTAACTGATATGCAGGCTAATAATTCGTTCGAGCTTATAGTCTTTTCCCTCAACGTTCGTGGAATTAGAGATCAGACCAAAAGAAGAAGTATTTTTTCGTTTCTGAAGGACCAAAATGCTAATATTTATTTCTTGCAAGAGACATTTTCCGAACCAGGTGACGAAAATATTTGGAAGAAAGAATGGGGTGGCGAGCTATTTTTCCTCACATGGCACAAAACATAGCAAAGGTGTGTGTATTCTAATTAACCCCACCATGCAATTACAGGTTGAATGTCTATATTCCAACAATTCGGGCAGGATAGTGTTAATTACAATCTCCCTGAACGGTCAAAAAGTCACACTTTGCAACATCTACGCACCTAACGATCAGGCTAATCAATTACAGTTCTTACAAGAACTTAACAACTGTATTATTGACAAAACAGAACTTACTTCACTAATTGTAGGAGGTGATTGGAACTGCACGTTAACAAAAAAAGATAAAATGGGAGGTGCGCCTTGGAAACCCACTAACTATAGTAATTTAATCTCAACATCTATGGAAATGTTCGATTTAATAGACATCCAAAGAGTACGTCACCCAAAACTACGAAAATTCACATACGAGTCAAAATCTTTACGTTTAAAATCCAGAATAGACTTTTTCCTAATAGCTAAAGACCTCACAGTAAATATAAAAAAGTCCGAGATCTTACCAGCGATAGCACCCGATCACAACGCGATTTCCATTTTACTAACCTTTCCAACTAAATGCCCTAGGGGCCCTGGTTTTTGGAAATTCAACAACACCCTTTTAAAAGATCCTCAATACATTGACAAAATCCGCTGTACTTACACACTAGCGCGGACATTTGACAGATAGGAGACTCTTCTGGGAGATGATAAAGATGGAAATTAGATCGGCTACGATTACTTATTCCAAAAACAAGTACAAAAGCATGAGAAATCGGGAACAGGAACTCATACGGAAACTCGACCATCTCGATGGCACAATATGCAACAACTTCTCCTCCCCCCATATTGATGGAGTGCTTCGGGAGTATGATGAATTTAAAACCGAACTTCAATCAATTTATGAGGAAAAAGGAAAGCAAGCTATATTTCGAGCAAAATGCCGCTGGGTGGAAGATGGAGAACGCCCGACAAAATATTTCTTCAATCTAGAAAAACGTAATTATAAGAAAAAGACTATCAGTGAACTGCGACTACAAGATGACTCGACGACGAACAATGGAAATGTAATTCTAGACCAAATTGAAACTTACTTTAAAAATCTCTATACATCTGACTATACCTACTCTAACGAAGAATGGGACTCTTTTACCCTCAATCTAAAAATCCCTAAGCTTTCGGACGAAGACCGGGACAACCTAGAAGGTCCACTCACATACGACGAATGTAAAAAAGTATTAGAAACTCTCCGGGCTGATAAAGCCCCAGGGGAAAATGGATTTACAGCCCAATTCTATAAGTATTTCTTTGAACTTGTCTATTAGATAATGATTTAATAGCAAGTTTCAATGAAGCTCAAGTAAAAGGAGAACTAAGCATCTCTCAGCGAAGAGGGGTAATTACGCTAACACCAAAAGAGGATGGCTCACTATTAGATTTATCCAACTGGAGACCGATCACATTATTAAATGTCGATTATAAGATAGCCGCTAAAGCAATAGCTAAACGACTTGAACAAGTACTCCCAGATCTCATTCATCCAGACCAGACAGGTTTTGTAAAGGGGAGATATATAGGTGAAAACATTCGACTCATAGCAGATGTAATGGAAACAACGACAACTCACAACCTCACCAGCATACTAACATCGTTAGACTTTCGGAAGGCCTTTGACTCTTTAGAGTAGCCGTTTATTATGAAGACGTTCGATTGCTTTAATTTTGGAGGCGATATTAAACGTTGGGTTAATACTTTCTACTCGAACATAGAGAGCACGGTAATCAACAATGGCTTTAGAACGAACTGGTTTAAACCGTCTAAAGGAGTCCGCCAGGGCTGCACTCTCTCTCCTTATCTGTTTATTCTCACGTCCGAAATACTTTCAAATAAAATTCGGCAAGACCCCAACATAAAAGGTATCAAGATCTATGAAAATGAAATTAAGCTCTCGCAGTTTGCAGATGATACCACTCTCTTTAACGCTGACTTAGCATCACTAGAAAGGGCACTAAAAATAATCGATGATTTTGGGAGAATAGCTGGCCTTTCCTTAAATGTTAAAAAAAAAGAAGGCTATTTGGCTGGGGAAATGGGCAAATAATAAAAATAAACCCCTAAACCTGAAATGGCTTCATAGCCCGGTGAAAATATTAGGGATTCACTTCTCATACGATGAAAAAAGAAACAATGAGCTTAACTTCATGCAAAAGGTCCAAAGATTACAAACAAAGCTCGATATGTGGAGTGTAAGAGACTTGACAATATTTGGAAGAGCTATGATATTAAAAACCCTGGGATTATCACAACTTGTCTATTCTGCTTCAAACCTAGTGGTTCCTCAGGGAATTGCGGACACAGTGAGAACTAAATAATTTAAATTTCTCTGGAGAAACAAAAGATAAAATAAAAAGATCTGGCCTTTATCAAGAACCAGATAGGGGCGGAATCCGTCTGACAGATCTCAACATAATGTTCAAGGCCCTGAAGCTAGCTTGGATCCCTAGAATGTTAGCCTCTGACAAAAAGAATTGGTGCACCATACCTAACCACGTTCTCAAGAAAATGGGAGGACTGAACTTTCTCTTAAGATGCAACTATGATGCGACTTTTTATAACGACCTACCGACCTTTTACAAAAGGATCCTTGACAGTTTTAACGAATTAAAAACTCTTTACAATTATTACCAAAAACAAGATATAGTTTTGTTCAACAATAAAGAAATACTTGTCGGTGACCAACCGATTTTTCGTAGTAAATGGTTTAAAAAGGGAATTATTTCGATTAAAGATCTACTTACTGAAAGCGGCAACTTCTTGACATTCCAGGAATTCTCTCTCAAATACTCATGCCAAACTAACTTTCTCCAATATTATCAAGTGATAAGCGCCATCCCGAAGCACCTTCTGTCCATTGCCAAACAGACCGACGGCTTCGACAAACTTTTTTTCATCAGCAATGATAACATCTTCCCTCTGAGCGAAACTGTACAAATTAATCTAGGTAAGGCCAAGTCAAGAGATTTTTATAAACTGCTTAATGCAAAAACTCACAACGAGGACCATACGGGCCCCCTACGTTGGAGCCAAAGTCTATTAAAAAATAGCGATACTTAAGGCAAGATTTTCAAGTCCTTAAAAAACATCTGCAAGGACACTAAGCTCAAAGAGTTTCAATTTAAACTCATCCATAGAATTATAGTAACAAACAAAGAACTGTTCAGATTTGGAATCAAGCCTGACGACAAATGTCTGTACTGTGGAGATAAAGACTCCATCGAGCATACATTCATTGAATGCCCATTCACTAAGACCTTTGTGCATAAGGTCATTCAATGCTTCAACCAAACAAACCTATGTCAGATCCTCCCCACCACCGAGGAAGTCTTGTTTGGCATCTTTTCTAGTACATGTGATGCACGAATAAAAAAGAAATTTAACTATACCACCTTAGCTATGTGCCATTACATATATGCAAGCAAAACAAATAGCAAAACCATCTCCATTCACGAGTTCATTGACAAATTACTCGTTAAATATAACCTTGAAAATATTCACTAAAAAGAACCACTCCAGGGAAATGACTCCCCATCTCGCGACTATAATCTTAAAAATATTCATTAAGTATCGTCTAGCGCTTCAACCTGATAATTATTCTAGCGTAAACATGTGGTTAGTTCGTGATGCATATATATAGCTGATAACCTTAATGTACCGTCACGATAGTAGTTTGCTCTATGTCTTCCGAATAAAAAAATATAATCCCGTGACTCGCTTAACTAGTAGTTAAAAATAGGTCCTTCTCTGCTGTAACATAAGCCAATGGGTAAAAGCATGGTTGTAAATATATTGTAAGTAGAGACTGTAAGTAAGGTCTGTAACATATCCAGTAAGGAGGCAATGTAATGATCAATGATGTGATGGGACGCTCCGCCGGACATTTGGAAGCACTCGAGGGGTGTAGAGGGCACTCGCCTGCGGCTCGTGTTTTCTGCGTTTCCCTCGTGTTCTCGAATGTCCGGCGGAGTGTTTTATCACAGTGTAATGCACGGCTTAGGCTTCTTTATTTGTTAAGTATTTTAATCGTAACATTGTTGTCTTTCGTTTGAATAGTTAAGAGCTCAATCAAGAAATAAAAAAACATATATATATCTTTCTAAGTTAGCTTTTAGCTTTTAGTGCTTAAATTATTTTATTATTGTTAAATTAGTTTATGTACATACTTAATATATTTTAATATTGTAATGCGCTTTTGATCATTGAATGTTTTAAAAAAAGCGCAATATAAATTAATAAATTATTATTATTATTATTATTGTCACGGCAAGGCAGAAATATGAGAAGGCAAGGTTTGGTACATTCTCTTCTATGTTTAGCACTGATTTATAGGGGAATCCTTGTTTACAATATTTGCCTCATTAGCATGAACAATTCAGTTTCTGATGGAGCTACAAATAAATCAGTTCTGAATATTGACAGGTCATAGTATGAATAACTCTGCCACTGAATATGAGCCTCATGTATTGAATACTTTTTGTGAAATGCGGGTTTAAAAACTCAAAATTTTGCAAAGAATGTATGAGTTCATTAGTGCTTTTGCCACCCAGAAATTTTGTAGTTTTTGGAAGACAATATCTCCTTGAATACTATACCTAAAGAGCTAAAAATTTCATAATGTATTAAATTTCATTAGCTCTTTAGCTGCCTGGAGTCTAATCACATCTAACATGCTTCTTTCTGTTAGCAAAGCTGTATGCAAATGAGCAAAAATGTAATCAATGACGTAAGCATGAATTCCCCTATAGCAAACGGCAAATCACAACAAATACGATTGAATCCCACGCAAATCCCACTGAAGGAAGCCATGCGGACTGACTTAGCTGTAATTCGAAACAATCATGTGTCATCGAATGCAAATCGTGAAGAAAAATTATTTTGATTGCGTGAGAATACCCCCAGCAAATGGCCGAGCCCTTTGGCCACACCTACGTGCAAGGCACGAGGAGGGTATATCACATAAGGAGAATAACCCTCAATTAACGCTTAGTCACCGTTTGTGTGGCATCAGCCTTGCAGCACCAGAATAAAAAGACAACCAAGAAGAGTCTGCGAGCCAAGAAATCATAGATCACTTCACGTCTGTTTTGAAACTTGAGGTAATAATATTGCTATTGTTTAATTCTGGTGAACGCTTACCATTGTGTTGTTTATTAACAAATATTTACTATTCAATACCCAGCGCCATTGTTCTCTCTCTGCGCTAAATCACTGATTGCAGTCTTTAAAGATGCTAAAACAACTGTGTCAGGAAAACGGAGGCGGTCCTTTTTGTCAGCAGGGAAATTCTCAGGGGTAATATATACTAAACGCGCTAAAACAAACATGCCGCAATATTAAAAACAGGCTGCAATATTAAAAAATATTGCAGTGTGCAGGCTGCAATATTTTTGATATTGCAGCCTGTTTGTTTTATGACGCTTAGTATATATAGCTCTTTTAAAACGGCCTTGTTTTACGCCAAAAAACCGCCAATCTTTAAATACTTTAAGGACCCAGCGCCATTTCCTCCGACTGTTTTCAGCGGCCCAACTTCTTCCAAATTCTTCCAACTCGGTTGTCCTAATAGACTTCCCATAAAGCGCTCATCTGAAGCAAAATTAAACACTACACACTCCTCACTAATAAAAATGCCATGACACGATTCAATTAAATCATGTATTAAAAGCAGGAAAATTAAACGGGCTAATAAAACTTACCCTCGTTCTCCAAACCACCAGCTTTAGGTGAATCTTCGCCAGTATTTCGAGTTCGGTTTTGTTGTGTTCTGAAAATCGCCTCTCATCCTCGTCTGATGTGAAGCCATTGTCGTACACTTCTTTCATGTCTGGTCACAACTGAAGGAAAAAGTTACTCTGCACATGCAAATACCACGGTATATCTCACTCTCTATTGTTTCCGCACGGTTCGCCGGAAAACAAAGAAGAACAAAGAGATCTATTCAAATTATCATTAGTAGCAATTGTTCAGCAAACCCGCTAGTTGGAAAACATCACATGCTCAAAAACAAACAACACAAAACACAAATCAACCATTAAAACTAAGGCATCTAAAGTAAAAACTATGATAAGTACGAAACGGACCACATTTCTCAGACTGCAAGTTTTTTTTGCAGTAGTTGACAGACCTGCTTGTTGAAAAATGCTGAAAACAGCAACACGTATACGAAACGTAATCAGATGTTCAAACGCTACTGCTTTTATTGTGATGCAAGGCGTCTCAGTCACCAATTCCCAGTTGAGCTAATCAACAAGTGCTAATTATATTCTTTTGTGCGTTCAGGAACAAAGCGGAAGAGGCGCCTGCAATGAGTGATTTAGTGCAGAGAGAGCACAATGGCACTGGGTATTGAATAGTAAATATGTTAGATAGTTATCTCGGCCGACAGCAATATGTGATACATTGCAGTATATCACATATTGCTGCCAGCCTCAGTAGCTATCTAATACATAGCGTCCTAAACCTGACACCATTTGTGATATCAGCTCTAGTTAAACGATACATTTCTAGCAGGACAACCAACGCCAAGGATGGCTCTGCTAGACGTTTAGTCAATTGGCCATCGTAAAAAGATGAGAAAACTGGTATCTCTAGCGTTAGACTTTCATGTAAACGTAATCATAGGCGCTAGTGTTTGATAAGTTTCGTTGGCCATTTTCATCATTGATCAATTCTAACCTCATAAAACCAAACCATCGTTTTCACTTCCGCGCCAACCCAGAAACCCAGTTCCTTTAGGAACTATACTATCTATTTACAAAATGTGATACATAACTGTCTTGTTATGTTATGGAAGGTGCTTATGGAAGGTGCTTCTTAACAACCTCAAACAGCCTTGATGCATACAACAGAAAAAGGACAGGTGCCAAACAGCTCCCCTGAGGAACACCATAATTTAAATTGAAGGTCTTGGAGGACTGCTGATTAACAATTACACGTTGTACCCTTCCAATCAAATATGATCTAAGCCACTTCAGAACATCACCGCAAATTCTAAAATCTGATTCCAGGATGTTAATCAGGATGTTAATCAGGATGTTATGATTGACAGTGTCGAAAGCGGCACTCAGATCTAAAAGAACAAGAAGAGTTACTTCCTGTTTGTCCATGTTAGAGAGTATATCACTCTGGACTTTAAGAAGAACCGTCTCAGTTAGGCCCGGGTCGCATTACGACCAATTTTGTAAAAAATTGTTTACTCTAGGGATTAAAATCTGTTAACACGCCTTTTTTCTTATGCGACCCCTCATTTGTATTTTTTCAAAAATTTTAAAATCGGAAAAAAACATCAAAGACGCCGGTGTGCTTGGGTGGGGCTGACCGATTTTTTCAAATTTCGAAAAAACAAGGATCCCGCTAAAATTAACCTCTGTGTGATTGACGTTTGTATTTTACCAAAACTGAAATGCGACCGTAAATTGTATTTATCAATTTCATTTCCGGTCTCGCAATTTGATTTTTCCAGACGTTTTGAAATCAGCCAAATTTAAAATTGGTCTGTAATGCGACCCGGGCCTTAAATGGAACTGACGATAGGATGACTGATGAACTGGAAGTGGAGCATTATCAGAGCAATGCCGGAAAAGCTGACCCACAACTGCCTCAGTTCTCAGCTGATTTGGAGACCATAGGCAGATTACTAACCGGCCTGAAGTTCTTATATACTAGTTCAAGTCCCAGTTTCTTTAACAACGGTCTAATTAAAGCAGCTTTCCAACTGTCTGGAACTTGTCTGTGTTGAAGGGATAGATTAATCATTTTAGTTATGACTGGAATTAGTTCACTGCCACACAGTTTCAACAACCATGTCGGTATCGGGTCTAACTGACAAGTAGCATTAGAAGAGCCCATAATAATATCAGACACTTCTTCCTCGGAGAGGACATCAAACGTCTCAAACTTGAGCTCAGGTGTAGGAACATTTAGAACTAGTGGAACAACAAACACGTTCCAAAACGTTGAGGGATATTCCAAAGTTCAGTTTTCGGCTGAAATAGCTAGTTATCTACCTTTTCCACCCGACATTAAGTTAAAATTCGGTAACAAATCTGTTAACTTTTATTAATTCTTCCGGAATTTGAGCCTTCCGCCGAAATCGAGCTGTAAGATGTTAAAATCATCCAACTTTCAATTGCTATAAGGGCGGCTGATTTTATTAACAGTTAAGCAATATTTGACATAAAAGCAAAATGTTAGTTTTAAAAATATTTCTTGACCACTTTTTTCGGCTGAAATAAGACTGACAGTGATAACTTTTTGACAGATGGAAAAATTTCCGTCTTAAAAAACTAAATTTCCCTAACATGCTGGCGGTTTCGGAAAAAAAAAAGCATTTTAAAACCCAGATTGATTTAAGGATGGTTTTGGAACTTTGTCAAACAAAATACTAACGTGGTTTCAGAAATTTCTGAAACCATGAGCCCGAATGAGTCAAGGATTTCTAAAGTGACTGAATAATAAAAACAGTCGAGAAAGGTTTCAGAATTTTCTGAAACCATCCGGCCCGAAACTAACTGGCATATAATTTTTTTTTCTAATACCTTATATAGCCCTGTTTGCCACAAGTGGTTTCGGAAATTTCCGAAACCACTGGCAATTCGTATTGAAACCACCCTTCTGTTGAAAGGTGGTTTCAGAAATTTCCGAAACCATCCTCGAACAAAAATGATTTTGCTAAATTGCCGATATACGTTTTTTGCACTTATCACAACTGAGAGACTATAAACGCTTTCCAAACTTTTTCTTTTCCAGTTTGTCGATTTTTCCACACAAAAATTCATTTTTATTCATTTTTGGCGAAGATCGTAAATTAATGCGTGTCAATATTCTGTCGATTCTTGGGCAGCACAAAACACAGACATCAAGAAATTTATCGGATAGATTTTTATTGTCTTTATAAATTAACCAGCCAGGCAAACTAAACTATATGCTACTTTCCGGGAAACTACAGACGCTACAAACATTGGAATCCAGGGGTCCGAATTTCCCTTGCTTCAACTTATGCCACACTAATATAAAATTGGACAACGTCATACCCTATAAATCCACTGAGGGGTCCGAATTTCGGACCCTTGCTTCATCTTAATCCACACAACATTGCAAACATCATACTTATAAATCGAGGAGTCTTGCTTTAGTGAATCTCAAAAGATCTGTTTCTTGAAAAACAACACTTCTAAATCCAGGAGTCCAAAATTCGGACCCTTGTTTTAAAGAATGCTCAAAATGCTGTATTCAAAAACGAGAGAAATGTAAATCTAGGGTCCCAATTGCTTCAGTCAGTCAGTTAGTCGTTGCTTCAGTCAGTTAAAAAAAACGTCACTTTAAAAGCTAGGTTTCCGAAATTCATTGCCTAGCCTAATCCTTAAGCAACTATGAGATGGAACTCAAATCTTCAAGTAAATTTCTTAGCAAATAAGAAAAGGAATGGGCTTCGCTTCACTTTGGTTCAGTTGACTCTCTGGTCAAACTTCTTCTTGTTACACAATTGTCACTGAAAAATGTCAGCCAGGCTGTAAATCACGGATGTATCAAAAGAGAACGCCAGTGGAAAGCTTGACAAACCTCTATATATACCGTCTAATCTCATTACATTTTCAGCAGGTTTGAAAGACTTCAGTAAAAAGTTTGGATTGCCGGGCATTTCCTCTGTGTGAAAAAGTGCCCGTGAGTAGGTCAACTCGCCAGAAAATTATCGGCTATCAGCAGAGCTGTATAAAATATTCTAAGAAAACATAGAATACGTTCAGGGATTTACACGAGACATTGCGATGGATTTAAACAAACTTTTCAGACTGTCAGGCGATTAGTTCTTTGTGAAACCGTGCGCGTGAGTCAAACCACAACATTTTTGCTAGTGTCGACAACATGGCGATTTTATGCTGAATTATACTTTCTTATAGTATGCCCAAGCTCGCAATAACGGGCAGCTGCGAAGCTACATTCCTTTTCTTTATCGCTTGGCAATGCTAAACGAAGATATAATACTTTCAGGCGGCTGGAATGAGGCATTTCATAAAACTTATATAGAACTTTCTGACTGCAAGGCATTTGGCCTGATTTGAGACCCTTTCTGGTCTCAGTAGTTCTGTGTCAGTCGTCACGCGACCGCTAGACTCTTCACAGCAGTCGGGCACATTGCCACTGCCTTTCCCAAAAGATTCGACGTTTTTACGATAGCTTGGTATTAATCTTTGCTTTAACCTCGGCAATTTCATACATCTATGCTAGCAAGTAGCACAAAATTATACCGTGGCCGGTTTGGACAAAGTATGTACATCGTAGACGCAAAACACGTGCAAACTTAATAAAATGCATGCAAACTTAAAAGAGTACATACAAACTTAATAAAATGGCTTCAAACTATAACAGATGTATGCAAATTTAAAAAACTGCATGCAAACTTTATTCATGATGGCTTAGAACATAGTAAAATGCAACACCTACAAACTTAATAAAACGCACACAAACTTAATAAAATGCACGCAAACTTAATAAATCGCACGCAAACTTAAAAAGAAGGCCAGGCTGCTAAGTGTGCACATGGACGCCGCGTTCGAAGCACGGCGCCATTTCTGTCCACTGGCAAGCGAAAGGTGAGTGTACTCCCGTTCGTATTTTTTGTTATTTTGTGGCCTCTTTATGCTTCTAGCGAAATCAAGAACAATTTGGTTTCCTAGTTAATATTTCTTGTGTCTAATTACATGGAATAGTCTTGTGTCAAAGCTGTTTATATGCCGAAAACGATGGTCGAATGAAAGCTTTCAATGAAGATCGAATTTGTCCAAGGAAATAAAGCACCTACGAAAATGTTTTCCAGTCCCTTATTAATGTATATTCTTTTTACCAGGATGTTTTGTTCTGTTTGCGGGGCCAAGAATATTATAGCGGGCTCATTATTCTGTGGCTCATGTGGTGGGCGATACACAGACTCAACTGCAGCTGGACCCAGCACATCTTCCTTCACGTTTGAAGAATTTATGACACAACAAGCAAGTGCAGGGGATCAAACCTTTTTTAATTGTGCTGTGAAAAAGGCAGAGAAATTAAAGCAAGTGGAGAGGAAACTGGACGGAAGAAAGAAGGATAAAATGCCGTGATCCTGAAAGTAGGCTTCTAACAGTATTTGATATTGTAACATTGAACTTTTTACTTGGAATTTTATGTCAGTGCCACCTGCATTGAAATAAGAATTAACCCAAGCAATCTGGATCAGAATTTCAGCTTCTAGTAATTCGCATTTTAAAATAGGTCGTAATGCTTAGCTTTCCAGCTTTATCATAAATTCTCTACAACAAATGATGAATTGATGTTAAGTTATGACAAAAATCTCGCAAAATAAAATTGTTTTTAAGCTTGCCTTCTATTGCTTGTGTACCACTTAATTAGAACTCCATGTGAGAGTAAGGGATAGCAACACTCAGTACACCTGTACTATTAAATTCATCAGAAGTTCTGGGTGGTGCAGAGTATTGCACGCAAATAGATCTACTACATCAGGCCACAATAACAATAATCAATTTTTTATTACCATTACCATGGCTCAAAAGATACCGTTCGAGAGACTTTTGGTTGTGTGACTGATACTGCATGACCCAAGGCCGGCGTATTTAATGAATAACATTTGTAAATTGATACTGTGTGAACTTTAATCTAGGTTTTTAAAAGAGTTTCCGTGTCACCATTGTTGTAACTTGTGTACGGTGAAATTAAGGATTAAAAGCCATTTGAAACCGTGACTTTTTTGTATCTTTTTGTACAGTGAATGGTTGGGAAGCATAACTGTAACCAACAGATTGTTTCAGAACAAGTGCCTAAACCTGAATTCCTTTCCTTGTATTTATTCAGTTTAGTTCAAACCAATCTGATCTTGGTTTTCATTAAACCACCCCCTGGCTTCAACCTCGATCTGTGATATTAATACTATACTTATATTTTTTACTGTTTACCCGCTTGTGAATCATATATGCAGTCTCTTGTACTGATTGCAAAGGCATTTAGTACCCCATCGCTTCCAGCAAAGAAGGGGGCCAAGAGTGAGAGTCACAGAGTTCAGTCTATGGCTCTCCTTTTGCCCAGCCTTTATGTTGTATTTGAACTTTCAATGAATGCTTTGTGGTGATCTTGGACGCATATAAGACCCATATAAGAGTTCCAAAAGGTTGTATTAAGTAGTACATAAAATATGCCACTTTAGAACTAACAGTAGTTTTGTGACTTAGTCTCACCACAGTAATTTATTACTGAAGTTTGGGTGCATTTTAAGTTTGTTGCCATTTAATGAAGTTTGTAAGTTCTTCATTTTATCAAGTTTGTGTGCACTTTATTAAGTTTTGGGCAATTTTTTTACGTTTGTAGGTTCTCCGTTTTATTAAGTTTGTGCATTTTATTAAGTTAGTGGCCATTTTATTTAGTTTGTAATTCCTTCATTTTATTAAGTTTGCGTGCATTTTGTTAAGTTTGTAACTTCTTCATTTTATTAAGTTTGCGTGCATTTTGTTAAGTTTGTAAGTTCTTCATTTCATTAAGTTTGTTTATCATACGTCAGTTTTGCATTTCTTTAAGTTTGTAGCTATTTTATTACGTTTGTAGCCGTTTTATTAACTTCGCATACATTTTATTAAGTTTGTAGGTTTTGCATTTGATAAAGTTTGCATTATTTTTTTAACTTTGTGTACGTTTTATAAAGTTTGTACATACTTTTCTAAGTTTGCATGCATCTTATTAAGTTTGTATGTACTTTTTTTAAGTTTGCACGTATTTTATTAAGTTTGCAGGCTTTTTGTTAGGTTTGTGTGCAAATTATTAAGTTTGCATGTGTTTTATGTCTACGATGTACGCACTATGTACTTTTTACAAAGTTTGCGTGCGTTTCATAAAATTTGCATGCGTTTTATTAAGTTTGTATGTACTTTTTTAATTTTGCACGCATTTTATTAAGTTTGCAACTCTTTTTTAAGTTTGCATGTGTTTTGTGTCTACGATGTACATACTTTGTCCAAACCGGCCACCATAGTTTTCTCACCTTTCCGCGAGATTGAAAAATGAATGCAAATGAAAGTTTTCCAACAAGCAACAAAAGATATAAATATAAGTAAACAGCAATACAAAATGCAATATCATTTTAAGAATGCTTGCTCGTTTTATGAATTCTGTTTTCGAGAAACGTGGAATTTATTCTTCTGGCTTGTGTAGTTGATTGTTGTTTGGTTTTCTCACCTTCCTGTGAGAATGACAAATGAATGCAAATGAAAGTTTTCCTACAAGCAACAGACGGTATAAACATAAGTAACCAGCAATACAAAATGTAACATTATTCTTAACAGCGGGGCAGTTTTAGTGTGAACTATTACTAGTATTTTTAATTGCATTTATCAGTATTGCATTTATCTTTTAGCACTTAAGACAGGACCATGGACAAGATTGTGCTTTTTTCCGTATTCCTGTTTCTAGTCGTGAAAATAAGGGTTCTAGGAGCAAATGGTAAGCAATTTTCATCAATGTTGACCACACGTACAAAGCATAGAAAAGGTGAAACCGTTATTAAAAGTTATGATGTTGCGGGTGTCAAAATGAGCCCCTGGCAGTGTTAATGCTAATCACAATCGCAAATCCCGTATTTATTTTCCCCTTAATGTAATAAATAATGTCATTCGTCATATTATCTAGTTCCAGATCCCGTCGCCTTTTTTCCTCTGAATACTAAATATGGAACCAAGGAAATCAAAGACCGATCACCCGAAGGAGTCCCCCACGACGTTAATCTGGCACCAGGACCTGACGCTCAAGAGGGTGGATCGTACGAGTTTAATGGCACATCAAACAGCTACATTGAGTTTCCGAACAGCGAAGGGGGAACTTTAGACGTGCGTTACTCCATCACGATGCTTTGCTGGGCGTATTATGAAGGCGTCGACGGGCCTCTTTTCTTTTACGGACCCGATGTTCCATACAATTGGGGAGTTCACCTGGCTACATTTAGAGGGAAACTTTATGCACGCTTTCATACTCGAACCTATTCGAGCACTAATTATTATATGTGGGCCCCCTCGAACCTAACTAGTGGATGGTCATTTGTCGGTGCATCGTATGACGGTACTACCGGGGATGCAAAATTGTGGGTTGATGGTGAAATGGTTCAAGAAAAAAATGTTGGCGCTGGATTGGAGCTGGGTACACAGGACAACGCCAGAATGGGTACTGAACTCTCTGGAAGCTTTGGATATTTTAAAGGAAAGATCGCCCAAATGCGAATTTTTGATGTGGCTTTGACACAGGAGCAAGTACAAGAAATTAAAGGTAAGAATAGTTGGCACATCGTTTACTCAAAAGGGCGAATTTCTTTTACGGAGGCTCTATAGGCAAATGGGGAGTTCACTTAGTTGTATTTCAAGGGAGGCTTTATGCACGCTTTCATACTCGAAATTATGCGAGCACAAATTATTATATGTAGAATCTCCTCGCAACTAAGTTGTGGATGGAGATTTGTCGGTGTATCTTACAACAGGTACTACAGGGAAGGCAAAGTTGTGGGTTGATGGTGAAATAGTTGACGACAAAAATGTTGGAGCTGGATTGAACCTGGGTACACAGGACAACGTCAGAATGGGTTATGAAGTCTCTGATAACTTTGGACACTTTAAAGGAAAGATCACGCAAATGCAACTTTTTTATGTGGCTTTGACACAGGAGCAAGTACAAGAAGTTAATATAAAGATAAAGCCTGATTCAAGCGCCGTAATTTTGATGAGCCTAACTTAATTCGAATTTGGACCGACCCAAATTAACAAAATTACGCTTGTTAATTCAGACGTCGAACTTAATTTGCCGTTCCACAGGCGTTCCTAATACAGTTCAAGTTCCAGGATCAGAAAAGCCCTTGGTGCCGTGGAAAGATCTGGGATGTTGGAGGGAAAAGCAAAGCAAAAGGGTTTTGCCGGAACTGCTCGTCAATCTTCGATCAGAAATGCACCCGTGTAACATCACTGAAACCAGTAAGTCTGTAATGACTCCACAGAATGTGGGTCCTTTTTGTTTAAGGCTGTGGCGATAAAATCGTGCACGTAACGCTACGCCCGTGACGTGGCAGTGGGGGGCAGACGAGAGGAATTACGCGTGGTCACAATTGTTTTTCCTTTTGATTCTCATTGGTTGAGAAAGTGGCGCGAGTTCTGCTAACCAATCAAAGAGTGAAGGAATACTAAACCAAGGCAAATGAGAATTCCTTTCGACATTCACTTGTTCGAAAACCAATTTGACCAGCTAATTCTATAAAAGTGTATCAAAAGGCGTCTACATGTTGCAGTAGGGAATCTACTTAATTTTGGAAAATTTACGAGATCTATTATCTTGTCATTACAGTCGAGCTGTGCTATCAGGCTGCTAAGAACGCTGGGAAAAGGTACTTCACCGTGAAGCGTTCCGGCAATTGCCTGGCAGCTGACGATGGGGCGACTTACAAGAAGTACGGACCGAGTAAATATTGCTGGTTTGGTGTTGGGGCAGAACGAATAACCAAGTGTATGAAGTACAATAGTAACTTGGTTAGTTTGACTATAACTGAAAACACTGGTAAATAAGGACATTTTAGTTTTTACACAGCTCGCTCTAAGTCATTGTCGGTGTAGGGGAGTTTCCAAAGGGTAGACCCTAGAATCGCGATGGATCGCTTAATGACGAGAACAATTGTGGGGCAAGAATTGTTTCGTCCTTTTCCCAGGTACCAACGTATCTTGTAGATAAAGTCTGGGAAAACTAGCAGCGCGGGGCTCGATGGGAAGCGAAAATCATTCTTCCCAAAGATTCGAACAGGCACGTTTGTTGTACGCCATTTCTTGTTAAAAGTGTGATAAGTGATGTTCGGTATTTCTTTTTATTTTATATATAGGTCAGGACAAACAGTTGGCAAATGGAACGTCAACGACATGGGAAGATCATGTGTATTTAGTACTAGTGTTCGGAAATATTCACTTCATCTCAAATATAATTTTCATTTGATCTGCTGGTCGTAGAAACAATATAACAATTTTCATTTGATTTTACCGAACTGTACCATATGGTATCTATTGTTACAATTTCTCTCAAAATTAAAGAAACATGAAACAAAATCACAGTTCACAGTGAATTAAACACTCGATTCTCATTTGACGGATACTTTTTTATAATCAAAAATCACGGTGATTACCAAAATCACGTTTCACAAGGAAAAAAACTGCCATTTCACATTTCACGGGAAATTAAAAAGGCAATTCACGGCTCATGAAAATACCCTTTACCACCCTCATCCACAGGCTTCTATGACTGAAGAGCTTTGTTTCGCCTGGACTGGCTACTCGATGTTGTAAACAGAAACGCAGATTCGTTGGGTACGATCGTAGACCGGAATCAAGTTCGTGCTCATAGCTGCTCTTCTTCAGCTAGAACTGCCGAGATGGTCTTAACCCTTTGACTCCCAAAGACGCATATTTGCGTAAAATATACCGCTTTTGCTTTTATGATTTATTTCTTGTTTAAATTTTGTCACAAAGACATAATAATGTGTAAATAGCACTAAATGATGCTTTTTGCAATTATCAAATCCAAAAACCCGACAACAATACCCGAATTCCGCTGCATGGCACAGGTTTTTTTGGCAGCAAAGCCCAAAATGCTAGTCTTTTGACCAAAGAACAACACCAAAAATTACACATTTTCGTGGTCAACTTTTTAATAAAAAACATTGCCCAAAAATCAAAATTCTACATTTACAGCAAACTTTAAAGCCAGACCTTGGCATCTGGAGGGAAATTTTCCTCTCACTTCTTCCACAAGCCACGCTTTAGCCATTTTATTGGAGCCAATCTCGCGTATCTCAAGTTGTATTGTTCACGCCCCAAAAGAATTCTGGGAAAGTCAACTATTCCAGGCCAGTAGTATAGTACTTGGGGGTCCTAGCGCATTTTTCCACAGCAGCGCATTTTCCAATTTTGCGCCGTAAAATTTAACAGCGCATTTTTCCCAAGGTCAAGGTCAAATTTTCCAAATCTAAAATTAGCGTTTTCTCCCAGAATACTTCAATATTTTAGGCATCAGGATGATGAATGAAAGAATTGAGTAGTATTCGTCGAGAAACGGCTGATTTCAATATTCTAAGCGGAATGAGCATATTTGAGTAGTATTCGTCGAGAAACAGCTAATTTCAACATTCTAAGCGATAATTAGTATATATGAGTAGTATTCAGGTAGAACGGCATTTTCCCATTTTCCAAGGTCAAGGTCAACTATTTAAGTACTTTATGATATAAAAAACACTTAAAGACATATCGCTATAAGTCAAATGGAGAATGACGAAAGAAAGAAATCTCCGGGCCTTGGAAAAGCCCTCTCAAATCAGGTCAGGTAGCCAGATGGTAAATGGCCTGAGTCAGAAAAATATTGGATCAGGTAGCCAGATGGTAAATGATCCGAGTCAAAAAATTATATATCTTAATAGTATAGACATGGAAAATAGAAATAGTATTTTCAAAGAATTATTGAAAAGATTAGGCCGTATGGATGTTGGCGAGATGAGGCGATTAGTTAGTCTCGCTGATAACATCAAAAAGCAGAAGCCAATTCCAGCACCTCGCAAGAGTGTGAAGCAGATGGTTAAAGATTATGAAGACAACATAATTCTTCCACCACCACAATTTAGAGATAGACCAGTACCAGCACCAAGAACTAAAAAACTAGCCCCAATACCAGAACCAAGGACTAAGATAGAGCAAACAGATAAAGCTCTCAAAGGATACACCAAATCATTTCAAATAGATATCAAAAATTACAAAGACCCGCTATTACAACTGCAAAACACAAGAAAGGTTGTAGCGTACCGTCTTGTAAGTTTACTAAAATCAATGAAAGGACTGAAATTCGTTGAAACACTAAAGGTAACATTCAGAAAAATGTCTGATGGTGAAATAATACATAAAACAGCCTTTTTCAACAGTCCACCTCAAACAATTATAAATAATCTCCAGATCAGTGAATCACTTCAAGCGTCAAAACAAAATATATTAAATAAGATTGCAGTTTGGATTTCAGAAGGATCTGGCTGGGTTGTGGAATCAGTCGACAAGCATTTTCTAAATGTTGTAATATATCAGCCAATGAAAGGCTCATCATATATCAAACTACCCCCAGAATTAATGAATAAAATGAAGGGATTGATTAACATGAAGAATAAAGACAATGAATGCTTCAGATGGTGCCACATCAGACATTTGAATCCACAAGATAAAGACCCTCAGAGAATAAAAAAATCTGATAGACAACATATTAATACGTTAGATTATTCTGGCATTGAATTCCCCGTCACAACTAAACAGTACAACAAGATAGAAAAACAAAATGAGATCAACATCAATGTATTTGGTTATGAAAACAAACAACCATATCCAATTTATGTTTCAAAAGAAAAGTATGAAGACTGTTTGAATCTTCTATTGATTACAGAAAATGAAAACAAACACTACGTTTTAATCAAAGATTTCAAAAGGTTCATGTATAATCAAACAAAGCACAAAGAAAGAAAACACTTTTGCATGCACTGTCTACAATGTTTCAGCTCAGAAAGAGTCTTGAATGATCATGTGGACAACTGCATACTAGTTAATGGCACACAAGCAATAAAGATGCCAAACAAAGACAATAATATTCTAAAATTCATCAACTTCCATAAACAACAGCAAGTACTATTTGTGATCTATGCTGATTTTGAGGCTTTAACTGAGAAAATACACGGTTGCCAACCCAACAATGATAAATCATACACTGAAGCCTATCAGAAGCATACTGATTGTGGATATGGTTACAAGGTTGTTTGTTGTTATGATGATAAATACAGCAAGCCAATACAAATAAACAGGGGTGAAAAGGCTGTATACAAATTCATGGAAGCTATGTTAGAGGAAGTTAAATATTGTAAGAAGATTGTTAAAGAATTCAATAAACCATTGAAAATGACTGAGGATGATGAAGAGAAATTCCAAAAAGCCAAAGAATGTCACATTTGTGATAAAAAATACACTGAAAAGGATATCAGAGTACGAGATCACTGTCACATTACTGGCCAGTATAGAGGATCAGCTCATCAAGAATGTAACCTGAAACTTAGAGTCAATCCAGAAGAAGTGAAGATACCTGTTATATTTCACAATCTAAGAGGTTATGACAGTCATTTTATTATGCAGGAGATTGGAGCTATTGTCAAGAAACACACATTCACAAATAAAAAAGGTGAAGTCTGCCAAATGAACATCAATGCTATCCCAAATAACATGGAGAAGTATATGGCTTTCATGCTTGGCAATCACTTGACCTTTCTTGATAGTTTCCAGTTCATGAGCTCCAGTTTGGAAAAACTTGTAGGTAATCTACCAAAAGAAGCCTTAAAATTCACCTCACAAGAGTTCAAGGGAAAGGATCTTAATCTGATAGCACAGAAAGGTGTTTATCCATACGACTACATGGACAGTTTTGATAAATTCAATCAGAAGCTGCCCTCAAAAGAAGAATTCTATAGCATACTGAGTGATACGCATATATCAGATGAAGACTATACACATGCTCAGACTGTTTGGAAAGCATTCTCCTTAAACAACATGGGTGATTATCATGACCTGTACCTTAAAACAGATGTACTCCTGTTGGCTGATGTATTTGAGAACTTCAGAAGAACGTGTCTCGAGTACTACAAACTGGATCCGTGTCACTACTTCACATCTCCTGGTTTGTCATGGGATGCTATGCTGAAGATGACTGATATCAAATTAGAATTGATGACTGACATTGATATGTTTCAGTTCATTGAGAAGGGTATGCGAGGTGGTATCAGTTATATTGCCAATCGTTACGCTAAAGCTAATAATAAATACATGAAGAAGTATGATGAGAAGGCGCCCTCAAAGTACATTATGTATCTTGATGCTAATAATCTATACGGTTGGGCAATGAGTCAATACCTTCCAACAGGTGGATTCAGATGGATGACTGAGAATAAAATAAATAATCTCAACCTGGCTAAATACAAAGAAGACAGCAATAAGGGTTTGATTCTGGAAGTTGATCTGGAATACCCCCAGGAGTTGCATGATCTGCATAATGATTACCCACTTGGACCAGAGAAGGTGAAAGTAACTGGAGACATGCTTTCAGATTACTGTAAAGACATAGCAGAGAAATACAATATATCGACTGGTTTGGTACATAAACTGATGCCAACATTAAGCAACAAAGAGAAGTATGTTCTGCATTACAGGAACCTCCAATTATACACAGACTTGGGTTTGAAGGTAACAAAAATCCATAGAGTGCTAGAGTTCAAACAATCCCCTTGGCTGAGACAGTACATTGATTTCAATACACAGAAAAGAACTAATGCCAAGAATGCTTTTGAGAAAGATTTCTTCAAGTTGATGAATAACTCAGTATTCGGCAAAACTATGGAAAATCTCAGAAAGAGAGTAGATGTCAGATTGGTGACTGATGAGAAGAAGCTATTGAAATTAGCCAGTAAACCAACTTATGTTAGCAGTAAGATATTCAATGAAAATCTGGTAGCAGTGCATAAGATAAAAGAAACACTAACTCTAAACAGGCCGGCATATGTAGGAATGTGTATTCTTGATCTCAGTAAGACGCTTATGTATGATTTCCATTACAACTACATTAAACAAAAGTACGGTAATAAGGCTAAGCTGCTCTTCACTGACACGGACAGTTTGACATATGAAATTGAAGCAGAAGATGTCTACAGGGATTTCTGGAATGATAAAGATAAATTCGATAACAGTGACTATCCTGAAAGCTCGCCATTCTCCGATAAGACCAATAAGAAAGTGATTGGTAAGATGAAAGATGAGGCTGCTGGAGTCCCAATATGTGAATTCGTAGGGCTGAGATCAAAGATGTATAGCTATATTAAAGATGATCAGAAAGGAGGAAAAACAGCAAAAGGAATCAAAAAGAACACAATCAAAAATGAAATCAAGCATGAAAATTATAAAGACACTCTATTCAATGACAAACAAATGTATCATAAAATGAAAACAATCAGAAGTGAGAACCATCAATTAGGAAGCTATGAAATCAACAAAGTATCACTCAGCTGCTTCGATGACAAAAGATATTTATCAAAAGACGGAATCAACAGTTATGCTTATGGCCATAACAAAATAAATAGCCAGGAATAAAAATATTCTTGGCTACCAAAATAGCAAATACAGTATAATACTGACCTCTCTCACATATATAGGTTAGATAAAAGTTAGTCTTTTCTTATACGTGATAAATACAATTTGCTTTCTTCCATGTGTTTGGTTATTTCAAAAATTAAATCTTCAAAACAATTGCTCATAATGTATTTGCACTTGTTTTTCTCATACATTTGCTTCATATTTGTTTGTTTTTCCGACACTTGGTATACACCAGTGGGACTTTTGAATTCAAGACAAAGAGCATTGTATTTTCTGGTGGGATTCATTAACATCAAATCACATTGTCCAGACATATATCCTTTGTTATAACTTCTGATTCTCATATTTGAGCTTATTTGATTTTCACCTAAACCGGCTATCATTAATGCGTCTTCATATTTCTTTCTGATGAATGATACAATCTTGCAGTGCAGATCATTTTCACTTCCAATCATCAGCATGTTATTACTTCTGTCATTGAACTGTCTGTAATATCCCTGTTTTCTGATTGATGGTAATACTTTTGATGTAACCCAATGTTTGAATTTTACTGCTTCCTGTTTTTTAGAGTACAGTATTAGTGAATAAAATCCTGATTCATTTATAAAAAAACATTTGAAAGTTTTTTCAATGGTCTCAGCACGAGGGACCGTTTTGGTCCCCCGTGAATCAGTGGCCTCAGCACGAGGGACCGTTTTGGTCCCCCGTGAATTTGTGATTATTTTGAGGTTTATCAAGATTTTATCATCAGATATAACATGATTTCTGATTGCTCTTTGTGGATTTTTATAGTCAAGAATTTTGGCTATATCTCTTCCTCTGAACCAAATGTTATTGTTATCATCAAGATAGCAATCTATTGATACATCTAATTCTTTATTATCGTAGGAATATTTTTGCATACATGTATGTTAGATAATTTTCTTTAAATCCTTGATCGGTATCCAACTGTTAAATTCGTCACTATAACCCTTCCACTTCACCAAAGCTTGTTTCTTCTTGTAATCTCTGCGAATGACTTTATCAATGCGGAATACATCCTGTCTGGCTTTTAATAACTCAGGTTCATAAAAACTCCCTTCAATTTCTTCATCGTTGTGATCTTTTAGTTTGTATGTTATTGGATTAGTGTATTGGATTTTATCAACTATAAACACTTCTTCAGTCCAATTTGGCGTATAGCCCTTGTCGAACACAATCCGTTTATACTTGGATATTCGGACCTTATCACCTATTTTAAATTTTAGTTTCTGTTTTAATGGCTCCATATCACCATACAAATTGAAGTAAACAGTTCCTTCATTCCTCTTATCAGATGCTTCAACGGGTGTCATCTTTGTGCTTGAATGTTTTGTGTTGTTGTACTGTTTCACTAATTTTGGTAACATGTCTAAATACTGTGTATTACCTTGAACAGTGAACTGCTTCCACATTTTGGACTTGATTGTCCTATTCCATCTTTCAACTACTGATGACTTCTCTTCATTCTCAGTTGAGTACATCTGTACACTATGTTTCTTTAATAGGTCCTTCAAGTGTTTGTTGTAAAACTCTTTTCCCTTGTCGACCCATAAATATTGTGGTTTTCTGCCTTCCTTGAATATTGTTTTGAATGCTTCAGTGACAGATTCACCTTTCTTATCCTTCAATGGGACAATCCAACCATATTTGCTGAAGATATCAATAACCATAAGAAGATATCGATAACCTTTATTCCATTTACTGAACTGTTGCATTTCAACTAGATCACTTGCCCATATTTCATCAATTTTATTTACAATCACACGCCGCCGAGTGAAATTTCGTTTTATGGGTGCATGTAATTCATCAGCTAGTTTTTCTTGCCAGTTTTCTTCACTCGACGGCTTTTTCCGTTTTTTGAAACACCAAGACCAAGTTTCTGTTTTTTGTCAATTAAGAATCTGGCTGTTTGACCCCATTTTGGCATCTCACCATATGGTATTTGATCTAGTGACTCGACCATTGTTCTATCACAATCGCCTTTATTTTTTCCCATATCATAACAAATATCGTGGTAAGCTGCTATTTCATCCACCTTATTGTAAGGTTGTACATTCCATTTCAAGACCTCGCCAGTATTTGGATCATATTCCAACTGCTCATGCAATGGATTGTATGGTCCCATATATTTATATTTACTTGGTGTCCAACCTGCTTTTGGTTTAGGAAGCTTGCCAATTACCTTATGGATGTCAATAGCACCGCCATAATCTAATCCTTTGATATCTGTTTTGTAACGAATATTTGGTCTCACTTTTGTTGAGAGTTGTTTCAAAGCTTCTGACCCAACCTTTGTGATTGCAGGCTTTGCGAGGGAAAGTCCTTTGTCAATTAATTTCTTTTGCAGCTTTGGATTTCTCATTGCTTCTGATGCATAATATCTTCCCATTTCTACACCTTTCTTTGCTAAATAAGGGACTCCATGTTCTAAGAATCCTGTTAGCGCCATATCTGCGGCTGAATCTAGTATGCCCGCCCCTTCAGACGGGCTATTCAGTTTCCCCGATTTCTGACAAATTTAGTTTTTGTGATTCCACATTCAGCACAAGTACATTTCATCACAGTTCGACCATTTTTTGTCTTTTGATATCTTTCACTTCCTGGTACACATTCAGTGACTTTCTTCTGTTTCACACAATATGATCTCATATATATATTAAGTTGGATAAAATAGCTTTCCACAATTTATCACCTGCTCTTTTTTCAATCTGATATTAATTATTTTATCAATTTCATTAGCTTTCTTGATCTTCTTTCTTTGTCTAGTAGTTAAATCGACATACATTTCCACTAAGTTTGTCATAGAATACTGTTATATTATCCAAAGTGCATTTGATTACAACTCTCAAACCAATCAATCTGTTGACAACTATTATAACAAATATATTAACATCATCAATTATTTCGAATTCTATCATACTTTTATGTTAGATAGAAATTTATTAAATCTTTCATCATCAAATAATATTGTTAATATCATAGTACCTTTCTGACGTTCTAAAAGGTAGTACAAACACCATTGTTTACTCAATAACGGATCTCTAATACACATTGATTCATTGAAACAATTCTTTTCCTCCATTTTAGCAGGTATCTCCTGTCCTGATGGATCAAAGTATTCTTTCTCATTATAGCACGCGTAATATTTGCCGACTTTTATTATCCCACTGTTTTTGTTTAACTTAACAGACATACATATACATTACATATTTTTGAAATAATTGATTATGAATCTATGATTGACTCTTGTGTCTGTGGGATTGAATTTTGCATTATGAATGACTTTCAATATGGGGGTCCCTTTCTGTCTTTCCAATAAATAGTATAAACACCAATATCCACACAAGACTGAATCTCTTTCTTGTATCTCATCTCCAGAGTATTCAAGTTGTTTTCCACTTGTAGCCATGTATTTCTGTACTTCTGTTGGCATCATCAAACCAAATGAGTCAAAGTATTCACAGTATCTATCACCAATTCGATAACATACCCAGTGAGTACCAGGTCCAATCTGACTGTCGAGATTGACTATTCCACATTCATTGTTTTCATCAGGTTTGGCAGATTGTCTCTTGAAAATACTCCTCTAAAATGTTTTATTCCAAGTTGTTTAACCCAATTGATTAAATCAAAGTTGGATAAGGGTTTGTTTACAAAATGGTTCCTAGTATGGGGATTGAATTGAATGGACTGTTTTTGCCTAGTAGAAGTCCTTTTCCTTTGTTTTTTTTTTTCATTCCATAACCGATTGGGTTATTCCATGTACCAAAAACAGGAGGAGATTGCCATGGAATCATAGCATGTTTCCCACCTTTCTTTCTGGGTACAATGTCATCTGGAACATGAACAGGTATTGACCGTCTTGGACGGCTGCTTTCAACATGCAAACCTTTTCCAGTTAATTTTCTGATTGCTTCTATAGCCAAAGGAATTCCAATGCTGGCGAGTATTGTTCCAATACCCTTTCCAGTCTGCGCTTTTGTTGGTTTTATAACAACGTCTCCACCATACTGCATTTTTTGGATAACATCAGCCATCTGTCTCGTATTCAATAAATTTCCTACATTAAATAATTGGGATAAATTGGCATTAGGAATAAGAAATCCTCCTTTTTGTTTCTTTCCAAATAGTTTATCAATGCCGAGACTTGCTAATGAAGAAAGAGCACCTGTAGCCAATGCTGGAGCCGCTTTAGCTACTGCTTTACCTGCATAAGGCAATAGTCTTGTTCCAAGTGAAAAAAGACTGGACCAAAGAGAACCTCCTTCTTGGACTGATTTTCTGATCTGTGCTTTGGATATCTTTACATCAGCACCTGTTCCATTTCTCTGTGATTTGGCTAATTTTTTTATCTGTGTTTTTGTCAACATCATTTGATCACCTCCAGTGAGATCTCCATGTGCGAGTCTCAATGTTACCGGTGAATTTGTTTGTATAGCTTTTGCAAGCCTTTGCTTCTGACTGTTTGAAAGTCTTACTCCATGAGGATGATAAGTAGTCATATAATATATGTTTATACTAAATTGTATTTAATACAAACAATCATTTAATTTAATTATTTAATTATTTTATTAATTTATTTATTTAATTTATTTATTTAATTTATTTAATTTAATTAATTTAATTTACATTGATCTAAGAATTAATTTTCCATCAGTCTTTCTCATCTCAATATCCTGCTCATAGAGGACCAGTGCATACACACTGTAATCAGCATTTGTTGCAGCACTCAAAGTGTATTTGAAAGTCAGTTTTGTCATTCCATCTTTAATATCCTGTTTCTGTTTTGTCAGATCGAAATAAACAAAGGGAATATTGTACCGAAATTGTCCCTGTTGAGAAGGGTACTGTCACTGAAATCATTAACCGCATGAACATATTTCAAAACATCTCTAAATACTCTTGTTGGTTCTGTTGATGGTTTATAACGAAGCTCTGGATAATCATTTCCGTTGCCAACCTCAAGATAACAATCAGTCAAAGTTCGGTTATTTGCAACTGAGAATGTGTTATAGAGAAATTTATTGGCTTCTGAGATGCATCATTGGCATCATTGATGATGAATACAAAGACATGCCTGGGTTTGTTTATTGCTGTGGAAATACGGAAATTGGCAGTCTGTTGTCTTGTTGAATTGCCTCTCTCAATCAATTCTCTCATGTAAGTCCACTTTCTGTTGTCAAGATACTTGCTCATGTATAAGGACTTTCCCGCAGAATTGAAAACAATGCGAGGAACTATTAGCTGGAATTTAGTTAGTACCACACGGCAATTATCAGCAGCTTGCCAAATCAAATTGGCATCACTCTCAAGTGTCAATTTTATCTCTACTTTTGAGTTAGGCATAAGTTCATCCCAAAAGCTCTTGAAAAAACCGTATCTGTTCAATGCAAGCTCTGCATTTACTTTACCGGCTGCACATTCAACAGTGCTTTGCGAGCTGCGAAACCTTTGTTATAATTAGCCGCCTGGCCAACTCTGTCTTCAGCTTGTCTTTTGTCGTCAAGATAGAAGAACTCATTGGTTCCCTGACTTACAGCATAACCCTGTGAATACTCAAGCAATGACTTAATATTTGTGGCTTGGTTGGCATCTCTGCACTCATAAACATCAAGACCATTCATTTTTACATTAATGGTGTTAATAAGAGCGTGAACTGAATTAACAATACCATTTCGATCGTCAGCAGCAATGTCAGCTCCATCTGCAAGCTTTTTCACAATGAAATCGACATTAAAACGGGCATTATACCAGTCAAATGGTGTAGTCTCTCCACTGTTATCAACAATGAATCGGTAGCCTGTTTTACTCTGATGAGCATTGTTTGCTACTACAGTATTAAGTGCTGTCTCTAGTTCGAACACTACATCTTCATATCTTTCGATATATTTTGAGTCACGATAGTTTGACATATATTATTGTGTTAGATAAAAGTTATTTTATTTTACGAGGTCGACCTCTCTTTCTTTTGATTAAACCACCAGTCTGGCTCACACTCTCAGTTCCACTCTTTCTCTTTTTCAAAAGTTCTATGATTTTGTCACCAGCTTTTTTGCCAGCATGTTCACCAATTGTTGTTGCTGCTTTTTTTCCAGCTGTTTTGATCATATCAGTCACAACACCTTCACCATGTTGTTCATATTTTTTAAACTCAAACCGTTTCATATACTATTAGGTTTTATAATTATGTCTCTCTCAAGAATAACTCAATATACCAATCTATCCCATTCAAATCGACTGGAGCTCTAGAAGAGTCTGTGACATAAAAGCGTATTGAGCTGATATTATGTGTTGAGACAGGATTCCATGAAAGAAAACGAGGTTTGTAAGTGAAAGGTAAACTTCTGACTAGATTTGTGACTGGAATAACAGCGATTGTATTTGTGCTATTTCCATCAACAATGCTATCTGTCACCAAATCACAATTGATATAAATTTCATCTACTCCTCTTGTAATATCAGGTAGATTTGTTCCATATTCTGTGGCTGGAACTAATTTTGAATCGAAACCGATAAGTTTTCTGAAATCAAGATTCCTCAGATCCACACGATAATTTTCATTGAGTTCAATCAAAATGCGATATGTTGACAAAACGAAATACATGTTAATACCATACTTGAATTTTGATTTGTCTGTTTCAGATGGATTCAGTACATGGCTATTTTTGCTCATATACTCATGAATGTAACTATTGATATCGTCGTATGAATACATCCCGTTAACGAATGTTATTGTTTCCCAGTTTACACCTTTGTCATAGCTGTATTTCATTTGATTATTCCCAAAAATATCTCTGATATTGTACCAACTGTATGTCATATTGATGACATTCACAGCCATTTCATATTTTAAATCATTCGTTAATTTAAGAGGTGAATTGAATCTTTTTTCAAAATCATGACTCTTGCTGACACCAATTTTGTCTCTGTTTTTACTGTTGAATCGTAATGAAATTTCTGTCATATACTTTTACATTAGATATTTCATCATTATTTTATTTAGCTCACCGGTTTTCAGGATTCCCAGTCTGTTCAATGTATGCAATATTTTTGTGAATTCATTTTGAACATTTTTGCTGTTGTTGCCGGCTGAAATAGATCCACCAAGCAACTGTAGTCTTGAAAGCATGTCACCCAAAAATGCATCCCTTGAACCCATGCCTGAACCAATAGTTGATGCACCTTCCTCAACGGCGCCAATTCTTTTTCGGTACTTTTGTAGTAATTTGATCTCTTGAGTCAATTCATATATCTTTTCTTTATTTTTATCCCTCTTCGTTTTGGTTTGTGATAGATGAGCTTTTTTTATTCCAACATCTTGGGTTAATTTACCAATCATTTTGTCATACTTGTCGATGTCGATTTCACCATCCATATATGATTTAAATATCTGTGATGGAGGAGGCAATTTATGTTTCATCAATGTTTGAATATCCTCAAGTGAAAAACCTTTGTCAAGATTTGACTTATATGGTGCTTCTGTTTCAGTCATCATTTTAGGTTTGTAATCAATTGGTAATGTTGTTTTCATTGGTACTGATTCAGGTAACGTGTTCATCAGCATAAGATCTTCGAAACCAGATGTCAAGGCTTTTTGATTCTTTTTCAACTGTTTAATAACTTCATCCTGTTTTTCGTCGACACTTTCTTTCACACTCTTCTGGACATCAATAGAGGGTTTCAGTAATTCTGATGTTGTATCATAAGCATCCTGTTTTCTGTATTCATAAGTCTTGATAACATCACGAACTTCTCTAGTTTTATTTCCGGCTTCAATTCCACTTTTAAGAAGCTTTTCATTCGTTCTATATCCATATACAATTGTGTTAGACTAATCTAAACTATTTACATATGGAAATCCCTAATTATGATATTCAGGGTTTAAAGAATTCATTCAGACAGTTGTATCCGTATATGCCAAAAGACAGTTTCAGGATGCTGCTGGCTGGTAATTCTGGATCTGGAAAGACAACATTGTTCATGCATCTGATTATGGAACCATTGGTTTATTATGATCAGATACATCTTTATGCAAAAAATTTAGATCAAGACAAGTACAAATATCTTCGGAAAGTAATGGATGAAATAAGCAGTCACATTGGATATCCTGCCTTGGTTTGCAGTCAAGAAGAGATATTGCCAGTTGAACAAATAAAAGACACAAATTTGCAGCGATTGGTTGTTTTTGATGATTTCGTGACTGACAAGAAACAAGATCAGATAATCAGATATTTCATTCAGGGGAGACACAAGAACTGTTCAGTCATATATCTCACACAGTCATTCTATGGATGCCCAAAATCAATCAGACTCAATTGCAGTCACTTCTGCCTTTATGATTTCCCATCCTCAAGAGAAAGGAACTTGATTGCACAGGAGCTTGGAATTGACAAGAAGAAATACATTGAAGCAACCAAAAAACCATATTCCTTCTGTTATGTCGACAAGCCGATGAAAACAATCAAGAGAAATTTTTATGGTGCTGTTTAATCTAATCTAATATTATATGGCAATCAACAATTGGAAGATTAATCTAACAAGATGATATAATGGGAGTTTTTAATGCTCAAATAAATCAAGATAAAACTGGAACTGGTGAAAGAGGCCCCGCAGGTCCAATTGGTCCCAAAGGTGAAAAAGGTGATAGAGGTCCAAGAGGTAATACAGGTGCAATTGGTCCACAAGGAGCTACTGGAGCTGTTGGTCCCAAAGGTGATGGATTTAGATTAACACAAGATGGTAATTATGACATTGAAAATAAACGTTTGACATATGTTGGTGATCCAGTAAATCATTATGATTCTGCTAACTTGGGATATGTTAATGATGCTGTTTTATCAATTGAAGGAACACGTGTTAATCCATTCAAATTTCTTCTTGAAGATACATCAAAAACAACTATTCTTAGAAATGCGAATAATCTGCAATTGGAAGATTTTGACAAAAGCCCTTACTCATTGAATAAAATAGCCTTGTCTTTTGTTATTCCTACTGCTGGTCTTACAACTGTTCTTCGTTTTGATCTGACACAATTGGAAGTTTCAAAGTACACTTTAGTTGTTGAGTTTTATACTGATGGTAGCCCAAATAATGCAACAGTCGATGACGACAATCTGTCATCTAATTTAATTGAAAGAAAGGATTCAATAAAAAGAGCATTTCCAAAGACTCATCTTGTTGATGGTTATCTCAAAAGAATATTCTTCCTTGAAAAAACAAGTCATGGTTCTACATCAATGGAATTATTGTTGATCTCACCATATTTAACAAATAATGCAAAACATCATGTCATAGTTTATGGTGTTTATGGATTTTCTAATATCATTTTATCACATATTCACGACCCAGTGTATGAAATTGAAAACGGCAATGTTGCTTTTGGTGGTAAAATTGACATGAAAAACAATAAAATCATTAATGTTGGTGAAGGCACATCAGAAAATGACTGTGTGACAAAAAAACAACTTGATTTTAAATTGGATAGAGCAACATTCATCATTACTAATGCTCTTCCTGGCATACCCATTTTTGACAGCATTTCGATTGCTTTGATTCCTACTCTCGCAGTTTTAGGTGTTGATACACAGAATAGAGTTTCAAGTTGGTCGAATCCCGTCAATAACATTAATTTCACACAAACAAATGATTCAAATAAACCTCTTTTATTGAAAGATTCCGTTTTCAACAGATATTTTCTTCGTTTCGATGGTATTGATGACTATTTAGGTGTTGATTCTTTTGATGTATCCGGAATTGGTGGATCAAGTGGAAATACATGCACTGTGATGCTGGTTGTCAACACGAAAAAAATCAAGAATCAATCCCAATTTCAATGGGGTCGGGGTGAAATTCGCTTTGGTGTTCATCTGCCTTGGATTAATGGAGCATGTTATATTGATTTCGGTTCTACATCAAATGGAAGACTTACTGTTTCTTCTTTGACTGATCTGACTGGTAATATTGAAGTCTGGACAATACGCGTAAATGGTCAGAATATAGAACTGTTCAGAGGCATTACATCTATGACACCAGTTGGAACAGGATCAATTTCAGCAACATTGACTGGTAGTGCACAAGAAATGTTAATTGGTTGTCAAGTTAATACAGATGGTTCTCCATTTAATTTTTCTGAAATGGATCTTTATGCCTTTGCTGTTTGGAGTAAATCATTGAAGGATTCGGAATTGAAAAACATGTTTCGATACATTCAAAATTATTTTTTTGATGAAAATGTAGACTTGTCTCCATATGTCAATAAAGACGGGAGTGTTGCAATGACTGATAATCTGAATATGGATGACAATAAAATCATTAATGTTGACGCTCCAACTGGTGACAAAGATGCAGCCAACAAGAAATATGTTGATGATCATGTCCCAAGTATTGATTTATCTTCGTATCTCAAAAAAGATGGAAGTGTTGCAATGACCGGTGATCTTGTCATGGGTGACAATAAAATAACAAATGTTGGATCTCCAAACTCTGATAAAGATTCTGCTAATAAAAAGTATGTTGATGACCTTATTTTATCAGCATCTGGTACTCAACGCAACCCATTCGCTTTTCTGTTAAAAGACATATCCAAGTCTTCTGTAGTTAGTGGTGCGGAAAACCTTCAAATTGAGAATTTTGACAGATCACCTTATCACATAAACAAGTCGTCATTGTCTTTTTTCATCAAACGAAGAGGCAACTTTACATCCAAAATTCGTTTTAATGTTTCATCTTTGAGAAACAGTCAGTACACTTTTGTTGTTGAGTTTTACTCACCATCAGACCCACGCCAAGCTACAATTGAGCTCGATCTTCGCACATTGAACATACGAGATGTGGGACAGTCATTTCAAAAACCTTTTCTCAAAACCCCGTATGTTGATGGTTATATGAAGAAGCTTTTCCGAATCGAAAAAACTGGTGGCGGTCAAGCGTCAATTGATGTTTTACTTTCAAGCACAGCTCCTGCGTCTAACACCAAAACACATATCATTGTTTATGGGGCCTATGGCTATCATACCAATTTGTCTTACTTTCTCCATGACCCAGCTTATGAAATTGAAAACGGCCATGTTGCGTTTGGCAGTAATGTTGACATGAAACTAAACAAAATCCTCAACCTGCAGGATAACCCCTCAAACCCACAAGACGCTGTTAACAAAAGTTATGTTGATAATAAAACAGCTGATTTCCTTAATATAAATACAGGTGGTGTAATTTATGCACCTGTCAGCATGAATAGAAATGATCTATTTGGCATACCAGATAACCCAAGATTCGGTTATTCAGCTGTTAATAGAAACTATGTGAATGATAATTTTTTGAAACTCGATGGAAGTATTCCAATGGCGGGTGATCTAAACATGGCTGGAAATAAATTGACGAATTTAGCGGATGTGGTGAATGAAACTGATGCTGTAAACTTTAGAGTTTTAAATCGAGCTTCACAAACTATCAGAGCAAACACTTTATTATTGAATGGAACAAATGCGATGGCAGCAGATATGAAACTTGGAGGGCATAAAATCATTAACTTAAAAGAAGGAACAAATAAAACCGATGCCGTAAATTTAGATCAATTAGAAAAAAGTCATATTTCATCTGCTTCTCATCCAAAGAATGCTTTCAAATATTTGATGAATGATATCGATGAAGTCAGTACTGAATATGGCTTGAAAGTCAATGGATATGTCAATTTACCTCGTTCACCACATTTAATTTCAAAAAAGGTCATTGATATAGACTTGAATAAAGAAGCTAATCATATTTACAGAGCTAGAATTGGATTCAATATGTACACAATAAAAGATGGAAAATACACTTTCATTCTTGAATGGCTATTTCCTGATTATGAAGGAATGAGTCTTAGTAGTGTAACATTCAGTGCAACTGGTGGAATTACAATTCATAAAACTGTAGGTAGAAAATTTGATAACAGAAATGAAGATCATTCGAGATATTTATTATGGATTGAAAAACCATCAGCAAGTTCACCACCTGAATATTTATATTGTACGATTCATATTAATGCTAACCCAACTTATCCAAATAAGTACAAAGTTCATTGTGTTGCATATGGTATTGATTTTGAAGCTGTAGACGTTCCATCAAGTGTTTACGACTTCGCAGAAGCTTATAAAATTGTGAATGAAACAATACAATTACAAACTGATTTAGATTTGAATGGACATGCTTTGATTAATAATTCATCAAACTTATTCGACGGTCAAAATGGTGAATTGACAATGCTGAATAATATTAATATGAACACTTATCTGATAAAAGAGGCTAAACTTGGTGGTGATTTAAATCTGAATGGGTATAGAATTCATAATAATAGTTTGAATCTATTTCGTTCAAGCGTTACAGGTGTAATTATGGAAACAGCTTTAGATCTCGGAGGATTTGCTCTCTATCAGCTAAAATTAGGAGGCGATCTAGATTTGAATGGGAATGGAATAATCGGTCAAATACAATATTTAAATTGCTCTGTCAAAGCCAAACAAGGACATAATAAGAATGCTTTAAAGCCTGTATTGATAAATGGCTCTGATTTTTTAGTCATTCATAACAATAACTTTCGTATCAAGAAAATGTATGTATTACAAGGAACAAAACCCGGAATATTCTACTTCAAGACAAAAGCTGAAGGTGGTAGGCCTTTGCCATTACCAGCAACTATTTATGAACACAGACATAATACTATGAGTAGAAACATCACAACGGTCAATATCAACAAATCATTATCGAGAGGCTATTTAATCATTGATTATTCACATCCTAATACAGGTGCATTTGATACAACATTCACACTTGAAGTGGTCATGAATTAATCTAAATTAATATTATAATGGGTGTATTCAATCATTCACTAAATCAAAACAATAAAGGTGATAAAGGTGATAAAGGTGATGGATTTACATTAACACAAGATGGGCATTTTGATATTGGAGGAAATAAAATAACAAATGTTAATGAAGGAACATCGGATGATGATTGTGTAACAAAAAAACAACTGGATTTGAAGTTATATAGAGCAGCTTTTATTATTTCCAACTCTCTGTCTGATGATGAATTAAAAAATATGTTCCGTTTCCTTGAAGATTATTTCGATCTTTGAATTATGTAATCAATTATTATGAAGCAGATTATAAGATTTGTACGATGGTTCATTCGGGATGCTGAACGGAAAAACCCTGGTGTTGATAAGAGGATTTTGAAATCAGCTTTGGTTTACCAGTTTCTATATCACAAACATTTCAACAAATATATTGAAGTGAGAGATATTATCCAGGAGCACATAGGCATTGGGTTGATTGGTTACGGTGATGGCCGCTTGACACATTTGTTGGAGCATACTCTTGGATGGATTGACGTGTTACAAACACATGCAATATTACACGATGCTTTCGGCAGATTCTATGTCAAACATGGTCTTGATAGAGGATATTCTTATGCTATACCGTCTTTCTTGACGACTAAAATTAGTAAGTTATCACCTCTAAGTGGGCAATTGTCTGGTTTGTTGTACTGTATGTTGAATAGAATCATTATATAAGCATATTGTATGAAAGAGCGAAAAAGCATATTCAGCTGGAATCATATTTCAGATGAATTAACAGAAGATCAGGTAAATGAATTAAAATCCTATTACCAAACATATCACAGAAAGTGTTGGGCTCATAAACAGGCGGTTAAACGGTTCAAAAAATGGAAATTAGCTGGTAATTCAGCGTCTATTATATTTGCAACAGGTGGTCTTGCTGCAAGCGTGGCAACTGGTGGTATTAGTTTGGTAGCCATCAGTACAGTATCACTTTTGATACAAGGGTGGATGAAGCATAAAAACCTAGATTTGAAAATCCAAAATTGCACATATGCTTATCAAAGCTATCAACATCTACTCAATTCAATAAAAGACAAGTTGAGAAGTGGTGATTTTGATGCTTCAAGTATACAAATCTCAATGAAGAATATCGATGATTATGTGACTGATAATAGTCCAATTATTGATAAGTACCTACTGAAATATGATGAAAAATTCACTGCTTGATAATACGAATAATCTTATCAAATATTAACAATAGAATCTCAACCCAATATTGATTATAAAATTTCAGTGTTTTCTTTGAGTTGGTTAATATGATATACTCATAAGGCAGATCCATCATCATGAACAATTGTTTCAGAATGAATTTGGTTTTTATCATTCTTTTACGATTCTTATTCACCGAAGGGATGATAGTGTCTATCTCCTTGAATATTCTTAATATTTTACCCTTATCTTTTACTGAAATTTGAAATCTATTCTTGCAACATATACCATTTATCACATTTTCAATATGGTACTTCCGATGATATATAGATTTCCGCTTTATTTTATACATATTATTATGAAAGTCAACGTACTCCTTACAATAATCATAACCATAGACTGAACCACAATTTGTACAAACATTTTCACCATTGTCATTAATCATTTTCTGATTATCACAACATGGTTCATTTTTGACACTATGTTCTGCTATCTTCTGATCACATAAAGGACATATTAGATATTTTTCTACTTCAACAAAATATTCGTGAATATCTGGATTACAAAAATCATTTACCATCTGGCTACCTGACCTGATTTGAGAGGGCTTTTCCAAGGCCCGGAGATTTCTTTCTTTCGTCATTCTCCATTTGACTTATAGCGATATGTCTTTAAGTGTTTTTTATATCATAAAGTACTTAAATAGTTGACCTTGACCTTGGAAAATGGGAAAATGCCGTTCTACCTGAATACTACTCATATATACTAATTATCGCTTAGAATGTTGAAATTAGCTGTTTCTCGACGAATACTACTCAAATATGCTCATTCCGCTTAGAATATTGAAATCAGCCGTTTCTCGACGAATACTACTCAATTCTTTCATTCATCATCCTGATGCCTAAAATATTGAAGTATTCTGGGAGAAAACGCTAATTTTAGATTTGGAAAATTTGACCTTGACCTTGGGAAAAATGCGCTGTTAAATTTTACGGCGCAAAATTGGAAAATGCGCTGCTGTGGAAAAATGCGCTAGGACCCCCAAGTACTATACTACTCAGGCCATAGAACCCTTCCATTTCCTATTTCCAAGCCACCCAGTACTACCAGGAAAATATGACGTCGATTGAACTTTTCACCAGTCAAAACTAGCCCAAATTGCCTTGGTAGGCCCTGGAATCCTTCCACAAAGTTAGCAGAGAGACAGCTTCGGCCATCCACCGCCATATTGGCTACGAAGCAGATTTAGCGTCTCACTCAGCAAGAAACCGTCTCTCACCTCTGGCTTCTTTCAAAGGCTTGCCTTTACCCACATTCCAGCTTAAGGATGCCAGCCTGGGGGCCTTTGTGGAGGAAAATGGCTCGAAAAAACCTCAAAGCGGCAAATTTACCACAATCAAGCTTGTTGACTCGGTAACCGAACAACAGCCGCTAATGTGCGTGACGTCCGCCGCTAATGTGCGTGACGTCACACCTTTAGAGTGAGCCCACAGTGACACAAGCCCGCTGTTATTTCCATCGCAACTTCTTAAATGGAGAAGATTAGTCCTCCAGACTAATTATCACTAAAAATTTACTAAAAAAAGAATGCAATAAATTGGTAGTCAAAGGGTTAAGCGGTCAACGAGGCAGACCGCGTTACCGTATTACAGAGAAACAGCTTCAGTTTTTGATTGATCGTCAATTCACACTCTGGGAAAAGGAAAAAGGAAAAAGGAACTTGCCCAGAAACTCTGCATTACAACGCAAGAGTACACATCGCGCCAGATGATGAATTTAAAAGGGACATTACGGATACCATGATAAGAAAGAATGCTGAGCAAAAATATGTCGACGCTCGCATTGAGTTTCACTATCGCGAGTAGAGCGGAACAAATTCAAACTCATCAGGATCAAACAGCTAGAATCTAGAAATAACATTGATGTAAAACAACCTAGAAATAAGGCACACTCTACGGTCTCAGGACCAAATGTCGATCATCGAACATGCTGAGGTATACAAGGGCGAGAGATTTGAAAAGGAGATCCAATTCACGCATTTCAGCTGGTATTTTAACTCCTGCCACCCTCCGGGCGTCAGAAAAAATATCTAAGGCGGTTCTTAGAACCGAACTCTTCAAAAGAAAAATTTGAAGGAAACTGTCCTCTATTTAAACAAAACAGATTTTGGATCGGTTATCCAGATAACCTTGTGAACATGACCCTGTCGGGAGTTAATTATAGTGAAAGAATGTCGGCTCTACAAAATAAACAAAAAAACACGCAAACTAATTTTGACGTTTGTTACAGAATATCGCCCATCAGTGCCTTTAGAATCTCAAACAGATTCTAATGAACAAATGGCACCTAATACAAAACCAGCCCTTGCTAAGAAAAATCTTTTAAAATACTCCCCCGATCTCATACAGAAAAGGGGGGTCTATGTGTGCCTCGTTAGAGCTAAACTTTGAAAGTCTTTGAATTTCCTATCGTGTTTCGCCTGTATACACCTTAAGCAGCCTATAAGAATTCTTCCCTACAGACGAAGATGGTCCGGGAACGGATCTAGCTGGGTATACAGTCGAAAACAACGACCTTAAGTTTTGAATTATTCTTTGAGCGCGTGGTTCTGCCTGGAAACTGAACTGAAAAACTTCTGTTTCACTTGCATGACGGCGGGCTGATGTCTCATTGCCATTCATTGTGGAATTGGTCGTTGTGTTGCTCCGATCCTCAATAATTTCTTTAACCTCCTCTAACAAGGAGATACATTGGGCTAAAAGCCCTCCCCCGCAGGTAGTTTCCTCTCGAGCGGCCATTTCAAACAAGGAATTAATTTTCTATACGCGGTGACTTAGGCATCGCATGTATGTTCATAAATTACAATGTAGAACTAGTTCTTCTCCAGGTTCTGCTCGGTTCCCTATTTGAGCCATACCCCCATCAGAATAGAAATTGAAGCAACAGAACAGAAATTGGATCGGTTGTTAATTGTTTCGTAATTTCTGTTCTGTTGCTCCAATTTCTGTTTTAGTTTCTTTATTTCACTTCTCATGTTTTAATTTCTGTTCTGTTCCTTCAATTTCTTTTGTGGTGTCTCAATTTCTGTTCCAACTCTTTAGAAAAGAATTTGATTGCCAGTATTAAAGAAAAATTGGAGATTCTGCATAACAGAATTGGAAACATAATTTAGGCGGAAATCACCCCTCATAGATATCGGGCACGCATTTGTTCACGGCAACAATGGCAAAATGGGCCTATACATTCCAAACTGCGCGTAAAGCGAAAGAAGGAGCTATTACAATGAGCGGCTTACAAGTTCGTTTTCAAACTTTCTATGTATCTTATACTGAAAGTATTTGTCCGCGGCACCTAATATCATTTTGATAACGCGCAACGATCTTGCAGTGTCGGTAAGCTTTGCATTGTCTAAGAGTTAGGTTATCTTGATAACAGCTGACAGAAAAATGAGAGTAATTGACCGCTGTTATTTTTTGCGTGATATCATCAAGCTGTTTATCTATTAGTAATTTCCGCAGAGATGTCCGGAGATAAACCTAGTGATTAATCAAACCAATCACGAACAACTACGCGGATTACGTGTAACTAATCGGATACGGGTTAAAAAAGGACAATTCAGAGAGAGAGAGAGAGAGAGAGAGTTGAGTGGAAGCGAACGTGTTTGTTGTGAAACTAAGTGATCGTGGTTTATATTGGAATAAAACGTGGAAATCTACTTTATCGTGACTTTTGTTGGAGAACACTGTTCTTGGAGGCGAACAATTCTCCAAAGCAGAAACCCTACCGCGAACCAGTAAAAGATCTCCAGCAAAGACTCCAGGAAGAGAACAGTCCATTCCGCCTTCGACCAATGTTAACCCAAGGGCGAAAATGCTAACTGAAATGAGGGTAGTCCGGTAAGAAGTGACGCATTCGAACTAAGAATATTCATTACTTTATCTCTAACAGTCTAGAAATTAACCGTAATTAGAACGCGAGGCCTAAAGGTAAAATATTATTACTTGGAATGTTTGATTCACTCCCTTCGACGTTCGCCGTTTTGGTTTCTTTGCCGATGTAAATGGACACAATTTTTTCTTGCGCTTTCGCGAGGATATTACGAATATGAACACAGCTAGTAGAACGAAATAGTTTAGTTCTCGAGAAACTAAATGACGGCTTGCGTGCACTCTTGCTTTGTCGTGATGAAATGATCTCGCTGAAATGCTACGCGTTCATATTACACATGACTTGCGGTGAATATTTTAAATTAGCGGTAACAGAACTAGTGACAGAAAGTTGTCAACGTTTAATTAGCCATAACAGCATCACGAAATAGTTTTTCGGAATTCTTTTAAAAAGTAAAACAGCTTTTCTTCTCGTTTCCTTTGCAGAATGTTCATTCTAGTCTTCCCGATTCGAATCATGAAAAATGTGCTATTTTCAATTTCCGGCCAAACTTGGAAAATATGCTGGCGAACTATTCACAGGGGCACCCAACGACAAGTTTCGGTAGATATCTGTTCGGTGGAGGGTAATTCGCCTTGGGTTTTCGGCGTCGATTAAAGAGTGCACTCGGATTTTCGTAACTAAAACGTGGCCTAAAAGATTCGCAATGGAGAAATCATAGCCCCTAAGGTTTTCGGAAAGGTCGTAATTGCTGTTTTAGGCAGTCAAAAACGTCACCTAGCATTTTCGGAAAGAAAATAGTTCCCTAGAAATTTCGTAGAAAGTTTATTTCAGCTTGCATTTTCACAAAGGAACATTTCGTTCCCTAACATTTTCGGACAATTAAAATTTCAGCTAGGGAATCCGAACAGATGAACTTCTTCTAGCTTATGAAAACATCACTTTAAACAGACTTCAAACACCATAAGGTACTTAAAAATGCCTTTCTACAGCTTTTGGTTGATTTGGCTCGCTGGGTGCCCCTGTATTCAGGGACTAAAGTACTCCGACCGGCGTTAACATGACGAAAATAAAGAGAAATTATCCACTGGGATACTGGAACATTAACCAAACCTTGATGGTCCTTGATGTATCGCGAATAAAGGAATAACGGTATTTTAGTTGGCCAAATAATTGATATTAAGGAATAACAGAGCGACAAAGTAATGTTACATTTGAGTGAGGGTTCAAAAGATGTCACTGAAAGCAAACAAAAAAGTAATAGAATTATCCACCCTGTGCAAAAATGGCTCCCTTTAAATTATTCTTTTGTTCGTATTGAAATTAGCGTCACTAACCTCGTTATTGAGACAAGAAGCTTTTATCCCGAGCGAGGTTAGTGAGGCTATTTTGAATACAAACAAAAAAATAATTTAAAGGCAGCACGAAAATGAAATGCAATCATGTTCGAATACGGCCACACTATTTTGCCAGCTAAGCCAAATGGCGAGTAAAGCTCAAAAATAGCATGTAAAGGCCGAAAAACGATTTACGGGTTCGGTCACTGCGAGCAGAACACCAATACTACCACGGTGACCGTCACCAAATACGTGGAATGCACTGAAATCGTGAGAATAATTATCTTATTGCGTGAGAATACCCCCGCAAATGTCCAACCCCTCTGGCCACACCCACGTGCAAGGCACGAGGAGGACATATCACATACGGAGAATAACCCTCAATTAACCCTTAGTGGCAGTTTGTGTGGCATCAGCCTCGCAGCACTTGAATAGAAAGGCAACAAGGAAGAGTCCCCAGCCAAGAAACCACTAGTCACTTCACGCCTGTTTTAAAACTTGAGGTAATAATATTGCTACTGTTTAATTCTGGTGAACGCTTCGCCTTGCGTCGTTTATTTTCAAATAGCGTCTTAACACCTGGCCCCATTAGTGGTATCAGCCGTATCATGAAACAATACATTTCTGGTAAGACATTCAACTCCACGGATGCCTCCCAAGACGTTAAACTTGCCAAACGTTAAAGTCACTTTGCCAACGTAAAAAGAGTAGAAAACTGGAATCTCTATAACGTATTCATAAGCGCTTGTGTTTGATAAGTTTTGTTGGCCATTTACCTTCGAATTTTACTTCCTCACCGACCCAGAAACACAGGTCCTTTGTGAGCTGACTATGTTATCTATTTGCAAGTAATTGTTATACACAGATCACTTCTTCGAGAAGTCCGTTTTTGATTGCACCGTGATAAGTATTAGAAGTTTCTATCATTGTGGGGAAGATAGTGGACACAGAAATTGGTTTCTGCAGTGAGATGTTAATTCTTGTCGTTTTCAGAAAGCGTAGTCTCCTTCGTGTGATTTTTGTCTGTATTATTTGCGATGTGGTGACTTTACTGCATGCGTAGCGAAGTCGTGAACAATGAGAAAAGAAGTAGCAGGTAGCTGACGGAAAGAACCGAACAGGCTGCAGAGCATCTTTCTATCTTTCGACTTATCGCCTTTAAAACCTACTTGAATATACAGCTCTACCCAATTCGGGACAGAAAAGCATTTCTTTAAGAGAACTTATTACAGGCACTGGGTTTTGCATGATACTATGCTTCATTGCCACAGGCAGGGTGGAAAATAAAATCCGTTGAGCGACGAATTTCACCCATAAAATCAAAACTGGAAAACTATTTACGAGTTGGGGTAATGATGCTCATTTGAGAACTTCTTATTCGACACGAGAAGATACAAAGAAACGAGGAATACAAACAATAATAGACGCCAACTGGGTTTTGTAGCATTGCGATCTTACAATCGTGATGTTTAAGAACTTGAAGATGAGTTCAAATCTTGGCCAATAAAACATCCATTTATATGCTCGTCTTACGGTTAATAGTTGGCCTTTATTTATTACTGTTGAGATCGGGAATCTTGAAGAGGAACTTAACGCATAAACTAATAAAGAAAGATTCTTTTCTGGGACACTGGAATATTAACTAAACCTTGATGTGTCGAGAATAACGGAATAACGGTAGTTTAATTGGTGAAATCATTGATATTGAGGAATTACAGAGCGGCAAAGTAATGTTACATTCGAGTGAGGGCTCACTGACAAGATGTCGATGAGAGCAAACAAACGAAAAATAGAATAATGGCAATTTAGAGCTGGAATAATGAAAGTATGAATATTCATGAACCGAAAACAAAATGCAATCATATTACAGTACGGCCAGACTATTTTGCCAGCTAAGCCGAAACGCAAATTTAGCTCAAAAATAGCCATGTAAAGCGAAAAACGATTTACGGGTTCGGTCACTGCGAGCAAAATCATGATACCAATACTACCAAGGCGATCGTTACGAAATACGTGGAATGCAAAGCGTTAGAATAATTATTTTGTTTGCGTGAGAATACCCCCCGCAAATGCCCAAGACCTCTGACCACACCCACGTGCAAGGCACGAGGAGGATATATCACATAAGTACATAAGTAGAATAACCCTCAATTAACGCTTAGTGGCAGTTTGTGCGGCATCAACCTCGAAGCACTTGAAAAGAAAGACAACCAGGAAGAGTCTCGCAGCCAAGAAATCATCAATCACTTCACGCCTGTTTCAAAACTTGAGGTAATAATATTGCCACTGTTTAATTCTAGTGGTATCAGCTATCATGGAAAAATACCGTTTGCTGATTGCAACGTGATAAGTATTAGAGTTTCTATCATTGTGGTGTAGATAGTGGATACAGAAATTGGTTTCTGCAGTGAGATGTTAATTCTTGTCGTTTCCAGAAAGCGTAGTCTCTTTTCTGTGATTTTTGTTTGTATTATTTGCGATGTGGTGACTTTACTGCATGGGTAGCGAAGTCGCGAACAGTGAGAAAAGAAGAGCAGGTAGCTGACGGAAAGAACAGTCTTTCGACTTATCGCTTTTAAAACCTCTTTGACTCTACAGCTGCTCCCAATTCGGGACAGAAAAGCATTTCTTTAAGAGAACTTATTACAGGTACTGGGTTTTGCATGATACTAAACTTCATTGCCACAGGCAGGATGGAAAATAAATTTCGTTGAGCCACGAATTTCACCCATAAAATCAAAATTGGAAAACTATTTACGAGTTGGGGTAATGATGCTCATTTGAGAACTTGTTGTACGGCACGAACAGATACAAAGGAACGAGGAATACTAACAATAATAGACGTCAACTGGGTTTTCTAGCATTGCGATCTTACAATCGTGATGTTTAAGAACTTGAAGATGAGTTCAAATCTTGGTCAATAAAACATCCATTTATATGCTCGTGTTACCATTTATAGGTTGCTTTTATTTAAAACTGTTGAGATCGGGAATTTTGAAGAGGAACTCAACGCATAAACTAATAAAGAAAAAGTTCTCCACTGTGAGATAGTGGAATATTAACTGATGAGAAAACCGCACATCGGGCCGCTAAATTCTGTGACTATTGGAGAGGATTGTATCGAGTGGGTGAAACACACTCGTCTATTGGGCATTACTATCGACGATAGTATACGATAAATACGATAAATTTCGTTGAGCCACGAATTTCACCCATAAAATCAAAACTGGAAAACTATTTACGAGTTGGGGTAATGATGCTCACTTGAGAACTTCTTATTCGACACGAGAAGATACAAAGGAACGAGGACTACAAACAATAATAGACGCCAACTGAGTTTTGCAGCATTGCGATCTAAATCTCGTGATACAAAAGATATTGGCTTCAGTGAGATCTTTGTCAATAAAACAACCATTTATGTGTGCGTGTTATATATTGCTGTTGCGATCGGGAATCTTGAAGAAGAACTCAACTCAGATAGAACAAGACGATCTAAGATCGTAAGTCGAGCTGTAGACGTGCGGGTACGAATGTCGACCATTAGCGCAGCAAGGTGGCTCTTAAAAGTTGCATGTGTAACTGACCTTATTCATACTAATTTTCGCACGTACTAAAATTCGCGAAAAATCGTAAGGTGTACTTCGCGAGTATTTAACAGGAAGGTTTAGCAGCGACGACGGCAACGGCAACGAAAACGTTGCATCAAAATCGTTTTCGTATCGCTTTCGAGATTATTCTAATTAGTTTAACTTGGAAAATGCTGACGAACTATTCAGGGACTATACTGCTACGAGCTTCATTAAAATAAGGAAAATAAAGAGAAATTCTTGACTGGGACACTGGAATATTAACTAAATCTTGATGTGTCGCGAATAACGGAATAACGGTATTTTGGTTGGTGAAATCATTGATATTAAGGAATAACGAGGCTACAAAGTAATTTGAAATTTGAGTGAGGGTTCAAAAGATGGTACTGAAAACAAACAAACAAATCCTAGAATAATCCACCCTATGCAAAAATGGCTGCCTTTAAATTATTCTTTTGTTCGTATTGAAACTAGCGTCACTAACCTCGTTATTAAGATAAAAATTCTAGAGATTCCTTTTTTCAGAGCGAGTTTAGTGAGGCTATTTTAAAAACGAACAAAAGAATAATTTAAAGGCAGCCCTAAAATGAAATGCAATCATGTTCGAATACGGCCACACTATTTTGCTAGCTAAGCCAAATGGCGAGTTTAGCTCAAAAATAGCATGTAAAAACCGAAAAAACGATTTACGGGTTCGGTCACTGCGAGCAGAACACCAATTCTACCACGGCGACCGTTACCAAATACGTGGAATGCACTGAAATCGTGAGAGTAATTATCTTATTTGCGTGAGAATACCCCCAGCAAATGTCCAACCCCTCTGGCCACACCCACGTGCAAGGCACCAGGAGGACATATCACATACGGAGAATAACCTTCAATTAACGCTTAGTGGCAGTTTGTGTGGCATAAACCTCGCAGCACTTGAATAGAAAGACAACCAGGAAAAGTCTCGCAGCCAAGAAATCATCAATCACTTCACGCTTGTTTCAAAACTTGAGGTAATAATATTGCTACTGTTTAATTCTAGTGGTATCAGCTATCATGGAAAATTACGTTTCTGGTAAGACATACAACTCCACGGATGCCTCCCAAGACGTTAAACTTGCCAAAATGTTAAGTCAATTGGCCAGCGTAAAAAGAGTAGAAAACTGGCATCTCGATAGTGTCAGGCCTTTTATTCAACGTATTCATGTAAGCGCTAGTGTTTGATAAGTTCGTTGGCCGCCATTTACCTCCCAATTGATCAATTCTAACTTCATGAAACCAGATCATCGTTTTCACTTTCTTCTTACCCAGAAACACAGATCCTTTAGGACCTGACTATGTTATTTATTTGCAAGTAATGTTATACACAGATCACTTGTTTGAGAAGTCCGTTTCTATCATTGTGGTGCAGATAGTGGATACAGAAATTGGTTTCTGCAGCTAGATGTTAATTCTTGTCGTTTTCAGAAAGCGCAGTCTCTTTCGTGTGATTTTTGTTTGTATTTTTTGCGATGTGGTGACTTTACTGCATGGGTAGCGAAGTCGCAAACAATGAGAAAAGATGTAGCAGGTAGCTGTCGGAAAGAACCGAATAGGCTGCAGAGCATCTTTCTATCTTTCGACTTATCGTGTTTAAAACTTCCAGCTGTACCCAAGTCGGAAGAGAAAAGCATTTCTGTAAGAGAGCTTATTACAGGCACTCGGTTTTCCAGAATACTAAACTTCATTGCCACAGGGTGGAGTTTAAATTGCCTGAGCGATGAATTTCACCCATAAAATCAAAACTGGAAAGCTATTTACGAGTTGGGGTATTGATGCTCATTTGAGAACTTGTTATACGACACGAGAAGATACAAAGGAACGAGGAATACTAACAATAATAGACGCCAACTGGGTTTTGTAGCATTGCGATCTTACAATCGTGATGTTTAAGAACTTGAAGATGAGTTCAAATCTTGGTCAATAAAACATCCATTTATATGCTCGTGTTTCCATTTATAGGTTGCTTTTTTTTATTTCTGTTGAGATCGGGAATTTTGAAGAGGAACTCAACGCATAAACTAATAAAGAAAAAGTCTCCACTGAGATACTGGAATATTAACTGATGAGAAAACCGCACATCGTGCCGCTAAATTCTGTGACTATTGGAGAGGATCGAATCGAGTGGGTGAAACACAATCGTCTATTGGGCATTACTATCGGCTGTAGGCTTTCCTGGGTATATCATCTCACAGATGTAAAAAAGAATTTGTTAACAAACTGAACCTCTGGAAAAGGAGTTTTTTCCTGAGCAGAAACGCCCTATTGGACTTTTACTTTAAGATAATATTGCCATCAGCTCTATATGGACTGGTCGTATGGGGCGCCTGTCCAAATTCGGACCTTCTTCACTCTTTGTAAATACTTCACCGCAGGGCAGCCAGAATAATATACAACTTACCTCGAGATATGCCTACTGATGAAGTATGCCGACACTCGAATTGGAACACTATAACCTTCTATTACAAACTTCGTTTAATTAAACTACTCCATAGCGTGTTTATAGGTGAAGCACCTGCGGCTCTTTCATACTTGACAAAAAATCATTGCACTGCGTACAACTTCAGAAGGAGTAATAATATAATCGTCCCGCGTTTTAACTCGCAATTTCTTAAAAACTCTATTGGCTATAGAGGCGCTATTAATATTCTTTGGAACGCTGTTTCGACGCATTTTACGGGCCAGTTTAATGATTTTTATCGTAAAGTGAAGGAGGACTTTTATTTTAAGGAACTTGATTTTAGCGAACAGTCGGCCCAATCGCTGCCCAGGCAATACCAGGATTTTAAATGCTTTTAAATAAATTATGTCTAAATATTGTAGTTAGTTTACTTAGAGATAACTAATGTGAATTCATTTTAGTAAGTCACTGAATATTTTTACAGTTTTTATCATGTTTTAATATAGTGCTACATTTTAATTATTTTCACGCGACCCCACAAGCTTTGAGCTTTAAACCCTATCGTGTTTAAATAAAGGATATATATATGTATGTACCTTGATGTGTCAAGAAAAACGGAATAACGGTATTTCAGTTGATGAAATCATTGATATTAAGGAATAACAGAGCAGCAAAGTAATTTTACATTTGAATAAGGGTTCACAAGTTGTCACTGAGAGCAAACAAACGAAAAATAGAATAATGGTAATTAAGAGGTGGGATAATGAAATCATGAATTTTCGTGACTCGAAAATTAAGTGCAATCATGTTAGAGTACGGCCAGACCATTTCGCCAGCTAAGTCTAATGGCGAATTAGGTAAAAAATACGTGGAATGCAAATCGTGAGAAAAAGTGTCTTGTTTGTATGAGATTACCCCTAGCAAATGGCCGAGCTCTTTCGCCACACCCACGTGCGAGGCACGAGAAGGATATATCACATAAGGAGAATAACCCTCAATTAACGCTTAGTCGCCGTTTGTGTGGCATCAGCCTCGCAGCACTTGAATAGAAAGGCAACCAGGAAGAGTCTCCCAGCCAAGAAATCACAATTCACTCTACGTCTGTTTGAAAAGTTGAGGTAATAATATTGCCACTGTTTAATTCTTGTAAACACTTAGCCTTGCGTTGTTTATTTTCAAATGTTTCAAATGTTAGACACAGATCATTTGTTGGAGAAGTCCGTTTGTTGAATGCACCGTGATAAGTCAGTTGTTTCTATCATTGTGGTGGAAATTGTGGGCACAGAATGTTTCTTCATTGAGCTGAAAAGCAGTATGAAGAGAAAGAAAGAATATTGCACATAATGGAATATCTCTCAATCATTCGATTTATAGCATTTCACACCTTTTTGAATAAACAGCAAGTCGGAACAGAAAAGCATTTCTTTAGGGAAAAAATGCAAGCTGAAATGAACTTAACATGAACTTTGTAGGGAACTATTTTCTTTCCGAAAATGCTAATTGACGTTTTTGACTGCAAAAACAGCAATTACGACCTTTCCGAAAACCTCAGGGGCTATGATTTCCCAATTGCCAATCTTTTAGGCCACGTTTTAGTTACGAAAACCCGAGAACACTCTTGATGTAGACGCCGAAAGCACAAGGCGAACTACCCTCCACCGAACACTACTCTTGGGTACCCCTGATGAAATTGCACGAGTTATTAATTTCACCCATAACTGAAAAATGGAGAGGGAAACTCTTTCGAAGTTGGGATAATGATGCTCATTTGAGATCCTGTTACCTTGACATGAGTATAAAGGAACGAGGACTGACAAACTATGATAGACGCCAACTGGGTTTTGTAGAATTGCGATCTAAAAATCGTGATGTTTTGATGTTTGATGTGCGTTTCTCCGTTTAAAGTTGGCTTATATATATATCACTGTTACAAATAATCGCGAATCTTGAAGAGGAATAATGCAGAAGAAATTGCGCAAAATTCTCCAGTGTGATAATAATGAAAGATTGATCGTTATGTGCCGGAAATAGCGGAATGACGATATTCAGTTAGTAAAATCGATAACTGATGTTGAGGGATAACATAGCAATGTAATTAAGTAATAGAATATGAAATAACAATGTAATGAATTTTAATCTCCCGATAATAAAATGCAATCGTATGAAATAAAAGAAGAACAATTTACGTGTATAGTCGCCGCGAGCAGGATATACTACCACGGAGACCTTTGGCAAAAGCCTACAGACTTTCTACACATCGTGTTCATGAACACTGAATTTTTAAGACATTTTCTTGCAGAGTCTGATCCATTGAATTTGTAGTTTATACGTTTCAATCTGTAGAGAATTGTTGGCGAATGACCATCAAGCATTTCTTTTCCAAATGGCAAGGATTTGATTTGCTACTTTAATTGATTTTTCTTTAATGATACCTGGCAACCATGTTTCTTAAGTTTGAACAGTACCACAAGGCATCCATTAAAAATAATAATGAGTAGATCGATAACAACTTGAGGCCTGGTAGAAATTCATTTAAGGTGAGTTAAATGTTATGAAATCTTAGCTTTTTTTCCGAGCAAGAGGAACCCCTAAGGGCCGTTTGGGATGATAAAAATGCTTATTGTTGGTAAGAGTTGATGTGATCTGTGACCCAAAACTGCGATCAGCGAACATTAGAATTGAACCTGAGAACCTCTATTGAAAATGGGGCGTCTTTACTAAACCAGTAGAAGCAAGTGAGGAAGAGAGCAGATTTTAAACCAAGGCGCGAATACTGGTTCACACTTCCTTAAGTTAAGAAAATGTTGTTTCAGCTTCCAGCTTGAATTCTTTAAGACTCGATTACTTAATTATCTTTGTACATAGTTTTATCTTCTTATTTCTTACTATAATTTATTTAGATTTTACTTTTTTTGTCTATTGTTATGTAGTTTGTCCAGTTTCTTCTTTCTTACACAGCGTATAGTTATGTATTAGATATTATATTTTTAACTGTATTATCTTTTAGTTTTGGAGAGCAGTTGTTATATGGGAATTCAGCTTCCCCCTATTGCTTTCCTTTACCTACTATTCTTTTATATAATAATTAATTATTATTAAGTAAATTATTAGATATATAGATTACGGCATAGAAAGTGCGACGTACGGACTTTTATTCACGAGTTGCAAAACTTGGGAAAACGAACGAGTGAGCGCAGCGAAAGAGTCAGTTTTCCAAAGTTTTGCAACTCGTGAATAAAAATCCGTACAAAGCACTTTCTATGCTGTAATCTGTTTATTATACATATAACGAGAATTAACCTATACTAGAACAGCAAAAATTCAAGACTGATCTACATGACCGAGCGTAATAAAAAAACATGTCCGGTTTCCAGTAAAGCAACAAGTAGACAAAGAGGCTACACAAACTTAAATATCACTTCCTATTTAGAATAACTGAAAAATACGGGAGAATTTGTAAATACAAAGAGTGAAATGTTTTCGCTTGTCCTTAATCCGGCTGTCAGATTCAATCATGTGATGGCGGCGCTTCGCGCTGTGCAACAACAAATTCGCACTCTGTTGACTTACGCTGTTTATAGAAATGTTGAATGTTCCTCCTTGAATGTTCGCCCCCTTGTTTTTGTTCGATTGCGTCCCAATAAAATCATTTAACGGTAAATCCAGTGGAACAAAACGGGAAGCCGAAGCCATGTTTTTGAAACACAAACTTCGAGCGGGCGCTGAGTTGAAGCCCGCGCTTCTCGGAAGCCATTTGCGTGCTTTGCTCTTATTGGCTGAGCGATTCTACTCTGGACGGTGATTGGTTATATTTTCACATGTGAAGAATGCTGTACGCGAAGCTGATTGGACGTATCGCTTTCTTCACATGTGAAAATATAGCACATATAGAATTCTATTTGCAAGGTTTATTGCCTAAAATTCTCGCTTTAGATATAATAAATGATTTTTATTAATAGGATATCTTATTAGTAGGATATTGTACAGTGGTAAAAAGCATTATGAAACTTAAACTTAAACTTAAACTCAAATGCTATTGGAACTTATAGTTCAATGATAATCTTTAATAACTGACCAGCTCCCAGTTGGCTTGTTAGCTCATCAGTTGGTAGAGCACTGCACCGGTATCGCTGAAGTCGTGGGTTCTACTCCCGTGCAAGCCTGATTTTTTTAGACTTTTTTCTAGCTACTGCTTAAGTATTGTTCATACCGCGGACTGCGACGATCAATCGCATCTTAAATCTTTGGCATCCAGGTAATTAAGTTTATTGACTTAGTATAGCGCCTTTTAACATAAAAATGATCAAAAGTTTGGAATGCAACTGTGCAGTAATCATAGCAACCTTAAAACAAGTACTTGCAAGAAACGTCAGAGAGATTGACTTGCATTCAGGATTTTAAATATGTTATTGCATTTATCTTTTAGCACTTAAAACAGGACCATGGACAAGATTGTGCTTTTTTCCGTATTCCTGTTTCTAGTCGTGAAAATAAGGGTTCTAGGAGCAAACGGTAAGCAATTTTCATCAATGTTGACCACACCTACAAACCCTAGAAAAGGTGAAACCGTTATTAAAAGTTATGTTGTAACGGGTGTCGAAATGAGCCCCTGGCAGTGTTACTGCTAATCACAATCGCAAATGCCGTATTTATTTTCCCCTTAATGTAATAAATAATGTAATTCGTCATATTATCTAGTTCCAGATCCCGTCGCCTTTTTTCCTCTGAATGCTAAATATGGAACAAAGGAAATCAAAGACCGATCACCCGAAGGAGTCCCCCATGACGTTAATCTGGCACCAGGACCTGACGGTCAAGAGGGTGGATCGTACGAGTTTGATGGCACATCAAACAGCTACATTGAGTTTCCGAACAGCGAAGGAGGAACTTTAGACGTGCGTTACTCCATCACGATGCTTTGCTGGGCGTATTATGAAGGCGTCGACGGGCCTCTTTTCTTTTACGAACCCGATGTTCTATACAAATGAGGAGTTCACCTGGCTACATTCGAAGGGAAACTTTATGCACGCTTTCATACTCGCACCTATTCGAGCACTAATTATTATATGTGGGCCCCCTCGAACCTAACTAGTGGATGGTCATTTGTCGGTGCATCGTATGACGGTACTACCGGGAAGGCAAAATTGTGGGTTGATGGTGAAATGGTTCAAGAAAAAAATGTTGGAGCTGGATTGGAGCTGGGTACACAGGACAACGCCAGAATGGGTACTGAACTCTCTGGAAGCTTTGGATATTTTAAAGGAATGATCGCCCAAATGCGACTTTTTGATGTGGCTTTGACACAGGAGCAAGTACAAGAAATTAAAGGTAAGAATAGTTGGCACATCGTTTATTCAAAAGGGCGAATTTCTTTTACGGAGGCTCTATAGGCAAATGGGGAGTTCACTTAGTTGTATTTCAAGGGAGGCTTTTTGCACGCTTTCATACTCGAAATTATGCGAGCACAAATTATTATATGTAGGATCCCCTCGCAACTAAGTTGTGGATGGAGATTTGTCGGTGCATCTTACAACAGGTACTACCGGGAAGGCAAAGTTGTGGGTTGATGGTGAAATAGTTGACGACAAAAATGTTGGAGCTGGATTGAACCTGGGTACACAGGACAACGTCTTAATAGGTTATGAAGTCTCTGATAACTTTGGACACTTTTAAAGGAAAGATCACGCAAATGCAACTTTTAATTTTTATGTGGCTTTGACACAGGAGCAAGTACAAGAAGTTAATATAAAGATAAGGCCTGATTCAGACGCTGTAATTTACACGAGCGGAACTTAATTCGAATTTTGACCGACCCAAATTAACAAAATTACGCTTGTTAATTCGAACTTAATTTCCCGTTCCACAGGCGTTCCTAATACAGTTCAAGTTCCAGGACCAGAAAAGCTCTTGGTGCCGTGGAAAGATCTGGGATGTTGGAGGGAAAAGCAAAGCAAAAGGGTTTTGCCGGAACTGCTCGTCAATCTTCGATCAGAAATGCACCCGTGTAACATCACTGAAACCAGTAAGTCTCTAATGACTCCACAGAATGTGGGTCCTTTTTGTTAAAGCTGTGGCGGGAAAATCGTGCACGTAACGCTACGCCCGTGACGTGGCAGTCGGGGGCAGACGAGAGGAATTACGCGTAGTCACAATTTTTTTTCCGTTTGATTCGTATTGGTTGAGAAAGTGGCGCGAGTTCTGCTAACCAATCAAAGAGTGAAGTAATACAAAACCAAGGCAAATGAGAATTCCTTTCGACATTCACTTGTTCGAAAACCAATTTGACCAGCTAATTCTATAAAAGTGCATCAAAAGGCGTCTTCATGTTGCAGTAGGGAATCTACTTAATTTTGGAAAATTTACGAGATCTTTTATCTTGTCATTACAGTCGAGCTGTGCTATCAGGCTGCTAAGAACGCTGGGAAAAGGTACTTCACCGTGAAGCGTTCCGGAAATTGCCTGGCAGCTGACGATGGGGCGACTTACAAGAAGTACGGACCGAGTAAATATTGCTGGTTTGGTGTTGGGGGCAGAACGAATAACCAAGTGTATGAAGTACAATAGTAACTTGGTAAGTTTGACTATAACTGAAAACACTGGTAAAGGACATTTTAGTTTTCACACAGCTTGCTCTAAGTCATTGTCGGTGTAGGGGAGTTTCCAAAGGGTAGACCCTAGAATCGCGATGGATCGCTCAATGACGAGAACAACTGTGGGACAAGAATTGTTTCGTCCTCTTCTAAGGTACCAACGTATGTTGCAGATAACGTCTGGGATAACTAGCAGCGCGGGGCTCGATGGGAAAGGAAACTCGTCCTTCCCAAGGATTCAAACAGGCACATTTATTTCGCCATTAATTATTATTCCTTGTTAAAAGTGTGATAAGTTATGTTCCTATTTCTTTTTATTTGATAGCTGAAGACAAACAGTTGGCAAATGGAGCGTCAACCGGATGGCAAGATGCGTATTTAGTGTTAGTGGATATTCACGCCATCTCAAATATAACTTTCATTTGATTTTCGCACGGGGAAAAATTGTACACGACGTAAGACAAGGGTGATGATCTGTGGGTAGCAAATAAAACTGAGAATATGCAAAGATGCCGTTCACCTTGTTTTGTTTGCCTTGATCACGAATTCAATTTAGTATTGTTTGGGGGATTTTAGTGGAATGATTTTACCTTAATTTTGGATTTATACCCTGATCAAGTTTATATAACCGTGTTACACCTGTCATATGATAATTTTGGTTTTAAATAAAGAGCGAATTGAGGGCACTGACTGAAGAGGTTTATTATGAATGCGAACTGAAACGAATCATCAACCTTGTCCAGCGAAATAAACCGCAGTACTGCAGAAAGCTAGTATGACTTGAACGATCACACTTCAGTAGGATAATGCAGTTTTCGAGTGCTGTAATGCCAAAAACAAAGTAATAGGTCTTATCACGGTTTCAGGCGCCATCTTGGCGGGTAGGCAAAAAGAACACATCCCCCGATAATAAAATGCAATCGCACGAAAAAAACAAAAAGCCTGAGTATCAGGCCTTTTTGACGGGTTTAGTCGCCGCGAGTAGGATAAACTACCACGAAGACCTTTAGCAAAAGCCTGCACTGACTTTCTACACATCGTCTTCTTGAACACTGAGTTTTTAAGACATTTTCTTGCAGGGTCTGATACATTAAATTTGTAGTTTATACGTTTCAATCTGTAGAGAATTGTTGGCGAATGTCCATCAAGTATTTCTTTTCCAAATGACAAGGATTTGATTTTCTACTTCAATTGATTTTTGTTTAGTGATACCTGGCAACCACGTGTTTTAAGTTTGAACAGTCAGTCACAAGGCATCCATTAAAAAAAAATAATGAGTAGATCGACAGCAACTTGAGGCCTGGTAGAAATTCATTTAAGGCGAGTTAAATGTTATGAAATATCTTAGCTTTTATCCGAGCCAGAGGAACCCCTAAGGGCCGTTTGGGATAATAAAAATGCTTATTATTGGTAAGCGTTGATGTGATCTGTGACCCGAAACGAATTGAACCCGAGAACCTCTATTGAAAATGGGGTGCCTTTACTAAACCAGTAGAAGGAAGTGAGGAAGAGAGCAGATTATTTTAAACCAAGGTACGAATACTGGTTCACACTTTCTTAAGTTAAGAAAATTGAATTCTTTAAAATTGAATTCTTTAAAACTCGATTACTTAATTGTCTTTGTACATAGTTTTATCTTCTTATTTCTTACTATAATTTATTTAGATTTTACGTTTTTTGTCTATTGTTCTGTAGTTTCTCCACTTTCTTCTTTCTTACACAACGTGTAGTTATATATTAAGTACTTATTGACTGAGTGGGAGGGCCAAACGGGAAAATATTTGGCTCGAGGTCATGGCGTACGGACCGAGCGAAGCGAGGTCCGTGCACCATGGCCGAGAGCCAAATATTTTCCCGTCCGACCCGATCTAACTCAGTCAATAAGTGTTTTATCATATGGTCTCTTTAGACTGTTCATGAGCACGTAGAAGATGAAATTTGTTACAAAAACTCGACAAATTTCCACAGAAAATAGATCTAATATGTTGTTTGTATTTGTTTTCTGGTTGTAAAATCAATTTACATGGTTAGACGCGATGAAATCCTCTAAATTCCTATCGCTCGCGCCGTACGTTTTCCTAGCAGGGCCGTACGGCTTTTTCCGGCCCTGCTAGCGCTAAGGCGTACGGCCCTCATACGGGCATTTCCTCAATAGTTTCACAATGAAAGCGCGCGCGGGGCCGTACGGGTCATATGATAATGGATATTATTGCCCCCGCAGGGTTTCGGCCCAGATGCCAAAACCCGAGGAGGCATCATTGTATTCCGCGCGTATATATACAAATTACTTACAGTATTATAATATAGTCTATATACCGGACGAAATCTCGAGTTGGCTAAAATGAGTCCACTTGAGGTTTTGGGAGTTGATGACGTTTCAACCATTCGAGCGTGCTTGAGGTTCTGGGAGTTGATGACGTTCCAGCTATTTGAGAACGCTTGAGGGTCTGGGAGTTGATGACGTGCGTCAGTAATAGCCGAAGCGAAAGGAGTTGTGGGTAATGAAGACGTCACTGCTTTAAATATAGGCCGAATAGCATTACGAACACAGAAGCACATGGTTTGTTGAGGTAAGCAAGGTTTTAACCTCTTAAGTTTTTTTAGTTTAAGAGAAGACTTGAAGAAATTCCGGTTACCCTTTTGGCATAAGAAACCTTGCGGTCCAAAACTGCGAACTGTGAGACGGAAACATACCCCGTACTAGAGAGCAGCTGAAAGACTCAGCAGGCACCCAAATGTTTTCCATTGACTGAAAGACTCGGCGTAAAACCTATTCCAAAACTACGATTTGTCAGACAGAAATCACTTCCAGTGACTGAAAGACTCAGTCAGCAACTAAGCTTTGTTAGACGTTCGAGACCTCCAGCCGAATTCGAAGTCAGTTAATAATGATAATAATAATAATAATAATACAGTTCTTAAAAACGCATTATACATAAGTCTCAATGCTTTTACATAAGATTTAAAGTAATTACAAGAATAAGATCAAAAATTTACTATAGGTTAAAAGCAATTTTAAAAAGGGGTGTCTTGAAATCGCTTTTAACCTATAGTAAATTTTTGATCTTATTCTTGTAATTACTTTAAATCTTTTGTAAAAGCATTGAGACTTATGTATAATGCGTTTTTAGGAACTGTATTATTATTATTAACTGACTTCGAATTCGGAAGTTGAAAACCATCACGCGGGATTTTAAGAGACCTAGTTAGTCAGTTTGTAGGTTGAATAGTACATTGTGTATTGTTGTTTACTTATATTTATAACGTTTGTTGCTTGTAGGAAAACATTGGATGTGTCATCTATCTGTCCGCTTTCTCGCGTGTAGAAAGGTGAGAAAAAAATGCTTGCTCCTTTTTTTTTATTCAGTTACTTACAGACGTTTTAGTACATATTACCACTGTTACAATCAATTATGTCCTAAAAAAGAAGAGAGAGAAAAAAAAACTAGTACAGAGTCAGGCCTTTTATACAAAATGATTATTTAATTATTTATTGAATTAGAGCGCAGTGCAGAGAGGAGGAAATAGCTAGCAAGATCAATGCAGACCGTGATGCTGAAAAATGATAGTCTCAAAAACGTGTTGCTTCCAAATTGGAAGAAAGGAAAAAACTTGGGTGTAGTCAGGAACATTTAAATAACATCAGGAAAATTGGCACACAAAAAAATTCAAAATTTTGGAAAAGAAGTCAAGAATGTCTTTGCTCAGATTGTCAATGGAAATTTTAGCGTGTATCATAAAACCCCTCGTCGGTCAGCCATGTTTTCATGAAAACCCTTTCATTAGTTGGGAGAGAATGAAGAACTCTGTACGCTATAAGTGCACATTCATCGATAAAGTGGGTTTCCCTTGTTCATGTTTTCTTTATTTGCTTCCATGGGGACATATCATTGCGTAACAAATCCCGCACGTGGCGCATAAGTGGTTTATCAATGGTATCCTCGATTTCCTTTACCAACCACTTTTCTATCTCTATAATCAAAGCCTGGCTCACGTTATAATGTAAAAGGTCACACGAGGATGTTGACATTCTCTTGTATATATTGAAAAAAGTTTTTGAAAGCCGCTGAAAATTGTTCGTGTTCAGATTGTTAGTGGAAATTAAGAACAGTTGAATCAATCACAACCAAGACAACCGTTGTCGTCGTGTTCGGGGAAAGAGTCGGGGTATTTTTCTTCTTCAAACCTGTCTGCTTCGGGTTCCAAAGCGTCCCAGTCTGGTTCGTTTGGATCCTCCTCTTCCTCAGCATTGTCAAATGTATAGTTGAAATAAGCGTTGAATAGTTCGTCAAAAGCGGGCATTGCGCGCTGAACGACCCAATCGGGGGAGGTGTGTCCGATTGCAAGGGTGTCTTCGAGCTCTTCCATAAAAACGAGTAATGTCTCTTGCATTTGTGGAGGCAAAGAGTTCCACACCTGTTGTGCTCTGGTGTTATCCATATTTGCTAATACCCCCTTTGTTCAATAGGGTGTGGTTTCGTTGGGATACCCTTGTACCCCTTTTCTCTAATTGAGCGACACGGATATTCTTCAATCCTCTTTTCTCTAATTGGGTGACTCGTCAATCTGGTTTCAAACTGGTTTGACCGGTTTTGGGTGGTTGGGACTGGTTGGAAGTGGTTTTTTGGTGTGGGTTCCAGTAGTATAATTGCGTCCGCACTTGTTCTATAGGGTGTGTCATGCGCGGTTTTAAGATAATTTTAGCTGGTGGAATTTGTGACCCGCTTTACCTACTTCTAGGGGATGTGTTTTTTCAAGTGATGGAAACCTCTACAACGACAGGTGAATTAAGCTTAAATAGATTTCAGCTTTGAACATTTGGTTTAATTGTTGATACTTTTGTTCAGGACGGAAACTCGTATTTATCTCTCGACTGCATGGATGTAAATAGTAATCATCTACACTCGTTTTGGACCCAAATTAAGAAGTAAGCTTAAGCTTAATGAACTGTTTTTTCGTTTTCTTTGCGAGCGAACGAGTGATTTTGCTCCGCTTGGCTGACTGTTTTTCGACGTGCCTCAGCAATGTTAAGAAAATTTTGCCCTTATGTTATTAATACGTAATTGGAATGAGTTCTCGTAAACCACTTGTGTTTTCAGAAGTTGTTGAAATTGCCCTCGTAGCTGCGTGACTCGGACAATTTCAGCACTGACTTCTGAAAACACGCTTGACATTAATCCTTAATTTTTAATGCTGTTATTTGTGGTGTTACTCGCAAAAACATCTTCCAAATCCATTGAGGCTAACTGCTCGTTTTCACACACTTTTTGTCGGTCGTACAAGACGTCTGAGTCAAAATAAAAACCGAGGGAAAAATTCAGATTTTCATTTGGGTCCATGGCGTGACACCGTAGCTGCCCGTGCATCTTTACTCTCATAAGGCACGTTGTTTTAACCAATCGGAGCGCGCGTTTTATCGAAACTTTATTATAAAAGAATATCATAATAATATCAAAATATCACGATAATATGGTGATATTGTAATATCAAAATATCATGATAATACCAAAATATTAAGATATCATGGCGATATTGGAATATTTAACAATTATTCACCGAAGGGAGGAGAACAATTGTTTTAGTATATACCACACAAGCTGAATAATTAGCGGACCAAAACATTACTTTATGTGTGACAATATACTGACAAGCGGTCGGAAATTGTAAAATCTCGCGCGCCGCCTGCTCGGAGGTGAATAGTACTTGCTAATAACCTCCGAGTTAACCAATCAGAGCGCGCGAAATGCACTGTTTACTTGTGCGGTATACACTAAATCAGATATCATGATAATATCAAAGTATCAAGATATCATGGTGATAAGAATATCAGAATATCAAGATAATATCAAAATATCAAGATACCATGGTGATAGAACAATATCAGAATATTATGATAATATCAAAATATCACGATGATATCAAAATAGCAAAAGATCAAATCATTTGTGATATTTTGACATTCTGCAATCCCCCACCTTAGTGCGCTCGAATACCTTGAGCGGTACACTTCGTGTGAAATTGCTTCTCACCTCTGTTTTCTTTCATAGGATTGCCTCTACCCGTCAACCCAGCTTTGTGATGCCAGGCAGGATGGAGGAAGGGGGGAAGTTGCAAAAGAAATCGACCGGTAGGGAAAGAGTTAATAGGAAGCTTTAGCAGCGACGACGGCAACGGAGAGGAAAACGTCGCTTCAAAATCTAACTTTTTGTTTTCGTATCGCTTTCGAGACTATTCTAATTTGTCTAAGGTATCAGGATACCCAAAATGACCATAGTTAGAAATCGACCGTTTACGCGGGCGATTGCAGAGAAAACCCCGGCAACCTATACATATTCTGAAAGCTTAATATTTGTAGAATTCAATGTCGAAATCAAAATTTGAGAAAAAGAAAACGTGTAATGTATATTAAGAGAGAAAGCGAAATTTACAAGGGAATTTAAGTCGTCGCCTTAATCACGTTCGTTTCCCCAAGCGAGTAATCAGAACAACGCGGTTAAAATCAGAAATGTTTCCTAACACCTCACCCTCCAAAAAGATGTCTGGGATTTTTCCGTTATTTCTTCGTTTTCCCCCAACACTCACGTAAAGTTTGATACCAAAATTGTTTACGTATCCTTCCAGAAAACAAGCCATAACTTTTCAACGGGAGCGAATTTAAAAAAAAATACCGACAACTTTTTGCAAAGAAGGTATCTAAGAACGTTTGTGCCGATTTTCAGCCAAATCGGTCGAAGGATAAGGGAAAACGAACTTAAAAAATTCACCCTTCACCGAGATTTTATTTTATCGAGAAAAGACGGCAAACCATTTCCCAGCTTGATACGTCCGGGTGTCAAGAATCTCACTCGTGGTACAAGAGTTAATGACTTATTGACATTTGTTCACGGCAACAATGGCAAAATGACAGCCTATACCTTCCAAACTGCGCGTAAAGCGAAAGAAGGAGCTATGACAATGAGCGGCTTACAGGTTCGTTTTCAAACTTTCTATGTATCTTATACTGAAAGTATTTGTCCGCGGCACCTAATATCATTTTGATAACGCGCAACGATCTTGCAGAAACCCTACCGCGAACCAGTAAAAGATCTCCAGCAAAGACTCCAGGAAGAGAGCAGTCCATTCCGCCTTCGACCAATGTTAACCCAAGGGCTAAAATGCTGACTGAAATGGGGGTAGTCCGGTAAGAAGTGACGCATTCGAACTAAGAAAATTCATTACTTTATCTCTAACAGTCTAGAAATTAACCGTAATTTGAACGCGAGGCCTAAAGGTAAAATATTATTACTTGGAATGTTTGATTCACTCCCTTCGACGTTCGCCGTTTTGGCTTCTTTGCCGATGTAAATGGACACAATTTTTTTCTTGTGCTTTCGCGAGGATATCACGAATATGAACACAGCTAGTAGAACGAAATAGTTTAGTTCTCGAGAAACTAAATGACGGCTTGCGTGCACTCTTGCTTTGTCGTGATGAAATGATCTCGCTGAAATGCTACGCATTCATATTACACGTGACTTGCGGTGAATATTTTAAATTAGCGGTAACAGAACTAGTGACAGAAACTTGTCAACGCATAATTAGCCATAATAGCATCACGAAATAGTTTTTCGGAATTCTTTTAAAAAGTAAAACAGCTTTTCTTCTCGTTTCTTTTGCAAAATGTTCATTCTAGTCTTCCCGGTTCGAATCATGAAAAATGTGCGATTTTCAATTTCCGGCCAAACTTGGAAAATATGCTGGCGAACTATTCAGGGACTATATTACTCCGACCGGCGTTAACATAACGAAAATAAAGAGAAATTCTCCACTGGGATACTGGAACATTAACCAAGCCTTGATGATCCTTGATGTATCGCGAATAACGGAATAACGGTATTTTAGTTGGTCAAATCATTGATATTAATGCACATGTCATCGGCTTCCCCGTGGGGTCGACCCCCGGGCCTACCAGGGAGATATGTGGGGGAATACAAGGAGATGGACGGGATTCTTTGCCCGAGGGTAAGGGAAAATACTGTTTTACGATCAAAGATTAGGGGGTGGGGGAATTTACAAGTTTGAAAAGGATGTCACGGGGATTTTCAGGTGTTAGACACCTCACCCAGGGGACTTTGTCTTGAGAGATTCCCCGACCCCCCGGGGAAATTCCTCAAGTTTGCTTGACTGATTTTACAATCCCCCTGGTTGGCCCGGGGGTCGACCCCACGGGGAAGCCGATGACATGTGCATAAGGAATAACAAGGCCACAAAGTAATTTTATATTTGAGCGAGGGTTCAAAAGATGTCACTGAAAGCAAACAAAAAAGTAATAGAATAATCCACCCTGTGCAAAAATGGCTGCCTTTAAATTATTCTTTTGTTCGTATTGAAATTAGCGTCACTAACCTCGTTATTAAGACGAGAAATTTTATCCCGAGCGAGGTTAATGAGGCTATTTTGAATACAAACAAAAGAATAATTTAAAGGCAGCCCGAAAATGAAATGCAATCATGTTAGAATACGGCCAGACTATTTTGCCAGCTAAGCCAAATGGCGAGTTTAGCTCAAAAATAGCCATGTAAAAAGTGAAAAAAAATTTACGAATTCGGTCACTGCGGGCACAACACGAATACTACCACGGCGACCGTTATCAAATACGTGGAATGCAAATCGTGAAAATAATTATCTTGTCTGCGTGAGAATACCCCCCGTATGTCCAATGTCCAACCCCTCTGACCACACCCACGTGCAAGGCACGAGGAGGACATATCACATACGGAGAATAACCCTCAATTAACGCTTAGTCGCCGTTTGTGTGGCATCAGCATCGCAGCACTTGAATAGAAAGGCAACAAGGAAGAGCCTCCCATCCAAGAAATTACAAATCACTTCACGCCTGTTTTAAAACTTGAGGTAATAATATTGCCACTGTTTAATTCTGGTGAACGCTTTGCCTTCCGTTGTTTATTTTCAAATAGCGTCTTAACACCTGGCCCCATTAGTGGTATCAGCTCTCATGGAACAATACATTTCTGGTAAGACATTCAACTCCACGGATGCCTCCCAAGACGTTAAACTTGCCAAAAGTTAAAGTCAATTTGCCAACGTAAAAAGAGTAGAAAACTGGCATCTCTATAACGTATTAATTAGCGCTAGTGTTTGATAACTTTCATTGGCCGCCATTTAGCTTCGAATTCACCTAATCATCATTTTCACTTCCCCACCGACCCAGAAACACAGGTCCTTTGTGAGCTGACTATGTTATCTATTTGCAAGTAATGTTGTACACAGATCACTTGTTCGAGAAGTCCGTTTGCTGATTGGACCAGGATCAGTATTAGAAGTTTCTTTCATTGTGGGGAAGATAGTGGACACAGAAATTGGCCGGTTGCTGCAGTGAGATGTTAATTCTTGTCGTTTTCAGAAAGCGCAGTCTCTTTCGTGTGATTTTTGTTTGTATTATTTGCGATGTGGTGACTTAACTGCATGGGTAGCGAGGTCGCGAGCAACGAGAAAAGAAGTAGAAGGTAGCTGACGGAAAGAACCGAACAGGCTGCAGAGATCTTTCTATCTTTCGACTTTCGATCTTTCTTTCTATCTTTTATTTTATCGCGTTTAAAACCTCTTTGAATGTACAGCTGTACCCAAGTCGGGACAGAAAAGCATTTCTTTAAGAGAGCTTATTACAGGCACCGGGTTTTAAAGGATACTAAACTTCATTGCTACAGGCAGGATAGAAAATAAAATTCGTTGAGCGACGAATTTCACCCATAAAATCAAAACTGGAAAACTATTTACGAGTTGGGGTAATTTGCAGCATTGCGATCTAAATGTCGTTATGTTTATGAAAGATATTGGCTTCAGTGAGATCTTTGTCAATAAAACAACCATTTATGTGCGCGCGTTATATATTGCTGTTGCGATCGGGAATCTTGAAGAAGAACTCAACTCAGATAGAACAAGACGATCTAAGATCGTAAGTCGAGCTGTAGATGTCCGGGTACGAGTGTCGACCATTAGCGCAGCAAGGCGGCTGTTAAAAGTTGCATGTGTAACTGACCTTATTCATACTAATTTTCGCACGTACTTAATTTCGCGAAAAATCGTAAGGCGTACTTCGCGAGTATTTAATAGGAAGCTTTAGCAGCGACGACGGCAACGGCAACGAAAACGTCGTATCAAAATCTAACTTTTCGTTTTCGTATCGCTTTCGAGATTATTCTAATTAGTTTAACTTGGAAAATGCTGACGAACTATTCAGGGACTATACTGCTACGAGCGGCGTTAAAATAACGGAAAAAAGAGAGAAATTCTTGACTAGGACACTGGAATATTAACTAAACCTAGATGTATCGCGAATAACGAAATAACGGTATTTTGGTTGGTGAAATCACTGATATTAAGGAATAACAAGGCCACAAAGTAATTTTATATATATTTGAGCGAGGTTTCAAAAGATGTCACTGAAAGCAAACAAAAAAGTAATAGAATAATCCACCCTGTGCAAAAATAGCTGCCTTTAAATTATTCTTTTGTTCGTATTGAAATTAGCGCCACTAACCTCGTTATTAAGATAAAAATTCTAGAGATTTTTTTATCCAGAGCGAGTTTAGTAAGACTATTTTGAATACGAACAAAAGAATAATTTAATGCAAGCCCTAAAATAAAATGCAAACATGTTCGAATACGGCCACACTATTTTGCCAGCTAAGCCAAATGGCGAGTTTAGCTCAAAAATAGCATGTAAAGGCCGAAAAACGAGTTACGGGTTCGGTCACTGCGAGCAGAACACCAATACTACAACGGTGACCGTTACCAAATACGTGGAACGCACTGAAATCGTGAGAATAATTATCTTATTTGCGTGAGAATACCCCCCGCAAATGTGCAACCCCTCTGGCCACACGTTACGTGCAAGGCACGAGGAGGACATATCACATACGGAGAATAACCCTCAATTAACCCTTAGTGGCAGTTTGTGTGGCGTCAGCCTCGCAGCACTTGAATAGAAAGGCAACAAGGAAGATCCCCAGCCAAGAAACCACTAGTCACTTCACGCCTGTTTTAAAACTTGAGGTAATAATATTGCTACTGTTTAATTCTGGTGAACGCTTCGCCTTGCGTCGTTTATTTTCAAATAGCGTCTTAACACCTGGCCCCATTAGTGGTATCGGCTATCATGGAACAATACATTTCTGGTAAGACATTAAACTCCACGGATGCCTTCCAAGACGTTAAACTTGCCAAAAGTTAAAGTCAATTTGCCAACGTAAAAAGAGTAGAAAACTGGCATCTCTATAACGTATTCATAAGCGCTAGTGTTTGATAAGATTTGTCGGCCATTTACCTTCGAATTAACCTAATCATCACTTTCACTTCCCCACCGAAACAGAAACAACAGTCCCTTAGGAGCTGACTATGTTATCTTTTTGCAAGTAATGGTTATACACAGATCACTTGCTCGAGAAGTCCGTTTGTTGATTGCACCGTGATAAGTATTAGAAGTTTCTATCACTGTGGTGAAGATAGTGGACACAGAAATTGGTTTCTGCAGTGAGATGTTAATTCTTGTCGTTTTCAGAAAGCGCAGTCTCTTTCGTGTGATTTTTGTTTGTATTATTTGCGATGTGGTGACTTTACTGCATGGGTAGCGAAGTCGTGAACAATTAGAAAAGAAGTAGCAGGTAGCTGACGGAAAGAACCGAACAGGCTGCAGAGCATCTTTCTATCTTTCGACTTATCGCCTTAAAAACCTCTTTGACTCTACAGCTGTTCCCAATTCGGGACAGAAAAGCATTTCTTTAAGAGAACTTATTACAGGCACTGGGTTTTCCATGATACTAAACTTCATCGCCACAGGCAGGGCGGAAAATAAAATTCGTTAAGCGACGAATTTCACCCATAAAATCAAAACTGGAAAACTATTTACGAGTTGGGGTAATGATGCTCATTTGAGAACTTCTTATTCGACACGAGAAGATACAAAGAAACGAGGAATACAAACAATAATAGACGCCAACTGGGTTTTGTAGCATTGCGATCTTACAATCGTGATGTTTAAGAACTTGAAGATGAGTTCAAATCTTGGCCAATAAAACATCCATTTATATGCTCGTCTTACGGTTAATAGTTGGCCTTTATTTATTACTGTTGAGATCGGGAATCTTGAAGAGGAACTTAACGCATAAACTAATAAAGAAAGATTCTTTTCTGGGACACTGGAATATTAACTAAACCTTGATGTGTCGAGAATAACGGAATAACGGTAGTTTAATTGGTGAAATCATTGATATTGAGGAATTACAGAGCGGCAAAGTAATGTTACATTCGAGTGAGGGCTCACTGACAAGATGTCGATGAGAGCAAACAAACGAAAAATAGAATAATGGCAATTTAGAGCTGGAATAATGAAAGTATGAATATTCATGAACCGAAAACAAAATGCAATCATATTACAGTACGGCCAGACTATTTTGCCAGCTAAGCCGAAAGGCAAATTTAGCTCAAAAATCGCCATGTAAAAAGCGAAAAACGATTTACGGGTTCGGTCACTGCGAGCAAAATACCAATACTACCACGGCGATCGTTACCAAATACGTGGAATGTAAATCGTGAGAATAATTATTTTGTTTGCGTGAGAATACCCCCCGCAAATACCCAAGCCCTCTGACCACACCCACGTGCAAGGCACGAGGAGGGTATATCACATAAGTACATAAGTAGAATAACCCTCAATTAACGCTTAGTGGCAGTTTGTGCGGCATCAGCCTCGAAGCACTTGAAAAGAAAGACAACCAGGAAGAGTCTCGCAGCCAAGAAATCATCAATCACTTCACGCCTAAATTGTTCGTTTAAATTGAAATTGGTTTCTGCAGTGAGATGTTAATTCTTGTCGTTTCCAGAAAGCGTAGTCTCTATTCTGTGATTTTTGTTTGTATTATTTGCGATGTGGTGACTTTACTGCGTGGGCAGCGAAGTCGCGAACAATGAGAAAAGAAGTAGCAGGTAGCTGACGGAAAGAACTGTAAGGGCTGCAGAGCATCTTTCTATCTTTCGACTTTAAAACCTCTTTGACTCTGTTCCCAATTCGGGACAGAAAAGCATTTCTGTAAGAGAACTTATTACAGGCACTGGGTTTTGCATGATACTAAACTTCATTGCCACAGGCAGGGTGGAAAATAAATTTCGTTGAGCCACGAATTTCACCCATAAAATCAAAACTGGAAAACTATTTACGAGTTGGGGTAATGATGCTCATTTGAGAACTTCTTATTCGACACGAGAAGATACAAAGGAACGAGGAATACAAATAATAATAGACGCCAACTGGGTTTTGCAGCATTGCGATCTAAATCTGGTGTTACGAAAGATATTGGCTTCAGTGAGATCTTTGTCAATAAAACAACCATTTATGTGTGCGTGTTATATATTGCTGTTGGGATCGGGAATCTTGAAGAAGAACTCAACTCAGATAGAACAAGACGATCTAAGATCGTAAGTCGAACTGTAGACGTGCGGGTACGAATGTCGACCATTAGCGCAGAAAGGTGGCTCTTAAAAGTTGCATGTGTAACTGACCTTATTCATACTAATTTTCGCACGTACTAAAATTCGCGAAAAATCGTAAGGCGTACTTCGCGAGTATTTAACAGGAAGCTTTAGCAGCGACGACGGCAACGAAAACGTCGCTTCAAAATCTAACTTTTCGTTTTCGTATCGCTTTCGAGATTATTCTAATTTGTTTAACTTGGAAAATGCTGACGAACTATTCAGGGACTATACTGCTACGAGCTTCATTAAAATAAGGAAAATAAAGAGAAATTCTTGACTGAGACACTGGAATATTAACTAAACCTTGATGTATCGCGAATAACGAAATAACGGTATTTTGGTTGGTGAAATCATTGATATTAAGGAATAACAAGGCCACAAAGTAATTTTATATTTGAGTGAGAGTTTAAACGATGGTACTGGAAACATACAAACAAATTTTAGAATAATCCACCCTATGCAAAAATGGCTGCCTTTAAATTATTCTTTTGTTTGCATTGAAACTAGCGTCACTAACCTCGTTATTAAGATAAAAATTCTAGAGATTCTTTTTTTCAGAGCGAGTTTAGTGAGGCTATTTTGAATACGAACAAAAGAATAATTTAAAGGCAGCCCTAAAATGAAATGTAATCATGTTCGAATACGGCCACACTATTTTGCCAGCTAAGCCAAATGACGAGTTTAGCTCAAAAATAGCATGTAAAAACCGAAAAACGATTTACGGGTTCGGTCACTGCGAGCAGAACACGAATACTACCACGGCGACCGTTACCAAATACGTGGAATGCACTGAAATCGTGAGCATAATTATCTTATTTGCGTGAGAATACCCCCAGCAAATGTCCAATCCCTCTGGCCACACCCACGTGCAAGGCATGAGGAGCACATATCACATACGGAGAATAACCCTCAATTAACGCTTAGTGGCAGTTTGTGTGGTATAAGCCTCGAAGCACTTGTAAAGAAAGACAACCAGGAAAAGTCTCGCAGCCAAGAAATCATCAATCACTTCATGCCTGTTTCAAAACTTGAGGTAATAATATTGCCACTGTTTAATTCGAGTGGTATCAGCTATCATGGAAAAATACCGTTTGGTGATTGCAACGTGATAAGTATCAGAGGTTTCTATCATTGTGGGGAAGATAGTGGACACAGAAATTGGTTTCTGCAGTAAGATGTAAATTATTGTCGTTCCCAGAAAGCGCAGTCTCTTTCGTGTGATTTTTGTTGGTATTATTTGCGATGTGGTGACTTTACTGCGTGGCGTGGGCAGCGGAGCCGCGAACAATGAGAAAAGAAGTAGCATGTAGCTGACGGAAAGAACTGAAAGGGCTGCAGAGCATCTTTCTATCTTTCGACTTATCGCGTTTAAAACTTCCAGCTGTACCCAAGTCGGAAGAGAAAAGCATTTCTGTAAGAGAACTTATTACAGGCACTCGGTTTTCTAAGATACTAAACTTCATTGCCATAGGGTGTAGATGAAATTGCCTGAGCGACGAATTTCACCCATAAAATCAAAACTGGAAAACTATTTACGTGTTGGGGTAATGATGCTCATTTGAGAACTTGTTATACGACACGAAAAGATACAAAGGAACGAGGAATAGTAACAATAATAGACGCCAACTGGGTTTTGTAGCATTGCGATCTTACAATCGTGATGTTTAAGAACTTGAAGATGAGTTTAAATCTCGGTCAAAAAACATTCATTTATATGCTCGTGTTACCATTTATAGGTTGCTTTTATTTATTTCTGTTGAGATCGGGAATTTTGAAGAGGAACTCAACGCATAAACTAATAAAGAAAAAGTCTCCACTGAGATACTGGAATATTAACTGATGAGAAAACCGCACATCGTGCCGCTAAATTCTGTGACTATTGGAAAGGATTGTATCGAGGGGTGAAACAAACTCGTCTATTGGGCATTACTATGGACGATAGGCTTTCCTGGGTATATCATCTCACAGATGTAAAAAAAATTCCGTTAACAAACTGAACCTCTTGAAAAGGAGTTTTTTCCTGAGCAGAAACGCCCAATTGGACTTGTACTTTAATATTGCCATCAGTTCTATATGGACTGGTCGTATGGAGCGCCTGTCCAAGTTCGGACCTTCTACATTCTTTGTAAATACTTCACCGCAGGGCAGCCAGAATAATATACAACTTACGTCGAGATATGCCTACCTGATGAGGTATACCGACACTCGAATTGGAACACTATAACCTTCTATTACAAACTTCGTTGAATTAAACTACTCCATAGCGTGTTTAAAGGTGAAGCATCTGCGGCTCTTTCATACTTGACCAAAAAACATTGCACTGCGCACAACTTCAGAAGGAGTAATAATATAATCGTCCCCCGTTTTAACTCGCAGTTTCTTAAAAACTCTATTAGCTATAGAGGCACTATTCTTTGGAACGCTGTTTCGACGCATTTTACGGGCCGGTTTAATGATTTTTATCGTAAAGTGAAGAAGGACTTTTATTTTCAGGAACTTGATTTTAGTCGCCCCAATCGCTACCAAGGCATTACCAGGATTTTAAATGCTTTTAAATAAATAAATGTCTAAATAAATAAATGTCTAAATATTGTAGTTAGCTTACTTAGAGATAACTGATGTGAATTCATTTTAGTAAGTCACTGAATATTTTTACAGTTTTTATCATGTTTTAATATAGTGCTACATTTTAATTATTTTCACACGACCCCACAAGCTTTGAGCTTTAAACCCTATCGTGTTTAAATAAAGGATATGTATGTATGTACCTTGATGTGTCAAGAAAAACGGAATAATGGTATTTCAGTTGGTGAAATCATTGATATTAAGGAATAACAGAATTAACAACAACAGAGTTAACAGGTTGTCAATAAGAGCAAACAAACGAAAAATAGAATAATGGCAATTAAGAGGTGGGACAATGAAATCATGAATTTTCGTGGCTCGAAAATTAAATGCAATCATGTTAGAGTACGGCCAGACTATTTTTCCAGCTAAGTCTAATGGCGAATTTAGGTGAAAAATACGTGGAATGCAAATCGTGAGAAAAAGTGTCTTGTTTGCATGAGATTACCCCTAGCAAATGGCCGAGCTCTTTCGCCACACCCACGTGCAAGGCACGAGAAGGATATATCACATAAGGAGAATAACCCTCAATTAACGCTTAGTCGCCGTTTTTGTGGCATCAGCCTCGCAGTACTTGAATAGAAAGGCAACCAGGAAGAGTCTCCCAGCCAAGAAATCACAATTCACTTTACGTCCTTGAAAAGTTGAGGTCATGATATTGCTACTGTTTAATTCTGGTGAATACTTAGCCTTGCGTTGTTTATTTTCAAGTGTTTCAAATGTTATACACAAATCATTTGTTGGAGAAGTCTATTTGCTGAATGCACCGTGATAAGTCAGATGCTTCTATCATTGTGGTGCAGATTGTGGGCACAGAATGTTTATTCAGTGACATGAAAAGCAGTATGAAGAGAAAGAAAGAATATTGCACACAATGGAATATCTCTCAATCTTTCGATTTATAGCATTTCACACCTTTTTGAATGAACAGCAAGTCGGAACAGAAAAGCATTTCTTTAGGGAAAAAATGCAAGCTGAAATGAACTTAACACGAACTTTGTAGGGAACTATTTTCTTTCCGAAAATGCTAATTGACGTTTTTGACTGCAAAAAACAGCAATTACGACCTTTCCGAAAACCTCAGGGGCTATGATTTCCCAATTGCGAATCTTTTAGGCCACGTTTTAGTTACGAAAACCCGAGAACACTCTTGATGTAGACGAAGAAAGCACAAGGCGAACTACCCTCCACCGAACACTACTCTTGGGTACCCCTGATGAAATTGCACGAGTTATAAATCTCACCCATAACTGAAAAATGGAGAGGAAAACTCTTTCGAAGTTGGGATAATGATGCTCATTTGAGATCCTGTAACCTTGACATGAGTATAAAGGAACGAGGACTGACAAACTATGATAGACGCCAACTGGGTTTTGTAGAATTGCGATCTAAAAATCGTGATGTTTTGATGTTTGATGTGCGTGTTTCCGTTTAAAGTTGGCTTATATATATCACTGTCACAAATAATCGGTAATCTTGAAGAGGAATAATGCAGAAGAAATTGCGCAAACATCTTCAGTGTGATAATAATAAAAGATTGGTCGTTATGTGTCGGAAATAGCGGAATGACGATATTCAGTTAGTAAAATCGATAACTGATGTTGAATAACATAGCAATGTAATTAAGTAATAGAATATGAAATAACCATGTAATGAATTTTCATTCCCCGATAATAAAATGCAATCGCATGAAATAAAAGGAAGAACAATTTACGGGTATAGTCGCCGCGAGCAGGATATACTACCACGGAGACCTTTGGCAAAAGCCTACAGACTTTCTACACACTGAATTTTTAAGACATTTTCTTGCAGAGTCTGATCCATTGAACTTGTAGTTTATACGTTTCAATCTGTAGAGAATTGTTGGCGAATGACCATCAAGCATTTCTTTTCCAAATGGCGAGGATTTGATTTGCTACTTTAATTGATTTTTCTTTAATGATACCTGGCAACCATGTTTCTTAAGTTTGAACAGTATCACAAGGCAGCCATTAAAGAAATAATGAGTAGATCGATAGCAACTTGAGGCCTGGTAGAAATTCTTTTAAGGTGAGTTAAATGTTATGAAATCTTAGCTGTTTTTCCGAGGAAGAGGAACCCCTAAGGGTCGTTTGTAATGATAAAAACGCTTATTGTTGGTAAGAGTTGATGTGATCTGTGACCCGAAACTGCGATCAGCGAACATTAGAATTGAACCCGAGAACCTCTATTGAAAATGGGGCGCCTTTACTAAACCAGTAGAAGGAACTGAGGAAGAGAGCAGATTTTAAACCAAGGCACGAATACTGGCTCACACTTCCTTAAGTTAAGAAAATTGAATTCTTCAAAATTGAATTCTTTAAAACTCGATTACTTTATTATCTTTGGACATAGTTTTATCTTCTTATTTCTTACTATAATTTATTTAGATTTTACTTTTTTTGTCTATTGTTATGTAGTTTCTCCAGTTTCTTCTTTCTTACACAACGCATAGTTATGTATTAGATATTATATTTTTAATTGCATTATCTTTTAGTTTTGGAGAGCAGTTGTTATATGGGAATTCAGTTTCCCCTATTGCTTTCCTTTACCTACTGTTCTTTTCATTATATAATAATTGTTATTACGTTATTAATATCATATATGATTTTTATTAATAGGATATCTTATTAGTAGGATATTGTACAGTGGTAAAAAGCATTATGAAACTTAAACTTAAACTTAAATGCTATTAGAACTTATAGTTCAATGATAATCTTTAATAACTGAACAGCTCCCAGTTGGCTTGTTAGCTCATCAGTTGGTAGAGCACTGCACCGGTATCGCTGAGGTCGTGGGTTCTACTCCCGTGCAAGCCTGATGTTTTTAGACCTTATTTTCTGGCTACTGCTTAAGTATTGTTCATCCCGCGGACTGCGACGATCAATCGCATCTTAAATCTTTAAGCATCCAGGTAATTAAGTTTGAAATGCAATTGTGCAGTAATCATAGCAACCTTAAAACAAGTACTTGCAAGAAACGTCAGAGAGATTGACTTGCATTCAGGATTTTAAATATGTTATTGCATTTATCTTTTAGCACTTAAAACAGGACCATGGACAAGATTGTGCTTTTTTCCGTATTCCTGTTTCTAGTCGTGAAAATAACAGTTCTAGGAGCAAACGGTAAGCAATTTTTGTCAATGTTGACCACACCTACAGAGCCTAGAAAAGGTGAACCCGTTATTAAAAGTTTGCGGGTGTCGATATTAGCCCCTGGCAGTGTTAATGCTAATCACAATCGCAAATGCCGTATTTATTTTCCCCTTAATGTAATAAATAATATCATTCGCCATATTATCTAGTTCCAGATCCCGTTGCCTTTTTTCCTCTGAATGCCAAATACAGAACCAGGGAAATCAACGACCGATCACCCGAAGGAGTCCCCCATGACGTTAATCTGGCACCAGGACCTAACGGTCAAGAGGGTGGATCGTACGAGTTTGATGGTACATCAAACAGCTTCATTGAGTTTCCGAACAGCGAAGGGGGAACTTTGGACGCGTTACTCCATCACGATGCTTTGCTGGGTGTATTATGAAGGCGTCGACGGGCCTCTTTTCTTTTACGGACCCGATGATCCAAACAAATGGGGAGTTCACCTGGCTATATTTTGGGGGACCTTTATGCACGCTTTTATACTCGAACCTATTCGAGGACTGATCCTATGTGGGCCCCCTCGAGGCTAGCTAGTGGATGGTCATTTGTCGGTGCATCGTATGACGGTACTACCGGGAAGGCAAAATTGTGGGTTGATGGTGAAATGGTTCAAGGAATGAATGTTGGAGCTGGATTGGAGCTGGGTACACAGGACAACGCCAGAATGGGTATTGAACTCTCTGGAATCTTTGGATATTTTAAAGGAAAGATCGCCCAAATGCGGATTTTTGACGTGGCTTTGACACAGGAGCAAGTACAAGAAATTAAAGGTAAGAATAGTTGGTAATTCAAAAGGGCGAATTTCTTTTACGGAGGCTCTATAGGCAAATGGGGAGTTCACTTAGTTGTGTTTCAAGGGAGGCTTTATGCACGCTTTCATACTCGAAATTATGCGAGCAAAAATTATTATATGTAGGATACCCTCGCAACTAAGTTGTGGATGGAGATTTGTCGGTGCATCTTACAACGGTACTACCGGTAAGGCAAAGTTGTGGGTTGATGGTGAAATAGTTGACGACAAAAATGTTGGAGCTGGATTGAACCTGGGTACACAGGAAAACGTCAGAACGGGCTATGAAGTCTCTGATAACTTTGGACACTTTAAAGGAAAGATCACGCAAATGCAACTTTTTTTATACGGCTTTGACGTCGAACTTAATTTAACTTTCCTAATACAGTTCAAGTTCCAGGATCAGAAAAGCCCTTGGTGCCGTGGAAAGATCTGGGATGTTGGAGGGAAAAGCAGACGAACAGGGTTTTGCCGGAACTGCTCGTCAATCTTCGATCAGAAATGCACCCGTGTAACATCACTGAAACCAGTAAGTCTCTAATGACTCCACAGAACGTGGGTCCTTTTTGTTCAACCTGTGGCCGTAAAATCGTGTACATAACGCTACGCCCGTGACGTGGCAGTCGGCGGCAGACGAGAGGAAATTACGCGTGGTCACAATTGTTTTTCTTTTTGATTCTCATTGGTTGAAAAAGTGGCGCGAGTTTTGCTAACCAATGAAAGAGTGAAGTAATACAAAACCAAAGCAAATGAGAATTCCTTTCGACATTCACTTGTTCGAAAACCAATTTGAGCAGCTAATTCTAAAAGTGTATCAAAGGCGTTTACATGTTGCAGTAGGGAATCTACTTAATTTTGGAAAACTTACGAGATCTGTTATCTTGTCATTACAGTCGAGCTGTGCTATCAGGCTGCTAAGAACGCTGGGAAAAGGTACTTCACCGTGAAGCGTTCCGGCAATTGCCTGGCAGCTGACGATGGGGCGACTTACAAGAAGTACGGACCGAGTAAATATTGTTGGTTTGGTGTTGGGGGCAGAACGAATAACCAAGTGTATGAAGTACAATAGTAACTTGGTAAGTTTGACTATAACTGAAAACACTGGTAAATAAGGACATTTTAGTTTTTACACAGCTCGCTCTAAGTCATTGTCGGTGTAGGGGAGTTTCCAAAGGGTAGACCCTAGAATCGCGATGAATCGCTCAATGACGATAACAATTGTGGGACAAGAATTGTTTCGTCCTCTTCTAAGGTACCAACGTATGTTGCAGATAACGTCTTGGATAACTAGCAGCGCGGGACTCGTTGGAAAAGGAAATTCGTCCTTCCCAAGGATTCAAACAGGCACATTTATTTCGCCATTAATTATTCCTTGTTCGTTATTTCTTTTTATTTTATAGGTCAAGACAAACAGTTGGCAAAAGGAGCGTCAACCAGATGGCAAGATGCGTGTTTAGTGTTAGTGGATATTCACACCATCTCAAATATAACTTTCATTTGATTTTCGCACGGAGAAAAATTGTACACGACGTAAGACAAGGGTGATGATCTGTGGGTAGAAAATAAAACTGAGAACATGCAAAGATGCCGTTCACTTTGTTTTTTGTTTCCCTTGATCACGAATTCAACTTAGTATTGTTTGGGGATTTTAGCGGAATGATTTTACCTTAAGTTTGGATTTATACCCTGATCAAGTTTATATAACCGTGTCACACCTGTCATATGACAATTTTGGTTTTAAATAAAGAGTGAATTGAGGGAACTGACTGAAGAGGTTAATTATGAATGCGAACTGTAACGAATCATCAACCTTGTCCAGCGAAATAAACCGCAGTACTGCAGAAAGCTAGTGTTGCTCTATGACTTGAACGATCACACTTCAGTAGGATAACTCAGTTTTCGAGTGCTGTAATGCCAAAAACAAAGTAATTACTCACAGGCCATTCACAGCAGACGCAAACAGCGCAATGGGTCAATCTGGAACAACAACTGTAAGACAACAGTCCGGATTCTCATGGTTAACAATTTCAGATAAGTATTCCTCAACGGTAATGATATATTCATCAATATTACTACGGTGAGCGATAACAAAAGCCTGCAGACTTTCTACACTGATCGTCCTAATGAACACTGCGTTTTCAAACCCATTCTCTTGCAGATTCTAATCCATTAAATTTGCAGTTTAGCTTACAATCAACAACATCATATAGCTTGCTTGTTTAGTTACAGAAGCCCTTTGTTTGTGCAACTTCACCCCTGTCTAAACAGTAGAACATGGAAAATGCCACTTGGTACAACAAAAGATGTACTTTAACATTCAGCATTCACGTGAACACAACGGTCTCCGTGGCAAATTAAACGTTAACAGCGTAAACTAAATCCTATTAGAAAACATTACATTAAATTGTGAGGTCACGGCGTAGGGAAATGATGAGTTCGCTCACTTAAGGAACAAAAGAAAGATTCGCCGAGTTGTTTTTGCATTTTGAAATACCTATCTCATGGTGTGTCCTTTGCAAGCTCTGAGATTCAATCTACTAGTGCTTACCAGGTGTACGAATGTATTCGCATGGAAGTGACTGAGCAATTAACAGATAATGCTGTCTCTTCAACTCAGTGACCTAAAATACACCTAAAGAGAAATAACTAATAAAAACCTGACAGCATTACATAAAAAAATTAATCGGTAGATAGAAAGCAACACGTTTGCTAGAAACCACAGCAATACAATAACATTAGTGACTATATAGCTGACGGTCTCCCAACATTTTGCGGTGCATGTTTCTTGAGTATATCGAGATTACAGAAAACAATTAAAAGGTTTTTTAAACATTTTTCGCTGAGGTTTCCAATCGTTTAAATGAGCCAAATGAAAATAATAAAATAAAAATTATTATCTCTCATCACTTTACTCTTCGCTTTGTCACTGCAAGACAGAAACGTGAGAAGTCCAAGTTGGTACGTTTTCTTCTATCTTTGGTCATTTATATTTATAGCAGCCTGTAAAGTACATTTACTATAAGACTGAATCTCATGCAATTCACACCGAGGCCATGGGGACTGACATACTGAGCTGTAATTTAGAACAACCATACGTTGAATGCAAAGTTAGATATAGAATACATTTTAAAAGTTTACTTTTAACTTTTAAGCACTAAATGGTATGGCACCAGCTTATATTAGCAATTTAATTAATGTAAGAAAGCACGCACGCTATTCACTGCGCTCTAATTCAGCACTATTTTATTACATCCTTCAGGGAAAATGAAAAAATCTTTTGGCGACAGATCTCTTAGTGTAGCTGCCTGTGCAATATTGACTCTATTTTAACTTTTAAATCTTGTCTTAAAACATATCTTTCTAAGTTAGGGAGAGCATGCGCGGCCTCAGCGTGCGGTGGCACGAATTTTGAAGGGAGCCCAAGTCCCCAAGTTTTTTTTATTAAATTTTAGAGTTAACCATTAACCCTGGCGTATGTATCAGAAATGGGGCCTTACTAATTTCAAGAAAAAGAAAAAAACATAAAAGAGGAAGGAAGGTGAAACATAAAAGACGAGGAAGGTGTGTCAAAATAAATGGAGATCTCAGAAGAACCGAGCAACCTTGAGCTCAGGGAGATGCTTGTGGACATTCAGATTACGGTTAACAGCATCTTGCTCCAAAACAAGAAAATCAGCAACGATGTATTGGAACTGAAAGACACGGTTCAAAAGCAGCAAGCGGAATTAGCTACCCTAAAAGAAGCGCTTGCAAAAGCTACTGAAGAACGTGCAGCTATTGAAAACGAGCTGGCCGCGGCCATAAAAAAGATAGATGAACAACAGGAGGAAATTGCAGAATTATACGGCTTGCAGGACCGCTTAGAACAGTACTCACGAAAAAACTCATTGGAAATTCACGGCATTCCTGATGAGGCATACACCTCTACCGAAGAAGTCGTGTTGAAACTTGCTGATGTACTCGAGGTTCCAGTTGCCCCTCAAGACATCGAAATTTCCCACAAACTTAAAACAAAGAGCGGCAAGGCAATCATCGTCAAATTTATTAGCCACAAAGTAAAAACAACCTAGTATCGCGCAAGAGCTAAATTGAAAAATATCAAATTATCTGATCTCTACCCTGGCTCCTCGTACGCGACAAGCGCCCGATCAGGGAAGATCTTTCTTAATGAAAACTTGACTTCGTATCGTCGCCGAATCATCAATCGGGCAAACGAAAAACGTAAAAACGGCGAACTCCTCAGCGTTTGGTCTCTGGACGGAACAATATTTGTGAAAACTTCGCCTGAAGGTAGGCCAGTCAAAATCTCTGAAATGGAAGACCTTGATTACCTTTGATTCGCCAGGATCAATTGCAACAGAAATCTGCTGCATTCCTACTTGGGGACACGGATGGCCAATACGGTTTGGAAGTACGAACTTTAATTTGCGTAGACTCTGTGTTAGTGTTAGATTATTTATCTGTTCTGTGTTGTTTATTTTGCTGTTCGTGTGTGTGTGTGTGTGTGTGTGTGTGTGTGTGTGTGTGTGTGTGTGTGTGTGTGTGTTTCCTTCTAAATTAAGTTACTTTCTCCTTACTTTTAACTGATATGCAGGCTAATAATTCGTTCGAGCTTATAGTCTTTTCCCTCAACGTTCGTGGAATTAGAGATCAGACCAAAAGAAGAAGTATTTTTTCGTTTCTGAAGGACCAAAATGCTAATATTTATTTCTTGCAAGAGACATTTTCCGAACCAGGTGACGAAAATATTTGGAAGAAAGAATGGGGTGGCGAGCTATTTTTCCTCACATGGCACAAAACATAGCAAAGGTGTAAGTATTCTAATTAACCCCACCATGCAATTACAGGTTGAATGTCTATATTCCAACAATTCGGGCAGGATAGTGTTAATTACAATCTCCCTGAACGGTCAAAAAGTCACACTTTGCAACATCTACGCACCTAACGATCAGGCTAATCAATTACAGTTCTTACAAGAACTTAACAACTGTATTATTGACAAAACAGAACTTACTTCACTAATTGTAGGAGGTGATTGGAACTGCACGTTAACAAAAAAAGATAAAATGGGAGGTGCGCCTTGGAAACCCACTAACTATAGTAATTTAATCTCAACATCTATGGAAATGTTCGATTTAATAGACATCCAAAGAGTACGTCACCCAAAACTACGAAAATTCACATACGAGTCAAAATCTTTACGTTTAAAATCCAGAATAGACTTTTTCCTAATAGCTAAAGACCTCACAGTAAATATAAAAAAGTCCGAGATCTTACCAGCGATAGCACCCGATCACAACGCGATTTCCATTTTACTAACCTTTCCAAATAAATGCCCTAGGGGCCCTGGTTTTTGGAAATTCAACAACACCCTTTTAAAAGATCCTCAATACATTGACAAAATCCGCTGTACTTACACACTAGCGCGGACATTTGACAGATAGGAGACTCTTCTGGGAGATGATAAAGATGGAAATTAGATCGGCTACGATTACTTATTCCAAAAACAAGTACAAAAGCATGAGAAATCGGGAACAGGAACTCATACGGAAACTCGACCATCTCGATGGCACAATATGCAACAACTTCTCCTCCCCCCATATTGATGGAGTGCTTCGGGAGTATGATGAATTTAAAACCGAACTTCAATCAATTTATGAGGAAAAAGGAAAGCAAGCTATATTTCGAGCAAAATGCCGCTGGGTGGAAGATGGAGAACGCCCGACAAAATATTTCTTCAATCTAGAAAAACGTAATTATAAGAAAAAGACTATCAGTGAACTGCGACTACAAGATGACTCGACGACGAACAATGGAAATGTAATTCTAGACCAAATTGAAACTTACTTTAAAAATCTCTATACATCTGACTATACCTACTTTAACGAAGAATGGGACTCTTTTACCCTCAATCTAAAAATCCCTAAGCTTTCGGACGAAGACCGGGACAACCTAGAAGGTCCACTCACATAGACGAATGTAAAAAAGTATTAGAAACTCTCCGGGCTGATAAAGCCCCAGGGGAAAATGGATTTACAGCCCAATTCTATAAGTATTTCTTTGAACTATTAGATAATGATTTAATAGCAAGTTTCAATGAAGCTCAAGTAAAAGGAGAACTAAGCATCTCTCAGCGAAGAGGGGTAATTACGCTAACACCAAAAGAGGATGGCTCACTATTAGATTTATCCAACTGGAGACCGATCACATTATTAAATGTCGATTATAAGATAGCCGCTAAAGCAATAGCTAAACGACTTGAACAAGTACTCCCAGATCTCATTCATCCAGACCAGACAGGTTTTGTAAAGGGAAGATATATAGGTGAAAACATTCGACTCATAGCAGATGTAATGGAAACAACGACAACTCACAACCTCACCAGCATACTAACATCGTTAGACTTTCGGAAGGCCTTTGACTCTTTAGAGTGGCCGTTTATTATGAAGACGCTCGATTGCTTTAATTTTGGAGGCGATATTAAACGTTGGGTTAATACTTTCTACTCGAACATAGAGAGCACGGTAATCAACAATGGCTTTAGAATGAACTGGTTTAAACCGTCTAAAGGAGTCCGCCAGGGCTGCACTCTCTCTCCTTATCTGTTTATTCTCTCGTCCGAAATACTTTCAAATAAAATTCGGCAAGACCCCAACATAAAAGGTATCAAGATCTATGAAAATGAAATTAAGCTCTCGCAGTTTGCAGATGATACCACTCTCTTTAACGCTGACTTAGCACCACTAGAAAGGGCACTAAAAATAATCGATGATTTTGGGAGAATAGCTGGCCTTTCCTTAAATGTTAAAAAAAAAAGAAGGCTATTTGGCTGGGGAAATGGGCAAATAATAAAAATAAACCCCTAAACCTGAAATGGCTTCATAGCCCGGTGAAAATATTAGATTCACTTCTCATACGATGAAAAAAGAAACAATGAGCTTAACTTCATGCAAAAGGTCCAAAGATTACAAACAAAGCTCGATATGTGGAGTGCAAGAGACTTGACAATATTTGGAAGAGCTATGATATTAAAAACCCTGGGATTATCACAACTTGTCTATTCTGCTTCAAACCTAGTGGTTCCTCAGGGAATTGCGGACACAGTGAGAACTAAATAATTTAAATTTCTCTGGAGAAATAAAAAAGATAAAATAAAAAGATCTGGCCTTTATCAAGAACCAGATAGGGGCGGAATCCGTGTGACAGATCTCAACATAATGTTCAAGGCCCTGAAGCTAGCATGGATCCCTAGAATGTTAGCCTCTGACAAAAAGAATTGTTGCACCATACCTAACCACGTTCTCAAGAAAATGGGAGGACTGAACTTTCTCTTAAGATGCAACTATGATGCGACTTTTTATAACGACCTACCGACCTTTTACAAAAGGATCCTTGACAGTTTTAACGAATTAAAAACTCTTTACAATTATTACCAAAAACAAGATATAGTTTTGTTCAACAATAAAGAAATACTTGTCGGTGGCCAACCGATTTTTCGTAGTAAATGGTTTAAAAAGGGAATTATTTCGATTAAAGATCTACTTACTGAAAGCGGCAACTTCTTGACATTCCAGGAATTCTCTCTCAAATACTCATGCCAAACTAACTTTCTCCAATATTATCAAGTGATAAGCGCCATCCCGAAGCACCTTCTGTCCATTGCCAAACAGACCGACGGCTTCGACAAACTTTTTTTCATCAGCAATGATAACATCTTCCCTCTGAGCGAAACTGTACAAATTAATCTAGGTAAGGCCAAGTCAAGAGATTTTTATAAACTGCTTAATGCAAAAACTCACAACGAGGACCATACGGGCCCCCTACGTTGGAGCCAAAGTCTATTAAAAAATAGCGATACTTGGGGCAAGATTTTCAAGTCTTTAAAAAACATCTGCAAGGACACTAAGCTCAAAGAGTTTCAATTTAAACTCATCCATAGAATTATAGTAACAAACAAAGAACTGTTCAGATTTGGAATCAAGCCTGACGACAAATGTCTGTACTGTGGAGATAAAGACTCCATCGAGCATACATTCATTGAATGCCCATTCACTAAGACCTTTGTGCATAAGGTCATTCAATGGTTCAACCAAACAAACCTATGTCAGATCCTCCCCACCACCGAGGAAGTCTTGTTTGGCATCTTTTCTAGTACATGTGATGCACGAATAAAAAAGAAATTTAACTACACCACCTTAGCTATGTGCCATTACATATATGCAAGCAAAACAAATAGCAAAACCATCTCCATTCACGAGTTCATTGACAAATTACTCGTTAAATATAACCTTGAAAATATTCACTAAAAAGAACCACTCCAGGGAAATGACTCCCCATCTCGCGACTATAATCTTAAAAATATTCATTAACCTGATAATTATTCTAGCGTAAACATGTGGTTAGTTCGTGATGCATATATATAGCTGATAACCTTAATGTACCGTCACGATAGTAGTTTGCTCTATGTCTTCCGAATAAAAAAATATAATCCCGTGACTCGCTTAACTAGTAGTTAAAAATAGGTCCTTCTCTGCTGTAACATAAGCCAATGGGTAAAAGCATGGTTGTAAATATATTGTAAGTAGAGACTGTAAGTAAGGTCTGTAACATATCCAGTAAGGAGGCAATGTAATGATCAATGATGTGATGGGACGCTCCGCCGGACATTTGGAAGCACTCGAGGGGTGTAGAGGGCACTCGCCTGCGGCTCGTGTTTTCTGCGTTTCCCTCGTGTTCTCGAATGTCCGGCGGAGTGTTTTATCACAGTGTAATGCACGGCTTAGGCTTCTTTATTTGTTAAGTATTTTAATCGTAACATTGTTGTCTTTCGTTTGAATAGTTAAGAGCTCAATCAAGAAATAAAAAAACATATATATATCTTTCTAAGTTAGCTTTTAGCTTTTAGTGCTTAAATTATTTTATTATTGTTAAATTAGTTTATGTACATACTTAATATATTTTAATATTGTAATGCGCTTTTGATCATTGAATGTTTTAAAAAAAGCGCAATATAAATTAATAAATTATTATTATTATTATTATTATTGTCACGGCAAGACAGAAATATGAGAAGGCAAGGTTTGGTACATTCTCTTCTATGTTTAGCACTGATTTATAGGGGAATCCTTGTTTACAATATTTGCCTCATTAGCATGAACAATTCAGTTTCTGATGGAGCTACAAATAAATCAGTTCTGAATATTGAAAGGTCATAGTATGAATAACTCTGCCAATGAATATGAGCCTCATGTATTGAATACTTTTTGTGAAATGCGGGTTTAAAAACTCAAAATTTTGCAAAGAATGTATGAGTTCATTAGTGCTTTTGCCACCCAGAAATTTTGTAGTTTTTGGAAGACAATATCTCCTTGAATACTATACCTAAAGAGCTAAAAATTTCATAATGTATTAAATTTCATTAGCTCTTTAGCTGCCTGGAGTCAAATCACATCTAACATGCTTCTTTCTGTTAGCAAAGCTGTATGCAAATGAGCAAAAATGTAATCAATGACGTAAGCATGAATTCCCCTATAGCAAACGGCAAATCACAACAAATACGATTGAATCCCACGCAAATCCCACTGAAGGAAGCCATGCGGACTGACTTAGCTGTAATTCGAAACAATCATATGTCATCGAATGCAAATCGTGAAGAAAAATTATTTTGATTGCGTGAGAATACCCCCAGCAAATGGCCGAGCCCTCTGGCCACACCCACGTGCAAGGCACGAGGAGGGTATATCACATAAGGAGAATAACCCTCAATTAACGCTTAGTCACCGTTTGTGTGGCATCAGCCTTGCAGCACCAGAATAAAAAGACAACCAAGAAGAGTCTTCGAGCCAAGAAATCACAGATCACTTCACGTCTGTTTTGAAACTTGAGGTAATAATATTGCTATTGTTTAATTCTGGTGAACGCTTACCATTGTGTTGTTTATTAACAAATATTTACTATTCAATACCCAGCGCCATTGTTCTCTCTCTGCGCTAAATCACTGATTGCAGTCTTTAAAGATGCTAAAACAACTGTGTCAGGAAAACGGGGGCGGTCCTTTTTGTCAGCAGGGAAATTCTCAGGGGTAATATATACTAAACGCGCTAAAACAAACATGCCGCAATATTAAAAACAAGCTGCAATATTAAAAATATTGCAGTGTGCAGGCTGCAATATTTTTAACATTGCAGCCTGTTTGTTTTATGACGCTTAGTATATATAGCTCTTTTAAAACGGCCTTGTTTTACGCCAAAAAAAAACGCCAATCTTTAAATACTTTAAGGACCCAGCGCCATTTCCTCCGACTGTTTTCAGCGGCCCAACTTCTTTCAACTCGGTTGTCCTAATAGGCTTCCCATAAAGCGCTCATCTGAAGCAAAATTAAACACTACACACTCCTCACTAATAAAAATGCCATGACACGATTCAATTAAATCATGTATTAAAAGCAGGAAAATTAAACGGGCTAATAAAACTTACCCTCGTTCTCCAAACCACCAGCTTTAGGTGAATCTTCGCCAGTATTTCGAGTTCGGTTTTGTTGTGTTCTGAAAATCGCCTCTCATCCTCGTCTGATGTGAAGCCATTGTCGTACACTTCTTTCATGTCTGGTCACAACTGAAGGAAAAAGTTACTCTGCACATGCAAATACCACGGTATATCTCACTCTCTATTGTTTCCGCACGGTTCGCCGGAAAACAAAGAAGAACAAAGAGATCTATTCAAATTATCATTAGTAGCAATTGTTCAGCAAACCCGCTAGTTGGAAAACATCACATGCTCAAAAACAAACAACACAAAACACAAATCAACCATTAAAACTAAGGCATCTAAAGTAAAAACTATGATAAGTACGAAACGGACCGCATTTCTCAGACTGCAAGTTTTTTTTGCAGTAGTTCACAGACCTGCTTGTTGAAAAATGCTGAAAACAGCAACACGTACACGAAACGTAATCAGATGTTCAAACGCTGCTGCTTTTATTGTGATGCAAGGCGTCTCAGTCACCAATTCCCAGTTGAGCTAATCAACAAGTGCTAATTATATTCTTTTGTGCGTTCAGGAACAAAGCGGAAGAGGCGCCTGCAATGAGTGATTTAGTGCAGAGAGAGCACAATGGCACTGGGTATTGGATAGTAAATATGTTAGATAGTTATCTCGGCCGACAGCAATATGTGATACATTGCAGTATATCACATATTGTTGCCAGCCTCAGTAGCTATCTAATACATAGCGTCCTAAACCTGACACCATTTGTGATATCAGCTCTAGTTAAACGATACATTTCTAGTAGGACAACCAACGCCAAGGATGGCTCTGCTAGACGTTTAGTCAATTGGCCATCGTAAAAAGATGAGAAAACTGGTATCTCTAGCGTTAGACTTTCATGTAAACGTAATCATAAGCGCTAGTGTTTGATAAGTTTCGTTGGCCATTTTCATCATTGATCAATTCTAACCTCATAAAACCAAACCATCGTTTTCACTTCCGCGCCAACCCAGAAACCCATTCCTTTAGGAACTATACTATCTATTTACAAAATGTGATACATAACTGTCTTGTTATGTTATGGAAGGTGCTTATGGAAGGTGCTTCTTAACAACCTCAAACAGCCTTGATGCATACAACAGAAAAAGGACAGGTCCTAAACAGCTCCCTGAGGAACACCATAATTTAAATTGAAGGTCTTGGAGGACTGCTGATTAACAATTACACGTTGTACCCTTCCAATCAAATATGATCTAAGCCACTTCAGAACATCACCGCAAATTCTAAAATCTGATTCCAGGATGTTAATCAGGATGTTATGATTGACAGTGTCGAAAGCGGCACTCAGATCTAAAAGAACAAGAAGAGTTACTTCCTGTTTGTCCATGTTGGAGAGTATATCACTCTGGACTTTAAGAAGAACCGTCTCAGTTAAATGGAACTGACGATAGGATGACTGATGAAATGGAAGTGGAGCATTATCAGAGCAATGCCGGAAAAGCTGACCCACAACTGCCTCAGTTCTCAGCTGATTTGGAGACCATAGGCAGATTACTAACCGGCCTGAAGTTCTTATATACTAGTTCAAGTCCCAGTTTCTTTAACAACGGTCTAATTAAAGCAGCTTTCCAACTGTCTGGAACTTGTCTGTGTTGAAGGGATAGATTAATCATTTAGTTATGACTGGAATTAGTTCGCTGCCACACAGTTTCAACAACCATGTCGGTATCGGGTCTAACTGACAAGTAGCATTAGAAGAGCCAATAATAATATCAGACACTTCTTCCTCGGAGAGGACATAAAACGTCTCAAACTTGAGCTCAGGTGTAGGAACATTTAGAACTGGTGGAACAACAGTAATAGCATCAATGTCATTTCTAATTAGGTCAACTTTCCGGCAAAAGAACTCTCCAAAATCATCAGCTAACTTGCAGGGATCATCATGTGGAGGGAGCTGATTTTCCTCAGGCTTGTTAGACAAGGATCGTACAACTTGAAATAGTTTTCTTGTATCGCCACTACATTCTTCAATGAGATCAGAGTAATACCTCTGCTTCGCATTCTTCAGAGACATAGAGTAGTTATTGCAAACTTCCCTATACGTATCCTTATCCTGCTGTGATCTCGATTTCAACATCTTCTTTTCTAGTTTTCTCCGGGTTATTTTGAGTTTTTTAAGTTCCAAACTGAACGACGGCACTCTTGGTCTTACAGTCAGAATCTTGGTATTCACGGGGGCGTGTTTATCCAAGATTTGTGACAAAGTGGTATCATAACACTGAGCCAGTTCTTCGAGACTTGTCCACTGTGAATTGCACAGAACAGATGATGCTCTGTTATCCATATCAATCTGTTTGAACTTTCGATAAGAAACTTCCTTGACCAGCATATTAGGACCAGGGATAGATAATTGACATTCAATAAAGCAATGATCAGAAATGTAGTATGACGACTTCGGAGGAAATACATTGATTAGACGACCGTGAGATGATAAGATCGAGTATATGTCCAGAAACATGCGTAGGGGTGGTAATATGTTGCAGCAAACCAAACGTATCCATGAGTTCCTGAACTTTCTGGCATCAGCATCACTGGGATCATCAAGATGGAAATTAAAATCACCAGAAACTAGCAAGACTTCAGGACATAACACAGTAGTTTCCAAAAAAGCAGAAAACTCTTGAAAAAATACACTTGCTGGTACAGGATGTTCCTTAGAATAAGGAGGACGATAGACGACCACAAGCCTGATTATCCTGCCATGCGCAGATAATTTCCACTCCGAGAACTCAAAGGACGACTTTTCCCCACCGTCAAAAAAGGACAAGTCCAGGCTCAAGTTATAGAAAACACCCGTACCACCGCCATTTCGCTCAGATGGCCTGGGGAAATTCTTGAAATTAAATCCTGAAGGTGATAATGAGGCCAGACTAACAGTGTCTTTATCATGAGCCAGGTCTCAGTCACCGTACAAACATCAAGTCTACTATCCAGAAGATGATGCAAAAACTCTGTTCCTGATTGACCTTGTGTTTACGTTGCCAAATTGCAACAATCTTTTAGGTGGAAGAGAACATGGCGTTCTTTCAAGAAAACTCAGATTAGATGGATTCCTAGTCGAAGAAGCGATATCCAGGGCGTGACTCCACTGCAAAGTAGCATCCCGCGAGTGATCCCACATCCCACAGTGTGGTCACGTCACGAGGGAGATAGCGGACAGGCGATGCAGATTGCGTATTTAATAATCCTGTACAATTTCCCTCAACAAAATCAAATTTATCTGCGAGAAAATCCTGGAAATATCCCGGGCTTGGTTTAGTTGATCAATTAGACGTCCAGTAGAGGTCTTAACGGATTGTAAACAAGCAGCAGACGGCGGTCCCAAACGAACATTACACTCAGCAACAGAGTTCTTGCTGTAATCGCGCATGAAGTTCGAATTAGTTCCAGAGGCCCGATAAGCTGATTCTATCGGCTTTATCGGTGGTTACTGAGACGCTGACCTCCTCGCCGACCTCTCATTCTTCTAAGAATTCCTAAACATTTAAATGAGTGCCAAACCAGCGGTGAAACAGGTCTTGTCCATTGCCGTGTCACAGTAGAGTAACAATGGCGGAAAGTTTGAAGTCCGGGTCGAGAACATTTCCACCAATTCCTAAGCGAAAGTAGCTGATTTCTTGAATATTTCAGCGCCATGATTTTAAAGAAAGCCTTATAAGCAATATAAGGCCAATTTCATTGATTAAACAAGTGAAATAAATAAGAAAAATGTTTAAAATCGTAGAACTAAAATTATTCAGCCGCACAGGCGAAATTTGTACGTGTCGTTTTCGCCCAGATTCGTTTGCTGCTCAAGATCAAGCGATTAAGGCTATTGAGAACTGCATTGCTGATGTTAGGGCTTGGTTAGTCTCACACAGGTTGATGTTTAATGATTCAAAGACAGAATTTCTAATCATCGGTTCGTGGCAGCAGCTATCTAAGGTTACCATAGCTTCAATTAAAGTCAGTGGTGACTGTGACATTCAACCCCTTAAGCATGTTAGAAATCTTGGCACATGGTTTGATAACCACATGTCTATGAATACTCGTATAGGAAAGGTGTGTAGTAAGGCATTTAGGGGGCTTTATAATATTAGGCAAATTAGGAAATATCTGTCTGCAGAATCAACAAAGTGTTTAATTCATACGTTTGTTACATCACATTTAGATTATTGCAACGCTCTTTTGTATAAGCTTCCGCAATATCAATATGACCGACTTCAAAAAGTTCTTAATGCGGCGACTCGGGTTACATGCTTAGTTCCTAAGTTGGCCCATATTATTCCGGTTCCTAGGGAACTTCATTGGTTGCCAGTGAAATTTAGAGTAGAATTTAAGATTGCGCTTTTAGTTTTTAAAACGTTGAACGGCCTGGCGCCACAATATTTATCTGAATTACTTGTTGTGAAGCCTAGAACTAGATACAGCCTGCGGTCTGATTCTGAAACATTGCTTGTAATCCCTAAGGTGACACGGAAGACTTTTGGCGATCGAGCCTTTTTCCATGCTGGACCAACAGTTTGGAATGCTTTGCCTTCTAGCCTTAGAAACCGTAGGAACATTGACTTTTTTAAAGTACAGTTGAAGACTTATCTTTTTAAGAAAGCTTTTAATTTGTAATTTTATATTCTTATTACTATTATTATTTCTGCCATCTAGCCTTAGAAACCGTAGGAACATTGACTTTTTTAAAGTACAGTTGAAGACTTATCTTTTTAAGAAAGCTTTTAATTTGTAATTTTATATTCTTATTACTATTATTATTTCTGCCATCTAGCCTTAGAAACCGTAGGAACATTGACTTTTTTAAAGTACAGTTGAAGACTTATCTTTTTAAGAAAGCTTTTAATTTGTAATTTTATATTCTTATTACTATTATTATTTCTGTCCATTCATTGTACACATATATCTATTTTCTTGTACATATCAGTAAAGCGCTTTAGAATATTTTAATAGTTAAAGCGCTATATTAAATGTAATAAATTATCATTATTAATTATTATTGTTCGAGGGGCTCCTCTGTCTACCTTTCGTTTGCTGATTACACCGTGATATTAGCCTTTGCGGAGGTTTCCGTATCATTGTGATGCGAGACGGTGGTTACAGACTCCATCGTGTCCTTTTTGTTTATATAATAAGTGATTTGGTGACTTTAGCGGAATTTAGAGAAGCCCCGAACAGTGGTAAAAGCACCCCCCGGGTTAAGGAGGGGATACTCCCTTATAAGGGCTATATACTTTAGGTATGTGAGACCTCAAAGGGTATGGTTTCTTAGCCGTTTAGGTCTGAAATAGGGTATTGATTTATACCATTTTGGTCTGAAATAGGGTATGGTTTGTGCACTCTAGTCTTGAATTAGGTATGTTTTTAGAAGCTACTTCTTAACTCATTCAGTTTTGCATCCTACGTAATAAAAGTATATAAACATTGCCTTTAACAGCGGTCTGAACTAGAGAACTGATTATAGTAAGGCAGGTCTGAAATAGGACATCGAATTTTTGCCAGGTCAGGTATAAAATGGGGTATCGAATTTTTGCCAGGTCAGGTCTGAAATGGGGTATCGAATTTTTGTAGGTTAGGTCTGAAATGGGGTATCGAATTTTGCCAGGTCAGGTCTGAAATGGGGTATCGAATTTTTGCCAGGTCATGTCTGAAATGGGGTATCGAATTTTTGCCAGGTCAGGTCTGAATGGGGTAGGGAAAATTCCAGATTTTGTCTAAAAGCGGAAAAGCAGTAGCAGAGAGACAGAAAGAACCGCAGATCAGAATATCTCTTAATCTTTCCATTTATCGCGTTTCATACGTCTTTGAATGTACAGCTGCGCCTAAGTCGGAATTAAAAGCAGTTCTTCAAAGGACCTTTTTAGACGCACTGTGTTTTCCAGGAAATAAAGTTAAGGGCCAGAAGGGTGGAAATGAGCTACAAATTTCAAAAACATGAGAGGACACATAGGAACGAGGAATACAAACAATGAGAGACGCCAACTGGGTTTTGTAGTTACAAACTCGTGATTTTGCAAAAAACACTGATTAGTTCAAATTTTTGCTAATAAAACAACTATTTGTGCACAAGTGATTCCGTTTTATTTATTAATATATCGGGAATATTAAAGAGAAATAATGGAGAAAGAATAACAAACAGTGCCGGCATAGTAAAATATTGGCCTTGGTGTGTAAGGAATAAGGTCAATAAGGGAATAACGACATTTTATTTGGTAAAATCATTGATATTTAGGAATAACAAGGCAAAGTAATTTTACATTTCAGTGAGGGTCGACAAGGTGAGAAACAGTGAAAAAAGTAATGATAGAATAATGGCATTTTAGAGCCGGAATAATGAAGTAGGAATCGTCATTTCCCGAAAATAAAGTGATGGAATCACATTAGAGCGCAAAAGGACTCAGTTGACCGATATTTTTGGCATCGAAATATAACAGCAAGTGCCGAATTTAGCTCAAGGACAATTTACCCATGTCTTCTTTTTTTTTTACCGCCGATTAGTCTTTGGGTTTTATCTTTAAACAGCAAGCGGCGAAATTAAACCACGAGGTGGGCAGTATCGCACACGCATATGAAGTTATTCGCTCCACAGACTCGAGAATATTGAAGTATCCACCTTGCTCAGCGTACTAGTGAACAGCACCATAAAGAGCTACAGTTAAATGGCTTGAATGATCACACTTAAGTAGGACATCATCTACAGAATAAAAAGTTAGACCAACCTTGCACAGCGCAATAAACAGCATCACAAGCAAGTTCTGCTAGATAGCTTTCATTTGAACGGTCATAGTTTAGGACGTTTTGCCCGGCCGGCGAGCCCGATCATGCACAGACTCAAAGAAGTCGGAGCCACAACGTTGTGCAGTATAATATACAATACTAAGGGAAAGTACTGCTCAGTAGCTTTCATTTTAATGGTCACACTTTAGGATTTCATCCACAGACTCAAACTTTAGAACCACCTTGTACAGCATAATAAACGGCATCACAGGAAATTACTGCTCAGAAGCTTTCATTCGAATGGTCACACTTTTGGATTTCATCCACAGACTCAAAAGTTAGAGCTATAGACTCAAAGATGCAGACTCCATTTTTGATCCTAAGGAAAATGTAAAGTTCCACTTTACAGGCAATTAAAATCATGCAGTTTGGTTCTCTTAGAGCTTCCATACTGTCGGGTCGTAAAGCTTTATGGCGATTGCATTTTAATTTTATTTATAGCTTTTGTTTGACTAGGTTCAACTTAAGTATTCTAGAGACCTAAAAGCTAAACTAACTGAAGTATAAGACTCCATCGTTCAGTTGCATCTTGTTTTTCTCTATCCATTTCGTGGTGTTTTAATATCCCACTAAAATTGTCTCCTCGTATTTAATCTCATATATTGGTTTGTCTCTAACGTGTTGTAGCCATATGAGGGTGAGAGTCAATGCTAGCACATGCGCCATGTATGTCCTTCTCTTTACCAGGCGCAACTTTCCGAGTGCTTGTTTTGTCTTCGGCTTCGTTTTTGTTTTTCTGAGAAACACTATCATTTGTATAGGCCACCGAACTTACTCCGACGGTGTTCCGAAAACTGGAACTCCAGAAGTGAACCAAAGCGTCACCGATGTTACTTTGAAAGGATCCGCCGCATTTCCGGGGAAGAACGCGCAAAATCTTGTTTCTAAAATCGCGATTGGTACTTGAATAAATAACTGGATTTAAAGCCGAGTTGCCGTAATGCAGTAGTTTAATAGCTAATGTTATTACTGGTTCAATGTAAAAATATGGGCGAAATCGCACGATGATATTGATGACAAAAAACGGCGTCCAGCACACGATGAACACACCCATCACCATTGCCAATGTTTTCGCCGCTTTTATTTCACGCTTGAAGTAGAACGCTTGTCGTATTGGCTGGATACGACGAGCTTGACGCACGGCTGCGATAAATATGCGCGAGTACGAGTAGATCATTACTGTTAGAGGGAGAAGAAACGAAACTACAAAAACCAGAACGGGATAATAACCTCCACGGTGTAAGTTAACGGTAGCGATTGTTACTGAGTATGACCACAGGCATACCAAGGCTATGGCTGCACGGGTCTTCGTCATGATCTGTGCGTAGCGCAGTGGTGACGTTATAGCTATGTACCGATCACAGCTAATTGCACCCAGGTTCATGATTGAAGCGGTGGAGAAAAGAATATCCAGGCATCGCCAAAACGATAATAGGACCGGATCACAAGCTGATGAGTTGTTAATGCACTCGGTGTTTTGAACAACCAGCCAAACGGGGATAGAGACCACTGCGACGAGAATATCAGTGACTGCCAAGGACACTATGAACAGATTTGTAACGCATCGTAGATTTGTTGAGCGATAGAAAGCCAAGCACACTAAAGTGTTCCCTAGCAAGGCAAGCACCATCACAACAACGAGCGCCACGGTTGAGGTGATGACAGCCGTAGGCGTGAAAACCGGAAACGTCTTGGTGGAGTTAGCGGGCGCTGCTTCCACAAAAGCAAGAAATAATACTATAAGTCTGTATTGGTTTAGTCGCATCTTTGTTAATCTTTAGATTCGTTTCTAAAATTTTCTCTGATAGAATTGTCTGTCAGTCTTCATAAGCTCACCTCGAACAGCTTGTGTCCTTTGTCTTTGAAAGGATTCCAGTTTCGTTCAGTCAAGACTGGTTCCACAGAAGTCGGTGTTGCAGTTTCAACTTAGAACCCTCGCAAAAGATGCAAGAACGGCAGAAACGTTTCTCTAAACAACTTGGAAAAACTCTTCCAAGGGTGGAACAAAAAAAAGGAATCGAATCGACTCAAATTTCGCACTTCCAGGCAAACATTTTCCTGAATGAAATTTCCCTCAAATTAACCGCAAGCAAGTCACCAAAGATCGAGACTTGAACGATGTATTTCAAAGTAAACTGTGGAAATTAGACTTTGAATTAAGGCTAATGCAGTTATGAAGCAATTTGGTGCGTGGAAGAAAACCAAATTAGGGTTGATTGAAGCGACATTTTTCAAGGAACATCGAGGTTTCATTATAAATGTTGCCTATCTTTGTTTAACCTAAATAGTAATTTTCCTTTGAGTGTTGATTTTTGTTATGTGTTTGTTTGCAGTGTGGCCTTTCCAAGCTATTGAGATTGCACGTAATTTGACATATACTCCATTTTGGTTTGCAAGACACAGAAATTTTGAAGGGAGCGTTAAAAGCTGGGCTGTCAAACACAAATGGAAAGGTAAAACATGAATACAAAAAGAGTATCATTTTTCAAGTAATTAAACGAACGCTGTATTTTCGAGGCTTTCTCTGTTTAAATTAAAGAAAAATCTTTGTTATATTCATGATCTTATCTACTCTCTAAATTGAATTATCTCGTCTCTATAGTCTGACGATAAATATTTTAATTTTATATAACTATACTCATTTCTCCAATTTCTCTCATATCCCACGTGTTTGTTCACATGCTCTTTAAAAACAGCCGAGAAAAGTGGAACTTATAACGCCTTTTACCTAAAATACAAAGCAAAGAAGTTAGTTTTTCATTCAGTTGTGAAGAGAAAAAATTATAGCTGAGCTTGTTTGGGGGAAATTTTCGCCTTTTTTAACAACTGGACTTATTTTCCCTCATAAATTGTTTCAATGTATGTCACCTTGCAATTCGCTGCAAAGATTGCGTAAATTGGAAAAAAAAAAAAAAGGTTAATAGCTGACATTTTCTCGCCAAAATAAATTAATTGTTTGTCCTGAACAGGAAAAGGTTTTTCCTCCAGGATATTGAATAGACATGTCAGACGACACATGTTCAAGCCTTAATAGATATTATGACAGTCAGTCTTTGTGACGGCAGAAGATTCGGATATTGAAGCGTCACGAAGAGTACCCGAAATTTTCCGAAGGTATTTTGGGAACTCTTTGATTGTTCCGAACTTTCTTCAGCAACATCAAATTAAGAAGTTCAAATTTGACTGTAGGAAGTCAGAAAATAAATAAGATGTTATCATAAATGGCCTCTATTTTTCCAGTTGAATGCCTTCCACACAGAAAAACGAGAAGTTTAATTAAAAGTCAGTAGGTTTAGAAACATGTAGAAAGACGTTTCGAACAAGCCTTCTGTAATATGAGGGATGAAATATTTGCGAAAGGAAATAATTGACCATATTTACATTTGTAGGTAGCCAGAATCAAGAATACACTTGTAAATGTTCAAAATCAGAGAGTACAAACGTAGCTTTTTTTTAACCATCTAAATTAAAGCGTTATTTGCCAAAGGGGCATGCATATGTCCATGCATGCGAGTCCTGACATAGACATCAGTATGCCTCACAGAGGCCATGTGTGGTTGCACTTCAACACAGGACGGAAATCTTAATCACGAGAAAACAAATATTTTGTTTCCATATGAGAAAATCATCAACTGAAAAATAAGCACGATATCTCTCAGACCTGTCTGTCAGGGATATAAGATATATTGCCCTCGTGCCGAAAATTCGACCTGTGTTTTCTGAAATGAAATGGCATGATAAGAACTTGAGACAAGCATTGCATGTCTTCATCCAACCTCATTCGGTCGACTATATTATTCTCACTAGTACAGCCTTTCAGAACAACCAGGCCAGGAAAGTTTTCATTTCACTTTCACTTACTTTTTCTTCACGTCTCCTCTCGTGTGTATTTTCCTTTTAAGCGATCTTTCCACAAAATAGAGGTACTAAGACAAAATGGAGTGACTGAAAGTCGTTTTAATGGCAATCCGTCTGTGTTCACTCTTTTTATAATTTCATTTTCTTTATTGTAACTTGTTCTGTTAGGAGAACGGTAATAAAGTTGTTGTTGTTGTTGTTCACGGGGTAATTGAGCCAATTCCCAATGACTAATAAGGAAGAAGGAGGAACTTCAACCAAATAAAAAGCAGACAAAGAATAGAGTGTCCTTGTTTTTACCTTTACTATTTGTTGCAGTACACAATTTTTCTTCATCAATAAATCACATCAAAGTTACAGGTTTCCCAAAAAGTTATACTACTCAGTATAATTCTCTTGATAGATCGGCGGAAGCCGTCCGTTTGGCTGGATCTATACTATAAAAGATAAGGACGGAACCATAGTCAATTATGTACTTATGTAACTGTGCATACATGAAAACAATTTCCACTCTTGTCCCTATTACAGGCAAACTTACCAAGTCACCATTCTATTTTATACACGTAGTTAGTGTTTGCTTTCCCCACCCCACTCCAGCAAGCTACACTAGTTCCGTGCTTCATGTAAGTCGAGGCATCGTCAGCTACCCAGCATTCACCGTAAAACTGCACGGCAAAGTACTCCTTCCCAGCCTTCTTTGCAGCCAGATAGCATTTGTCGACTGAGAGATGAAAAGAAGACAGAACTGATAAAATTCTGAAACATTCCAGCGCCACAAAGTAAGAGCCTCTTTTACTTACTTTCATTCTGACTTTAAAGAGTGTTTTTACATGACGTCACGGCGGCCACGTTGGTGTCCGAAAACAAAGAAACGACGGTCATGTTGGTGTCGCAATATAAACCTTTGGGAATTGAACTCTATTTTTATGCAAATACTTTCTTTGTTTCAGTGAACCAGTATGGCCGGTAGTCACGTGAATGAAAACGCTCTATAATTTGTTCATGAATGTGGCGAGTTTGCGGCCTTCATCAAGACCAGTTTATTGGAAGGCTAACTAACAATTATATACTGTATCTGTCTTAAAACGGGGTCACTTAATTTAAGATGAGAAATGCAAGTCTAGTCACTGCTATGTACCTTTCTGACACTGTCTACAGAACCCCTTTTTGCCGTGGTATAAAGACGAGAAAAGGTAAGTAAAGATCGCAAAATTTCAATGAAATGGAAACCCTGCGATAGACTTGGGTTTCAGTGTTCAAAGTGGTGGTGGAGTGCCAGTTGAAGGGCGGACGGCTGTAAGTAGCAGGACTCGTGATGAGTTTGCCTGTTTTGTACCATGCATTAAATGTACTGGGAGATACTATAGAGAACAATATACCCAAATCCCTTAATCGAAAAACCAGCAAAAACCAAACATTCTAGAAGAAAGGAGAAACGCCCAGCACTCAGTCTAGCCGTAGCTTAACGCTACTTCTACCGTCACAGGATATTCAGAATGAAGTGCATCTCCCTCCCGGATGGGACACTATAACAAAAAAGACAGTTATAAATGACCAAAACTGGAAGACTTACTAATTTGACCAATGTTAAACCAGTCAATTTCTGACCGGAAGTTGACAAGCAGCTGCGGGACTGCTCTGTCACGTGTGTTATCTTTCCAGCATCCCAGATCCCTCCACGGTGCGAATTTGTAGACAAAGTTGGCCCAGTGCATGCCGGTACCTTATCGAAAAGTGAGAAAAAAGCATTAAAATTTGGCAGAACTGGAGAGGGGCGCGGAAAATATATCTAACAAAGAGAGTCATCGGTTCTTAACACTTCTGTGTAAAAGAGGAATTCCGTTACCAACCTTCGATGCATTTCTGCTTTTTGTCATTTTTATCAACTTCACCGTGCATGTTGTATCGTGTTTCAGCCTCGTGATCACTCCAGCATTCTCCATAAAACTGAATCCCAAAGTATCTAAGTAAACAATGATCTTTATCAACAGGATATTCCTTGAATTCGATTAAAAATGCGGAAGGAGTCGATCTTGTCCAGTCTGTTTCCGATATGCACTCTAAGTGTCCGGGAACACCTTCTTTTATGTTTATGCAGTATCTTTATTTATTATTATTATTATTATTATTATTATTATTATTATTATTATTATTAATTTTTTTTAAATTTAAGTTTCGGCTAGGTTGTAGTGCCTCCCGTGATGCATTTGATAATCACATAGAAGGGGAAAATTTAATAGACTATTCAATTTTATCAGTTTACACTTGACCCTTATTGGCGAATCATACTCTCATTTATTGCTTAACAGGTTAACTTCTAGCCAGTTTGATGAATAACGGGGAGCCAGGAGTTCCTGACGGATAACCCGAGAACACCCTCAACCCCAACTTCTCTGAAAACATTTTCTGCCTTCCAAGCCACGATTCCTTTCCAACCACTAGATGTGCTGTGAAAACCATGAGTGGGTTGCGAGCTTTCAAGGTGCTTACCTGAATCCTAGATGCCATGCTCTTTCCGCGCACTTTGTAATCATGCTTCGCAAGTTGTACCAATCGATTTCTTGTCGGAGATAGGCGAACAATGTACGAAGTGCTCTGTTCGATTCGCTGTCTTTGTAGCAACCGACTTCAATCAAGCGAGGTATACCTTGGAAAAAGGAAACCTTATGTATGCCGTTGGCAGGAGTGAAAACAAGAAAACAGTAACAGCATGAACTAAACGTTTCTGGCAAAGGAAGCGCTTTTCTTATAAAAAGTTCCAGGAGAACGAAGTTATTGTCAGTAGTTTTCGCGTTTTCGCACACATTGGATTTCTCGAGATCAACAAAATTATATTTCGCAAAGCTATATTTTCAAGAACCATGCTGAGTATAGTGGCTGAAAACTGTTACACGATTTATAAAAATGTAGCTTTTTGTCGTAATTCTTTAGTGGCATCTATTGCTAGGAAAATGACGTTGAACTGTTCTGGGAGAAACTCAATCAACTGTCTGTACGCATTGAGTACCTATATCTGCTCTTACCAGTTTCAAGACACTTCACCCCAGCATCATTACCATGTGTACAAGAGCTCACATTTCCCCAACCAGGGTGGGGACAGTTCAGCAAAGTACTCTCTTTCCCATTGCAATCTACCTTACTGAGCCATACAGGACCTTGCCCTTGACCATATTTGGCATTCTTGGTCTCGTGGATAGCTTTGACAAGTCCCAGTTCATTGCAGACGACAAATGCGTCTTTGTCGTCCCAGGCCTTATCACACACGGTTCCCCACTGATTATTATGATATACTTCAACTCGTCCTGTGGCGTTCTCTTTGGGAAGACTGTCAGGCAGGTTTAGACGGATCCTGTTCGCTAAAAAAAAAAATAACAGAAAAAACTCCTCAGTTAAACGACTCACACTCTAACAATCAAAACTTGAATCAGTTTAAGTGGTTGTAACTTGAATCTTGACGATAAAATCCTTAAGTGGTACATTCAAATGACCGCTAGTGAGCAGAATTTTCTGTGGAGCTGTTTCATATGTTATACAAGGTGGTTCCAACTTTTGCAGCCATTCAAATGAAAGCTACTGAGCAATACTCTCCTGTGGTGCTGTAAATTATTCTCTACTCCTGAGGGGTTTCTAATGCACATGTCAACGGCTTCCCGGTGGGGTCGACCCCGGGGCCAACCAGGGGGATTGTAAAATCAGTCAAGCAAACTTGAGGAATTTCCCCGAGGGGTTGGGGAATCTCTCAAGATAAAGTTCCCTGGGTGAGGTGTCTCTCAGCTGAAAATCCCCATGACACCCTTTTCTGAACTTGTGACTTCCCCCACCCCCTAATCTTTGATCGTAAAACCATGTCAAGATTTTCCCCTACCCTTGGGCAAAGAATCCCATCCATCTCCTTGTATTCCTCCACATATCTCCCTGCTAGGCCCGGGGGTCGACCCCACGGGGAAGCCGATGACATGTGCATAACGTTTGAGTCTGTGGACGAAATCTTAAGAAATGAATCAGAGAAATGTTTAGTGCCATAATTTTCAGTAGTTATGTTTGTTGTGATGCGCAAGTGAGACACTTTTTAAAAACATGAATCCCATTAGAGCGGTTTTCAATTAAGCATCGAAAGTGAATTGCTAATGTGAACCAAAACCCAAACCAATCGCGACTGCTCGCGCTCATTTTCTCGCACTTTGCGCCGGTTATGTGTTATTGCTTTGAATTCTGATTGGCTCATTGCGCCGTGTGCCTCTGTTGTGATTTGCTGGGGTAATTACTTTAGTTTTGGTTTTACGACACTCAACTGAAAACTGCTCTAAACGCCAGGCTTATCAGTTTGGTTTTATATATTACCCACAGCTAAAGTATGATCTGCCTGTTGCCTTATGCGGACTACCTTTCAGATTGTTCTCCAGGGCCCGGTTGTTCGAAAGCCGATTAACCCTAATCCAAGATTAAAACTTAACCAAGGAGTTTATTTCTCTTCCACAGACGTTGTTCAACGCTGACGACCCGCAAAAGTTTAGGTTAGAGAACTTCAATCCTGAAAAGCAAAACAGCAGCAAAAGAAACTTTGATCCAAAAGTTAAAAACTGCAACCAAAGCTTACGCTAATCCTGGATTAAGTTAATCGGCTTTCGAACAACCGGGCCCAGGTGACACATCTAATTATAAGTATTACCTAATTTAGTATATGCTCGAGTAATGCTACACTGAAAAGGTGCTTTTACAACTTACGTTCCTGGTGGCCAGGGTCGTAGCTAGTATGAGGCGCCGAAACTGAGGCACTTGCCTCGGTAAACATTTTTAATTTACGTTAATGTTTTCCTTCCTTGTGTGTGTCCTACGCAAAATATAAGCAGGCTGTGTAGCTTCACAGAAGCGAAAGCATTTTTTGATGTTACTGTGAGAGACTATACATTGAATGTAGTTAATGAAAATTTTAATATTCATTAAAAATTAATATTTTAATATCATTTTACTATAAAAATTGCGATAAAATGTTTCTAAAAAACATGATAAAAAGATTATAAAAAAAGGTAAAAAGCTAATTCGACGACGTTTCGACGTTAACGTAACGCCAATATCAAGTCAGAAAATGATAAAATTTTAGGGCGTATAAATACTAAAATAACAATAGTTGATTGAGAAATGTAACACAAATAAATAACTATAACTATACATTTTAATATTCTTTAGAAAGAGGTGTTTTTGTGCACATTGCCTTGGTGACAATTTTAGTCTGGCAACGGCCCAGGTAGCCTCCTTCGCACTGGCTGTTATTAGGGAGCTTTAGCAACTTCGACGGCGACGGCAATGAAAACGTCTGTCACTTCAAAATATAACTTCTCGTTTTTGTAACGCTTTCGCTATTATTCCAATTTGTTTAACTTGGAAAATACTGGCGAACTATTCAGGGACTAAATTGTTATGAACGCCGTTAAAGTAGGGAAAAAGAAAGATAACCTTACAGTCACACGCTCCCGTTCTCGAGAAAACCTAAAATTTGGTCATTTCACGTTGTTGTTTTGCAGAGGACGGGAAAAGAAATGTACCAAAATGTTAAACGCACGTGCAGGACGATTGCTTTTGCTAATTAAACCCATTGTTTTGTGGCGTTCTCATTGCCGTTGCCGTCGTCGTTGCTAAAGCTCCCTATTGAGGTCGTCACGCAACGCTTCTCCCCAGAAGTGTTGCGTGACGACCCTAATAACAGCCAGTGCGAAGGAGACCATAGCCTCCCACGCAGTCGTTTTTAGGGGACTCGGATTTCACCTCCTCCCCACTAACGCCTGCTTCCCCGAAGCCAACATTCCTTTCCCTTTGTTTGGCTCGTGGGCGTTCTAGCCAATCACGATCGAGCAACTGGCAAGCGCTGACAAGTAAAATTATTGAACCTAATGCGTGTCTCTTTCTCTCGCGAATTTGTAAACGTATCAAAGCGCTGGAGCCGATTTGTTTTTGAGTAATACGATGTGTTACGAGAGACCTTTAAAACTAAACGCGAATAAGAATTTAGACGCGACCGAGTTACAGATCTAAAGCATTTATCAGTCCATCAAACGTAGAGTAAACCGGCGTGAAATTATCACACATGGCACAACAACAAAGCTGGATCTCTGAAATCTCTCACGGTCCTGCATTTAAATCAGATGAAATTCGCCCACACAACGACCCCAAAAAGTCCTGGAGAAGCGGCTAAAGGTTATCAAACACCGGTGACATAGACTGCCAATTCGTCTGCTTTTTTTCTTCAGTTCACGCGAAGCGGACGGTAAAATTATGTAGCTTGCTGCCTCGCCGCTCGCTCGATCCATTGCGCGCTGTGGTCTGCCGATGGCAAAATCTCCCGTTCCTCCAAATTACTCAGACTAACCGACGATACGCCAATACTTCTTAAATAACTGACTTGGCCCTTCATCAAATTCACGAGAGGTGACCACAACAGCTACAACAGGACCAGGAGTAGCGGCGAGGATATCTAAGATTGAATGCGAAGCTTGATAAATAAGTGGCTATCGTAACTAGTGGGCAAATTGACGAAAATGCCGCTGTTTCCTCTGACAAATTCTTAAATTGAAGTCAGTTGATAGGCATTCAAAGAGGAATTCTGAACGCAGAGTACACGGTAATCAGAGCTCGCTCAAGCTCTATCTCTGCAATGTTGAACTATGACTCCCGCGAGGCCAAGGTCAACTTTCCAGAATTTAGTAGGTAAAATGTGATTGGCCAAGCGGCGGGAAAGGAATGTTGGCTTCGGGGAAATTGTGGGGAGGAGGTGAAATACGACTCCCCTAAAAACGACTGCGTGGGAGGCTAAGGAGACCACGGCCCAGGTGACTATAAAATTTTTCCTGACCTGTGTGTCTCTCTCTCTTTAGTAGGCCTTAATATCTACGCGTGTTACTCACGTTTAATTTTGATTCTGGTTATAGATCTCTTAGGCAATGAAAATCCGTGCCATGCCGATTCTTCGTCCAGTGGCTCTTTGGTTTTCAGAAGATCTAAGAAAAAGCAGAAACATAAGCCTTGGCAGCTTTGGAAAACACCACGTAGTCATTTATTTTTATGTGTAGTCTATGCTAATTCAACTTGTTATTGGAAGTACGAAATTGTCATTTCGTTTGTTAAGTTTCTGAAACAACAAGCGTCATTACTAGTTTTTAGTAACCATGCAATTGGTTCGAATGACTACGACAATCGAAATACGTAGAGGTACTGAGTAACAATACTAATCACTTTATTAAAGTCCTCAAATCCTTCTAGCCGAGCAAAGCCGCTCTACTAATCTACTAAATCAAATCAACTCTAAATAAAGTAGAATCAAATCAAATCATGTGTTGGTTTTTGGGGAGAGGGGAAAACCGGAGTACTTAGAGAAAAACCAACAAACTCAGCCCACTTAGGACGCCGACACATTGGTGGAAGGCGAGCACTCTCACCTCTGCGCCAACCCTGCCAACCCTGTTCCTCTGAGCTTAATCTCAGTTAAAAGTGTTGCTAAATTGAGAAGTGGACGGTACGGAGAGTGACCACCAGTGTGATCCTTTTATGATCGAAGATCTCACCATGAGTAACATTCCTGAACATTTCAGTCCAAGAAAACTACCGGAGTAAAATTAATTATCGGTCGGCCAATGTTGATCGTTTAGAATTCAAAAGAAGCACTTAAGGAGTACATGATGTTCATTTGATTACAACATGACCAAAACATATTCTCTGCATTGATCAGAAGACCTCTTTTTTCGTCGACCGCTTGTTGCATGGTCGGGGTGTCTTGACGTCACTTACTATGAGAAAGGAGTGCCCTTACAGACAAATCGAAAGCAATGCGGGAACGATCAGCCGATTAACGGGACACAACTGTTTATATGTCATTCAAATTTAATTGTGAGCGCAAAAAGGACATTTACAGACCCATAGAAAGTTTCTGTCAGAGCAGGCCGTTACAAATTGGCGGCGTGCGTTTTTTCCTTTTGTTTATTTTTCACGACAAAAAACTGGCCGCAGTTTTTTTGACGTCACGAGGTGGAGCGTTACCAATCAGAACGCATCACCTCCTGCGCATAGTACACGATGTTATGGCCAAGACAATATCTCAAAATTGTTTTTAACTCAAATAATTTTGAAACAACAAGTTGTGGAAACATATTCTCTGCATTGATCAGAGCGCCTCTTTTTTTGTCGACCGCCTGTTGCATGGCCGAGGTTTCTTGTCATTGAGAAGGAAGTGTCCTTAAAGGGGACGACGCGAGGCAAAGCACACAACTATTTATAAGCCATTCAAATTTAATGAGTGGAAAAGGACATTTAGAGACCTATAGAAAGTTTCTGTCAGAGCAAGCCGTCTCAAATTGGCGGTGAGCGTTTTTCCTTTTTTTTTTCCACGCCAAAAAACTGGCCGCAGTTTTCTTTGGTTTCTTGACGTCACGAGGTGGAGTGTTACCGCCTTAAACCGCCCACCAATCAGAACGCATCACCTCCCACGCATGGGGATAGTATCATGCAGTGTCACAGGAGATATACTCAACAGACTATTGTACGATAACTGAGAAAAGTTGTTTGGTAAAAATTCATGTGCTAAGTTGAACAAATATGGGCGAATCAAACCGAGAGTTCGCGAAAAGATTAATTAAAGCAAGCCGTCACAAGCTACTGGTGTTAACGATGTTTTGGCCGTTCGCTTTCTAAGGTTTCTTGACGGCGAAAGACAAAAGTGTGCGCATGAACCAATCAGAAATCATCAGATCAAAGTTATAGGGGTTATACGCACTTGACGTAACTCATTCAAGTTGTACTTTACATTTAGAGAAGTAGCGCCGTCTAGAAACTCACAAACCAAACAAATATCAACAAGCTAACAATTCCGGGAGAGTACAGTACTGCGGGGTGACACTATCCTGGCAGAAAATGGTGCAACTGATGCCACAAGGGTACGAAATAATACTCCAAACGACTCTTCTTGCAATCCTTCTGTTAGTGGTGGTTTTGGGGAACTCTCTAATCTGCGCCATTGTTTGGAAGTTTAAGAATCTACGTACTCATGCCAACGTTTTCGTCGTCGAGATGGCAATAACTGACTTTTTAAACGGGGCTATCAACATCCCGTTGTTTATTTGTTACCAACTGTACCCATCAGCTACTCTTACAGGCAGAACCGTTGCCATGATTTGCTTGTTTCTTCGCCGAGGCTGTCTCCTTCAGAACATATTGTCAGTTACGACGATTTTCATAGATCGCTATTTAGCCCTCGCTTACGGAATAAGGTACACGGCATGGAAAAATAGGAAAATAATTTTTACGACAATCATCATCAAGTGGTTCATAGGTTTAATTATTGTTGGAGCCATAATATTTTTCCATACTGAATTTGAAGAGATGGGTGACGCCCCCATTGCTAAATACATACTACAGTATGAAGATAACGGAATTATGCCATTCCCTAGGATCATACTGCCAGCTTTTCTCCTGCTTTTTTGTATGTTTTCCTTTCTGAGCTCAAGGGAAATTAAGAAAACCGTGTACTTTCGAAAAGGTTTGCAAGGAATGAAAGTTAAACGGTTTCAGGATCTGAAAGCGTTGAAAACAGTCCGCTATATAATAGCTTGTTACACTATTTGCATTCTTCCCGGCGTCACTCGAAGTATTTTGATCGCTACTAGTGTTAGAATAGTTGAGCACTGGCTTTTGTTTTTTGATATTTTTTTCTTGCTTGTGACTTGCGCAGTTAACTGTATTATTTACTATGCTCGCACTGAAAGATTTCGCCGAGCGCTGATTGTGTTTTTGGTCAATCCAATGGACAAAAACAAATTTATAGTTGAGTTGAAAACGTACGATAAAGTGGTTCCGAGGATCGTCAAAGAAGCGAAGAAAATGATGGAGCAGCTGGAGTTTCCGAACGAGGGCAGTGAGCCAGGTGATCTTACATTCTGTATTACCAAGTCAAGTACCGAATCGAAGGATGTTGCCTCACGAGATACTGAAGAAACAATTAACACGGTGGGCGAAGATAATCCAAGTTACTTCGATACAAAACTGTAATGCAAACTGGAGAAAACTTTATTCAAACTATGTACACGAGAACCGAAATTGGTGCACCAGAAATGCAAGTTCATCTCTGACAACTATGGACACTGAGTCGCACCGACACATCAGAAGACTCTTGAACAGCAATTGTACAAAAATCGAACACTAATGAAATATAAGAACATACGCTAATATCAAACTCCAAGTTGTGGGTTTTATACAAGGTTCCTCATAGTTTTTGTTGAGTTAGTGAATATGGGTATTGATGTACAAGTTTACCGTGAAGCAATTCAGTATTAATTAATATACTAATGTACAGTATTAATAAATGTGATTTGAAAAGTATTTTATCAGTGTTTTTGTGTAAAAGTAACAGTATTGGTATTGGACTTGTACGTGTGTCGCGCTATCTATACTTTCAAACAAAACCGTTGAACCGAGTTGTATTTTTTCTATCGAACTCTTGTTCAAGCAACAGTAATTCAAAGTCCTTGTTTCAATTATTTAATAGGCCATTTTTGTCATCATTTCATCGGCTGAAACAAGTAATTTAACGTAATCGTATATTTGACAGACTCTTTTTGCTCTTTTGCTTTTCATGTCACCGTAATTAATTGTTGCTTTTGTGATTATTAGTTAAACGAGCCGAAAAGAAGTTTCTCTGAAAACTTCGCCAGAGCAATTTTAATAATTGTACTTCAAAGTATAATAATTTTAATTTAAAAATAATTTTAATTTAAACGTCTGTAACAATCTATGGCCTCTAGATCTGTTTGAGCAAAAAAGCCCGAACCCGAAAAAGATCATGGAAAAGAAGAACAATTGTTGTTAACCCAATTAAAAGAAAAACACCTGAATAGAACTGGAAAAGCAAGTGGGGAGGAGAAGATCGTAGAGTATCGCACGTTGTTGCATGCGGCGTCTTCACAAGGTTTGGGATTATGCCAAGATAAAGGAGAATTCCTGTCTTATTTTGGTTCATTTTATAAATTCAAGGTCAAAAAGCACCGCGCATTCTAACGTACTCCTCCGAAACTGGTTGAGGATTATCCGCCTGCTAGATCCGTGCCTTGTCTCTCATTGGATAAACACATCACGTGTTGCAACGTCAGATCTTGCGGTTATTTAACAATCATCCTGTGAAATCGCCCAGAATATCGCCTGATGCAAATTGCGGGAATATGCGCGCGTGCAAATCGCGATTGGGTTTGGTTTTACTTCTCACTGGTTGAGAAAGCGAGCGATTTCGCAGGAAAATTGCTAAATATACTCCGCCTGATATAATGATATAAGCCCAAGTTCGTTCAAAATAGTCAAATAAGAAACCAACAAAATCAGTATTCTCAGAGTAAGAAAAAATTACTCTCAGAATTTTGCAGTTGCGCATTTTTCTTCTAACTACTATCTATTTACTGTCCTACAGAACTGAATCAGCGCTTTCTGCTTGGTTGGATCCCAAACAACACGGTCTTAGTATCCACGTTACTCGAAAGATGAGAGGATTTTTTTTCACTGGAAGTTATCAGTCACAAATGAATTCTTTTTATTTTATTACATCCTAAATTTGGAACCATTAAAGAAAGCAGTCGAGTTCCAACAACTTTCTTTATCTGGTCCAAAATTGCCAGCCAAAAGGAAATGAGACTCTTATTGATCAATAATTTGCGAAGATTGTGGAATGCTGCTGATCATGGCCCATCGGTGAACAATAATCCGAAAAATGTCGAAGGCTACCAGATATTTCCGAACATTGTCCGAAAACTTCTCGAAAGTGGCCGATAGCCATTTGAAAGACTCCGATCTTTTCGAAGATCGTTAAAATCTTCCCAGAGAGACTTGGAAAACAACCGATGATATATGGATTGTATACTAGAGTCAAATACGTGTAAAGCTTCCACCTTAGATTATTTGCTGGGAAATAGATAAATGCACTGATCTCGGTAAAATTATTCTAATCACCTACCAAGCGTCTCTCCCAAACCTTCTTCTCGATCCTTCTTGAACTGATCAAGTGTGTTGAAGAAAGCTTCCTCGCCCTCAGTCAGGATAAAATCGGAAGCTGCATTAAAAAGTCAACAAAAGTGAGCAATTGAGGTTAGTGTGCGGAAGTCATCCCCTTCATCGTTAAACGGAATCAGTGTTGCAGAAGGCAAATTTCCTCGCGGCGCAGTTTGAACCAAGTGATTGGCAGTCGAGTTTCATACGCTGCAACTATGGCAAGGGAAACCTGTGAGAATGTTTGGTCACAAAAATTGATTTTCTTTCGTGCATCTTCCGTACAAAATTCCTCTTTGCAGTGGGACAGTTGTAAGTTGCAAACAGTGTTTATTCGGCAACCGGAAGTTAGGCGTTTTCTCTTTTTACTCGCCTTGGCGCTACCACATTAGTACTCTTACTCTTATAGAGACGATTTACTTGAAAATTTGTACACAACCACTGCCCATGAATGCAAAACGTCCACTTCCGGTTGCAGTAAATCGCTCAAAATTTGAAGAAAAAAGACAAGTGATTTTCTGATCGTAGTAGCACTTTAAAGGAGCACTGCCACCGGGATTTTTGCTGTTTTTGGTTCAATTTTGTTAAAATTACTGCCTTTACCTGTTATCGTGGAAAAAATGCTCGTACAGTATCAGCAAGATGAATTCCAATGAAATTTTAGCAGGGAGAGCTCACCATAATAAATTTTTGGTGATTTTTCAATGCATAGCTTGAAAATTTGAAAAAACTGACAAGTTTTTTCAAATTTTAATCCTTTTCCATTCTCGTCATCTTTGATTATAGTGTCAATGCAGTACTACAGTCTTTGGCAGCAAAACTAGACCATTATTTTAAGATTTCCACTGATGCATTGGCAGTTTTAACCCTTTGACTACCAATTTATTGCAATTTGTTTAGTACATTTTTGGTGATAATTAGTCTGGAGGACTAATTTAACTTCATTTAAGGAGTTGCGATGGAAATAACAGCGGTCTTGTGTCACTGTGGGCTCACTCTAAAGGCGTGACGTCACGCACATTAGCGGCGAGTCAACAAACTTGATTGTATGACAATGAATATATGAAAATCATATATTTGAACTGCGGATTAATGATTAAATATGTGACTGATCATCGCAGTTATGAACACTACTTAAGCAGTAGTGAAAATAAAGCCTGAAAAAAATTCAGGCTTGTACGGGATTCGAGCCCACGACCTCTGCGATACCGGTGCAGCGCTCTACCGACTGAGCTAACAAGGTGATCTGGGAGCTGGCCGTGGGTTCAAATCCCGTACAAGCCTGAATTTTTTTTCAGGTTTTATTTTCACTACTGCTTAAGTAGTGTTCATAACTGCAATGATCAGTCACATATTTAATCAAACTTGATTGTGGTAAATTTGCCGCTTTATAAGTGTTTTTCGAGCCATTTTCCTCCACAAAGGCCCCCTGGCTGGCATCATTAAGCTGGAATGTGGGTAAAGGCAAGCCTTTGAAAGAAGCCACAGGTGAGAGACGGTTTCTTGCTGAATGAGACGCCAAATATGCTTCGTAGCCAATATGGCGGTGGATGGCCGAAGCTGTCTCTCTGCTAACTTTGTGGAAGGATTCCAGGACCTACCAAGGCAATTTGGGCTAGTTTTGACTGGTAAAAAGTTCAATCGACGTCATATTTTGCTGGTAGTACTGGGTGGCCCGACACTTATACAAAAACTTGGAAATAGGAAATGGAAGGGTTCTATGTTCGTGGAATAGTTAACTTTCCCAGAATGCTTTTGGGGCGTGATCAAGACAACTTGAGATACGCGAGATTGGCTCCAATAAAATGGCGAAAGCGTGTTCCGCGGAAAAAGTGAGAGGAAAATTTCCATCCAGATGCCAAGGTCTGGCCTTAAGGTTTGCTGTAAATGTACAATTTTGATTTTTGGGCAACGTTTTTTATTAAAAAGTTGACCACGAAAATGTGTAATTTTTGGTGTTGTTCTTTTGTCAAAAGACTGGCATTTTGGGCTTTGTTGCCAAGCAAACTGTGCTATGCAGCGGAATTCGGGTATTGTTGCCGGTTTTTTTTTGGAGTTGATAATTGCAAAAAGCACCATTTAGTGTTATTTACACATTATTATGTTTTTGTGACAAAATTTAAACAAGAAATAAATCATAAAAGCAAAAGCGGTATATTCTACGCATATATGCGTAGTTGGTATGTTAAGGGTTAAGCTTTTTAAAGTGATGGTACATTAGCGTGACAATGCCCCTTTAAGTTTCCTATAGTTAAGGTGGCAGTACCTTCAGCGACTAATGTTTCCTACTCCCACTTAACGTGTACAAGGCCTTCTGGGTTTATTTTATAAATTGCAACAATGCAGGCATGAAGCTGAGATCAAAGAAAGTTGATTCCTTGTCAGGCCACTGAACAAACAGAAAGTGTCATCTACAATGTGAGGCGTTATTTACATCAGAGATGCACCTGGTGTAAGTTCAAATAGTTTTGAAAGAAAAACTGAGAGAAAAAATCGTAGGCGACCAAGCGGAATCCAATTTTATTGAGAGATTTTCTTGCAGAATTCTCCCATTTTGTTTCTATAATTCACATTTTCCCAGGTTTAAAGGTTCATGCTACACGGGAAATCACTCGGATTTCTTTCCGCCCTCCTCTATTCATGTACTATGGCCGCTCTACATTTTGAGCCTGTGAATGAGGGTTAAACTGTCGTGTTGTCAGACTCAAATAAACGCTATTGAGCAGTGTCGGTTACTTTGCTGCTGTTTCGTATGCTGTACAAGTTAGTTCTAACTTTTGAGCCTGTGCGATGAAACTCCGAGGCGTCAATATCCAATCAAAGATTAATATTCCGACCATTTTTCCTGTGGCTTTTTGATTTCGGTCCGTGAAAGAAAACCAAAGCTGAAGAATAGTAGTTCTTTTTTTTTTCAGTAAAAGATTCCAAATGTAGCGGAGTTTTACGTATTGTTATATTTTTAACCGTGAAGAAATCTCCATTACAGCCGCCACCAGTTGGTACCCTAAATACTTGAATTAATCGGGCACACCCATCATCGCTTACAACGTATATTATTTTCTGGTGTAGCACAGGGATTGAATTGTCACTGATCCTACGAATATTGAAATTAGGCTGCAGAAACTTCGACGTTTGTGGAACCACTACACTCGCAAGAAAACACTGAGCTAGCGAATTTTTCAGACCAGTGAACAATAAACCATCTCCAAGGTTAATTTTGGACTCCTCTGAGCATAAGATTAATGCTAATGGCCGGATTGTAAAACGAACTCGTTACAAGTAGAAATTATTGGTATCTGTGAGAGTAAGACCAAGGATGTCTGACACGTCTTTGTGGTGATTCTCATACCAAAATTAGGGCTAATGGCCTAATTTTCACGTTTGACTTATGTGAAGAGGACTGCGACGCCTGTTACGACCGCTCAATGCTGGTCTTCTTAGTCCAGTAATAAGCGGTCGAAACGTTGGGAATGAACAGCAAACGTGAATATATCGCCAGATATAGCTTTATCCATTTTTCATGAGATGGAGATGGAACAAATTATGTTTTGTCAAACCTAGTTAAGTACAGAGACATAGCAAACAGGAATCACGTAGATATCGCTATGGTTCAGTTAACCACGGTAAAACATAAGTGTAACATACCCGCCAATCCCACATCCAGAGACTGAAGCAGAAAAAAAATGACAGAAACTTTCATTTTTTGTGCCAACGCAGAGAGAGAGCCGAGGCAGAGCCAATTTCACAGTTAATGCTAAATATACAATTGATATCTTGAAGCGGAGCTAAAATAATTCACGTTTTCAAAAGTCAGAAGTGCACATTTGTTTAGATGAAATTTTCATATGTCAAAAGAAGTCAAATTAAATAAACAATCTCTCTTTCAATGAGAGCTCAGTTCCGGAGAAAAGTTGCCAAATGAGAATTGAGCCTCTGTTAGTTTTTATAGACTGTCGGAGAAGGACAACACTTTGGAAAACGTTTGAGTAAAAGTTGATAAGGATCTCTTAGATACAAAACATCGTATTTCTTTTCCTTTTTCAGTTTAATGTTTTAGAGAGAATACACTGTTTTGTCCAATGTGGTTGAAGTTATCTCGGTGGAAAATGAATAATGAGTTGATAAAATAGCTGAAAAATATAATTAACAATAAAGCAAATAACCAATTTCCTTATCTACTACAACTGTTAAACTGCGTTTTCTCAAATATTCAGACGACCTATGTATCATTCCCACTTTTTTATTACACGAAAGGTAAATCCCATCGCAGCTGTCAAATCAGAGACTTACAGAAAAGTAAAACTTAACAAGAGGCAGTTTAATGCACTGAGATAAAAGAGAACCCAATAAAAAGCCGAATATAGTGAACTACCGCAATTGAAGGTTTTGCTATGCAATAATGGCGAGGTTGTAATTGTGAGTGGGGTCATAGATATGTGTCCATTATGGGTGGTGGGGTTTCCGCATTCGTTTTCTTATTGATGTATTTATTTATTTTTTTGCCTCTGTTGTTATTCTCTATTTGTTAGATTTTTTGTGTTTTGGATGAAAGGACGGAACCAAGAAAGTGTATAAGGTTATTGTAGAAAAGATTGCTTTGTGACTTCCAGTTTTAAAGATAAATAATAGATAGTTTAATGTATCGAATGGCGGTGAGTTTGTTACGGTAATTAGCTTGTCTGCGAGAAATTAAAAGAGCTACTCTGTTGGTCTAAGCGGGATGTTTTAGTTTTTGTGGTGCCTTACGTGACTGCAAGTCATGACATAATTCTTTTAACACACTTGTATCAGTTATAAAAATACTGAAAATTTAAAGCAAAAGAAATTTTCGACAAAATTATGAGTTCAATTTAATGAAAAACAAATATTACTCTTCGTTGACAAATCTGTGTTTCAATCTATTGTCACACAAGCAGATGGGAGCGCAGGCTGACATTTAGAAAGTTAAACACAAAAACGTATTTATTTAACTAAAAACCACCCCTTTTCGCTTTCTCTGTATAATTTCTTCACCCTGGTGTCTCAGTTGAAAATATGAATTTCGCTCTCCTTGTTTTCTTCCTTTTCCCGACCGTCTCTTCAGGTAAGGAATTAGAGTTTTTAACATTGGCTATATAATTTTCTACACACATCATTATTCTGCAAATCTAGAACGTGAAATCGCGAAATTTAGTGGAATCATGATCTGTTAGATAAACGAAATTAGATTAGTGTTGAATTCCTAGAAAAGGGGCTATATATCTGCCACCCTCTTTTCCTTTTTTTGTTAGAATTATGGGTTTAAATATTACGGTTTTGAAAACATCAAATAAACGGAGGCAAAAACTCAGTTGAAGTTACAAGTTATAAATCAAGAACTAGTAGCTCGCGCTGGCACAATAAAAATTACGGAGCTAGTTTATGAAATTGCAGTCGGTAAGGTTTAACTAGCTGTAATTAACATGTGAAGTTAGTTTGACAATCAACCAAGGGCGAGATTAAAATCCAAACTCATTTAGAACTGAAACGAATTGTGCGACAAGAGCTTAATACCAGTCCCAAGCTGTAACCAGACGTGATGGTGGAAAGAGGGAGGGTGGCTGTGTATTCCACTTCCTGTATCCAAGGGGTTATGGCAGGTTTAGGAATTAAAACAACGACGGCAACACCAGGGATAACTCAGGTGCGTGAATGAAGTGATCACTGTAGTCTTCAAAACATATAGAGGATATTCCATGGCCGCGCGGAGGTACGAAATTTCTCTTCGACTGTGCGCTCACTCGTGAATATTTTCAACACGAGACGGTGACTGAGATGGTGTCGGTGACAGTGGTGTCTTCACGTGTGAAGATAACATGTTATATATCATGTTTTCGCGCGAAAGCTCACCCGGTATTTCATAGGTATTTATATAATGAAGGGAGACAATACATGTAATACTGGAGACTTTTTCAGACAATAGGAATTGTGAATGATGAAGTATGGTATCGAAATGTTGGATTCCAAATATATCGATTTTTAAGCAGAAAGGACTGTGGTTGATATCGAGTAATTGGTATCGATTTCGGCCGGCGCTCATGTCAGTTCTTAAATCATAAGCACGCAAGTGGAGAAACGATGACAATTTTGGACATGTGTCCAAATTGTATAGAAGGATTTGATACTGAGCATTGGTAGTTTAATATTTCTATTCACTTGATCAGTGTAACACAAACGTAACCGCTCGTGTCGTCGTAAGGCACTCAGTGGTGTTTAGTAATTCTGTGCAAAACAAAGTAAATTTGGCAAAAATTGGCGGGGCGAATGTTTTGCATGGAGACGTTTTACTAAGTATGAAATGCCATTTGCTTCTAAAATGATGACGGAGCTAGATCATCATCGTCATCGCTGTCTTCCTCGTAGTCGTCGTCGTCGTCGTCATCACCACTATCACGACTCCGAACAACGTACGATGGCATGAGCTTGAGTCGGGCTCGATGTTCAACTCGCCATGGAACATCCTACAAGCAAGCTGCAGTCATCAGCCCATAATGCAGCTCATTAATTCTCTATACCCGCATCCTTAATAAGGGTTCTAAGAAAAACCTACTTCCTTGACAGTTCAAATATTAACTTTTTCATGCTGACAGAGGTTTATTTTCTTACTCACAGAAGACGTTGTCAGGCTTGTGCAGCCACCGGAAGCATCTCACGTGGGCCTGGGGCGAGTAGAGGTTCAACACCGTGGAACCTGGGGCACAGTTTGTGACGAGGGATGGTCGTTCGAGGACGCTACAGTTGTTTGCGAACAGATGGGTTTCGTCAAAGCTATCTATCAGGCAAGTGCATTTGATTGACAAAAACGTCTTCATATTTATGAACCAATGGCCTGCGTTTCTGATGATAAACATTCACTCAAACCTTTGTCTTTTTTGATTGGCTCAAAGGAGAGTTCATAGGTTATTATCTAGTATTTTCCATCTTCTATGGAACGGTTAGTTTTACTCGGGCCTGAAAGGCACCGAGTCTAAGAATGGGCTCTGTGTTTTTATTTATTTAATTTTTTTTTCAGTCTTCGCGTAGCGAATTCCCAGGGCACGTGTCCAACACGGGCCACTGCACAGAACGGCTTAACAGAAAGTCGATCATCTCCACGTTTCGCGCACGTGACTTGAGTGATCTTCCGTGTAGTTGAGTGACCTTCCGTGTAAAGATGTTTTCAAAGCTCACCTTCGGTTCTTTTTCATTTTTTTTCTGAAAGAGATGCTCCGTTGAGTAATTTCGAAGGTTTCTCAGACAAAATATCGAATCCTAAACCGTTCGATAAGTGTTTTCTTTCTCAAACGCTGAGCAGAAATTAAATATCCATCGATGTAAACAATGTGATTAGTCATTTTCGAATAAATAACCCATTTTCACCTAATTAGCTTATGATGTTTAGGATGCATGGTGCAGTGGTCATTGTCACCGCCTCTGATGCAGATAACCCAGTTTCATTTTTCTTTTGTTTCCCGCCAAATTAAGGATATACCCTTTACTTTTGCAGGCCCAGATTTAGGCTAATTGTAGCCTCTTGTTTACCGTAGATCACGATTTCAGTTAAACAGGCAAGAGTCAGACAACACAAGAGTAAACAAGGGGCGCTTACCATTTACACGATCCATCCGGGTGGAAATTCTAGGTGTAAATATTCAGTGCTTCAGCTTGTCCAAACGCAAAATGGACAAATCACAAAATGTACTGGTATCAACCGGAAATCTCAAAAAGAAAAGAAAAAGTGCGTTGCTTAAGCCGATGGCCTATAATTTCGGAAACGTTCCAAATGGAATGGTATGTACCATTTCATTTTCCAACCGGAATTTCCGGGTATTCCGTGTAAATGGTAAGGACCCAAGGTCTGAGAGAAATTTGGTCAGCAAAGGCTGCCGGGAGTCTTTTTCGATAATTTTTGCATTAGACATTTTGAAATGCAATCAGTTTCAAAAGCGTGACAAACTAAAAACTGCTACAAATGCCTAATCTCCTCGGTATCGAGGCCTTGCTTCTCGAGACTGAATTACTTGACCATAGATCGAATCTGGATAACCTCTAGATCACTTTTAAGGAAGCTTAGGATACAAAGTGTAAGAGTGATTATATCAGATTATATCAGCAATAATAATGCTCCCTCAAAGATGTTGAAACTATTTCATAAAACGTCCAGTGTCCATTCATACAACACGCGATCATCAACCTCTGGCAAATTCTTCGTCCAAAGCACTAGATTAGAAATACAAAAACGCTCTTTTTGGCGTTTTAGCGTAACACTTTGGAAAGATATACCACGCAGTGCAAGAGACCTACCTAAGAGTGCATTCAAACGAAAAATAAATCACCTCCCTTTTTTATCATTTTGGAAAATGGAAATGATTATATTGAAACGCCTATATAATAGTGCAAAAAGTAAGTTTTTAAATAGCCCCAAATCTCTGTACTCCGGTCTTCCTTTCCTCAAACTTGATTATTATTGTTTTTCTCGTATTTCCTTGCTTCTTATAAGTTCCATCCTTACTGTTTTTGAATGTCTTTCCAACTGTACTGATAATTTATCCTTTAGTTAATTGTAAGTCTGGCCCGCCTAGATTAGCCCTAGCTACCTTTTTTGTTGTTGTTGTTGTTGTTGTTGTTGTTGTTTTCAATACAACTTTATTGAACATACACACTTACAGTGAATATTCGCAAAAGACAGTCTACAACAAAACGACAACTACAACTTAAAGCTGACAACAAAGAAACCTAACACAATAAAAACATTAGTAGTAACTTAAATTAAATGGGAGCGCAATCAATTAAGTATACAGAATTTCATAACATATTTAAAAGAGACGCAAAAACAGACCATTTTGTTCTAAAATCTTTTTCATGACCAGTCGTACAAGAAATATATTTTTCTAGACTAATTTTATCACGAGCTAGGGAAACAAATTCATTAAAGATGTAAAATTTACCGTTAAGAGCTTTTACATAAAGAAAATACTTTTCTATAATGACTAAATGATTGAGGGCTAAACAGAATTTAGAATCGTTGTTAATAATGCCAAACATAATTTCTTTTATTGAAAGCGATAAGTTTGAGTTCACCATGCGCGAGGCCCAATCCGGAAACTCCTTCCAGAACAAAGTGGCTTCCGCGCACTCAGTGAAAAGATGAGTGATGGTGTGATCTGCTGGACAAAAAGGGCAGCGTGGGGAGTCTTCTTTCTTCATTTTGAATAATAAGCTCTTGGTGCACAGAATATTGTGAATAATTTTGTACTGGAACATTGATAGCTTTACTTCTTTTGTTACTTCAAAGGGCAATAGATATAATTTTCTCAAATCATCCTTCTGGTAGCCAAAATTTAAGAGTCTTTTCTCACAAGTCGGCGGAGGCATTGATCAAAGAGACAGCAGCTTAGCATAAATTTTTTTGCAAGTCATTTCTTCTACTAATATTTGCGGTGTTGAGCTTTGTTCAAGGGAGCAATTAAGGAGTTTTTTCCAACTTTGAGGGATGGCGTTAACAAGGCTAAAGTACTGTAAGTAGCTTATAGTACTTTAGCCCTAGCTACCTGCGGGCCAGCCAACCTTTTTTGTGCCACTTTTGAAAATAAAGCTGTTTTGTTGCTGTTTGTTTCCTGTTGTTATGAATCTTGCAGGCGAACCGTGCAAAGTTTGGCCAAGGGACGGGACCCGTGTGGCTGACCAAGATGCAGTGCACTGGTAAAGAGAAATCATTGCTAGACTGTCCCAACCCAGGATGGGGACAGAATAACTGTGATCACCGTCGAGACGCCGGCGTCAGCTGTCTTCAGGAAGGAGTGCCGCAAATCCTTGGGGTCGGGTGCTATCAAGACGTGTCAACGAAACGGGCCTTTAACAAGCTGTACGCCAATCTCCGGGGCCAAATCGACTGGTGGAACGTGCGATCAATTGTAACAAAGTGTGCCGAGCGAGCGTTCGTTCGCGGTTATAAGTACTTCGGGGTGCAATTTTATGGAGAGTGTTGGGGAGATGATCGGCCCCGCCCTACCTATGATAAACATGGCCCGGGAATAGGTTGCAAGGACGGTAAGTTGGTACCTCGAGTGTTTACCTTCACATTTTAAAGTGGAAAGGAATTATAAACTAAGTGACTTAAAACTTCCCACGCTCTCGCTGAACCCCGCACGTTTTACCGAAGCAAAAGCTCATCTTCCGATCATTCGTTATAACGCACAAAAACTTTCCCAAGTTTGTTGACAATCAGAGCGGTGGACATTCCATAAGATTGCTTTGTATGTGAAACCTTGCCTTTCATTATCAGTGTCTCACTGTCTGTTGTTGTAAAATTATTGTTATGATTATCATTGCCATTATCATTGTCCTTATCATCATCATCATCATTGTCATTCATGGTTTGAACCCAGGAGTCATATCATAACTAAGTGAGGCACGATCGTCCGGGTGGGTGTAGTCCTGAGAAGGACTGTTTGTGTTGACACTGACTGACGTTTCGACTACCTGGACGGAAGTCATCATCAATGTCAGCCGCTCAGATTGTCGAAACGTCAGTCAATGTCATCACAAACAGTCCTTCTCTGGACTACACTCACCCAGGCCATCCTGCTTCACTTACTTATGATGATGACGATGATGATGATGATGATGATGATTATTAATTATTTTTATTCTTATTGAATGAATGTGAATGATCATCGCAGTTATGAATACTCCTGTCACCACTTAAGCAGTAGTGAAAACAAAGCCTGAAAAAATATTATTATTATTATTATTATTATTATTATTATTATTATTATTATCATTATTATTATTATTGAATGAACGTGAATGATCATCGCAGTTATAAACATCACTTAAGCAGTAGTGAAAATAAAGCCTGAATTCAATTCTGCCACAATTACTGCCTTTTACCTGTTATCCTGCAGAAAATGCTCCTACAGTATCAGCAAGATGAATTCCAATGAAATTTTAGCAGGAAGAGCTAACCTTAATAATTTTTTTGGTGATTTTTCAATGCATAGCTTGAAATTTTGAAAAAACTGGCAAGTTTTTTCAAATTTCAATCCATTTCCATCCTCGTCATCTTACATGGAATACAGAAGTTTATGGTATCAATGCAGTACTACAGTCTTTGGCAACAAAACTAGACCATTATTGTAAGGTTTCCACTGATGCATTGGCAGTCTTAAGCTTTTTAAAGTGATGGTACAATAGCGTGACACTGCCCCTTTAAGTAGTGTTCATAACTGCGATGATCATTCACATTCATTCTTTAATCCGCAGTTCAAATATATGATTTTCAACATTCTCACATTGTCATTGTTATTGTTAATGTTATTATAACAATCATTATTGTCTCTGTCACTGATGCGGCAGGTGTTGGAGACCACGTTCACAACTTTGTTTATCGCTTTGCACCGTGGCGTGACCTGGGCTGCTGGCGTGACGAGGGTGACGGACGCGCCATGACGCTGCTAGAAAACTTCCGGCGAAAAATCGATTGGTTCCACTTGGAGAAAACGGGTTTGTATCAGAATAGCGATGACAAAACAGCAAGTTGAAAAATCGCGACGTCAACTCAAGGTTACTGATCTTCCTACGGGGTTTGACCAAATATAACAAAACATGACGATAACCCACAGCCAACAAAATTGTTTACTGGTATTTACGTGAAATTCACAAATTGAAGACAGCGTCTGTGCGGGGATGATCTTGTAAATACGTCAGGGATAGCCTGAGTACTGACTGGTCATCGGGCAGCTAACGTTACAGCTCGGTAAAATAGCACTTCATTTAATCACTCTCGTGGAGTGAGAAAATCTATTGCTGCAGTTATTTATAGATAGAGGTGAACCACTAAGAATCTTGAAAGATTTGTAATATTTCTCTGTAGTTGAGATGTGCTATGAGGCTGCCAAAAAGGCCAACAAGAAGTTCTTTGCCATTCAGTTCTTTGGTGAGTGTTGGGTATCAGACACTGAATCTTACAAGCTTCACGGTCCGTCTACAAACTGCTGGAATGGAGTGGGCAGGGACTACGATAACTATGTCTACGAAGTGCTCTAGTAAACACAGGTATGGCAAGTCGAAAAAGGTAGCGTTATTGCGTAATTTGAGGCCTTCCAAGGGGTAGAAGCGACAAGCAACATGGCTCTGAACGCTGGCGACAATCTTCTCCCAAAACACCGACAACCGACAGAAATTGGCAGAAAACGCGCGAGAGTTTGCGACAGCGTCGATTCACTTTCAATTCCTCTTTGTTTTCGTTGCGACAACGACATTTGCCCCTAACGAAACAAGCGACAGATAGAGTCGTAAACGAGCGACAAAGCGACACCAGACCACCCCTTGGAAGGTCTCTAATTTGGATGGAAGATGGCGACAGTGTGCGATGCTACTTCCTTTTCTCTTCCTCAGTTCACTACCTCAATCTCAATTCATACAAGCAACCACTCTGTAACAGCCTTGCCCAATTACTGACGAAGCCTGGCTGACACAAGTTTAAATTAATGCTCCCCTTAACTACTTGTACGCATGAGCAATTGCTTTCTTTCTTACGCAAACTTGACAAGTTCAGACACATGCTTTAACATCGGAATCAGTCACTGTCTTTCTGCGAAAAGAGTCTTCATTCATGTTGCTGAAATCCTTAAGTGAAACTTACAGCGCGAGTATTACTTTCTTGGAGCGCTGTTTATTATGCTGTACAATGTGTTTCTAACTTTGGAATCTGAGGACGACATCGTGAAATGTGACCATTCAAATAAAAGCTATACTAAGCAGAACGCTCGCTTACGTTATTTGAATTGCTCTTGATATTTTGTAAAGTGAGATGTTTATATGCCCTTGTTCTAAACTTTGCCTCCAAACTTGTGGACAAGGGTTAGAGAGGCATTTAACTAACATTTGACTCCACTTTTTTCCACCAGGTAATCCCAGAAAAGATGCCCACTCAAACTGATGATATCCATTTCCAGGGATCATGCTGTACATTAAAATTATCAAAGAGTTCGAAACAAATACTACTTCTTCCGTTGATCAGCTGTGTGTGTGTGTATCAGTGTAAAAATAAACCAACCAAATATTGAATCTGATTGTACATGATTTGGTGATAGAAAAGTAAAAAAGATATAATTAAACACACTAGCTAAGACAGCTGATAACCGTTCCTTTGTTCTTTCAGGTGGATTTCAAGGTCTTAAAACTCTGCCTTAAATGTTCCCGCTCTATTATAGGTATAAATTATAATTAGTTGAGCGTAATTCCGATCTTCTAGTCCTTTAAGCCCAATTACTGACTAGCGTTTGCTTCAGCTTTCCGCGTGACAACCCTCTTGGCGCGCGATGGCGTGACATTCACGCGAGAAACCGCGCTTCATTTCAGGAGAAAGAAAACCGAACTATTTCGAAATCTTCAAACAAGTTGGCCGTAACTGACAAATCCCACAACATTCAAATAACAGCATATTCACTAGGCAACCACAAGTTCTGTATCAGGTATTAAATTTCATGTTATTCAGATGAATTTTTTGCAGTGTTTTTCTTGGACAGCCACATACTCATTGATCCATGACAGTTTCTTTTTGACCAAGGTGCATGTTTCGCATTACTTCGTAACCGCTTGTTGCTCGACAGATGCTTTTAAGTGAAATAAAGAACAAGTCAACATCGGGTAGAGAAAATAAAAATAAAAAACACAGCCCGCGTCCTGCTTCGCCATTGAAAAACTGCGTTACCCTTTCCGCACGCCTTTTGCGTAACACCGCTGACTAATGATCTGCCAGGATCCAGTAGACGCGACGTCATCGAAAAGTTTTCAGTTTCCGGGTATGGGTGCTCGTGAAACAAGATATTCTGTAGATAAACTTTATAACAATCAATCAATCAATCGGATATTTATTTACACTATAAAGGGCATTTAAATACAATTTATAAGTTACAGAAGTGACAATAATAAAGCATAAAATAATATGAAGCCATAACAGAGATACATTTGTTTCTATAAACTTTACAACGATCCTCTTTTAGGAGGAAGTTAAGGGCCCATTAAAGTATCTTTTGATGCCGTTGCTAGGGAAAAATCAATTTGCTGTAACTCTGCACATGTATGCTTCAATTGGACCAAATTTGGACAATACCCATAGGGGGCAAATATGGTCCAGTACATGACGTCATCGGACCACGCCCAATGTCACGTGACCAGAAACAGAAAAATGCATTTTAACTAAATGGCTTAAACCTTTTACCCTCATTTTCAGTACAGTAACAATACAAAAGCCGTTTTGAAGAAATATAAGCATGCGTTTTGGCTTATGATAAAAAATAAAAAAATGAGAATGGAAAATGTGCTTCTTTGACCACTCTTTTGAGCATAATTTTTTTGTTTTTCATTTTGTCGCAAAACCCATGCTTGAATTCCAAGAAAATATGATGTTCTTTCGAATTGTTTTAAAATCCAGCAACTACATTTATCTCTCGGGGAGAAAAGTCAATTTTCGCGGCACCGGAAGTGGCGAGCGAATTTTCAGCGGCCTGGTGCCTAAGCATTGTGGCCAGTCACATCTGTGCTTTGTTTATTCGAATTCACTTTCTTTTTCACAGTCACGGTGTTGTAGATTACTTAAATTACTGTTAACTAGGTTCTCAAGCGAGGCCTGATGTTGTAAGGAGAAGTTGTCCATCACAAGTTTCGAGCTCACCATTATCAGTCAGGCATTCTATCGAGTGGTTAAAGTGGTTAGCATTAATTTTTGATGTAAGAATGAAATTCTTGTGATCTAGAGCTGCTTTCAAGGATGCTCACCGTCTTTTGCTCCATGCTGTCTTGGGAGAGCTTCGTTTATTTGTGTTATATTTAAACAATGGAGTTTCTCAGGTTCGGGAGGACAGTTCACGGACACAGGTTCACAGGATCGCACAGTTTTATCGCAAGATCGGAGCGGTCAAAAAGGCCGCGGACACAGAGTTTCTTTTGAAGTTTGCAGGTGATGATAGCGCAGTACTAATTTCACTTTGTGTCTCCACATCTTTGAGATTTCGATTTCCAACCTGACACTGGAAATCTTTTGCTGTCACCTTTTCGAGATTTCCCCATCGACATGCAACCATCGCTGCGGCTTTCTATTTATGTCCGTACGTGGATGACATTTTCAAGCAGAACACTCAAGTTTCAAAAATAAAGGCACGACTCACATGTTGTAAACGTAAAGCAGAAAATTCAGGGGCACCCAACGACAAGTTTCGGTAGATATCTTTTCGGTGGAGGGTAGTTCGCCTTGGGCTTTCGGTGTCGATTAAAGAGTGTACTCGGCCTAAAAGATTCGCAATGGGGAAATAATGGCCCCTGAGGTTTTCGGAAAGGTCATAATTGCTGTTTTTGGCAGTTAAAAACGTCAGCTAACATTTTCGGAAAGAAAATTATTCCCTAGAAAGTTCGTGGAAAGTTCATTTCAGCCTGAATTTTCTCAAAGGAAGATTTTGTTCCCTAACATTTTCGGGCAATTAAAACTTCAGCTAGGGAGTCCGAACAGATGCAATTTCTCTAGCTAACAAAAACATCACTTAAAACAGACTTCAAACACCGTAAGGTACTTAAAAATGCATTTCCACAACTTTTGGTTGATTTGGCTCGTTGGGTGCCCCTGAAAATCAATTAATAAAAATGTAAACAAAAGGTTTTCGATCTTGTGTTTGTTGCAACGAAGCAAAAAAAGGTTACCGGGAACTTGAACGAGCCAGCGACCGGCCGACGCCGAAGAAAGCGCGCGAAAAAATTTGGGCTGACCGGAAGTGAAATTGCACTTGGTTAGCAACCGTGTTCCTTAGCAACGAGATACTTCAATGGGCCCTTAAGAATAAATTCCGAGGTGGAATAGAAATATTAAAAGAGTACAGGCAGACAGAGTTACGATAACTTATCCGGCTTACGGGGAACATAAACAATGGATTTGAAGCAGAACGCTAGGGAGGAAAGCATGAATTGAGTAACAATTTCCATGATGCAAAATAGCTATAAGAATGAAATACGTCGAGGAAAGAGAGGACTGAGTAAATTTTCCTAGAGTAACTTGGGTCCTCAAACGATTGTAGGGAAATTGCTGGAGACTCATTAACATAATTTTTATTCAAATTTTTCCCAAAGCCGCGGCAAAGAAGAGAACACAATTTTACATAATTATCATAAACTGAACTATTGTCGCATTAAGAACGCAAGCGATCCGTGCTCGAAATTGAATTCTAATGACGTACACGTGGCTAGCGACTCTGAGTTTCCTTAAAATAACAATCAGTAGGCGATTCTCTTAGCTAGAGATTAAGCAAAAACGTCATAACAAACTCCTAAGAAAATATTATTCATCTTGATATTTTGTTTGCGTGAAAGATTATATTCACAGCGCAGCCATCATATCGCCAAGAAAGACAAACGGTTGTTTTTACCTACTACGTATGGAGAACGAAGGTTTGAAATAACCGCGCCTAAATCTACCTGAGATAACATTACCCAAACTATAGTTAAATAAAGTCAATTTGACATAAGCTACGATGAAATATTGAATCTTTTGTCTTGATATTCACCCACGTTTTCAACGCCGATTTGCATACAGATCTAAGCCAAGTCTAAAGTCACTTTCAAAATATTTTCACTCGTGTCAAACTAAATCAAACTTGCTCAACTTATCGAAAAAGCCAGATTAAACCTCAAAAATTGCCAAAACGGTAGATGTATAGTACTATTATGATTGTAAACGTTTTCTTTTAATATTTACGCATGCGTTTATACAATAATAAAGCGCCGCGGGCAAGTCTGAACTTGTACCACAGGCAAAAGCGGTTTATAACTGTGTCCAATATATAGAAAGCCTAATGAATAACATGGACGTGCTCGCTTCGGCAGCACATATACTAAAATTGGAACGATACAGAGAAGATTAGCATGGCCCCTGCGCAAGGATGACACGCAAATTCGTGAAGCGTTCCAAATTTTTTCTGTTTTACCACAATGGTTGTATCATTTTAACTCGGCACCTGCCGATTTGAACAGTAGTTTTGACTAAAGAACTGTTTTGAAGACTGGATACACGTTGCGCACAAAACATTGCTCACGGAAAAGTTGCAACGATGCTGTTCTAAATTCCAGATTATGGAGGTATAACCAGTGGATAGGGTAGGCCGAATCGTTCTTCAGCACACCTTGTTCTTCAGAGGATAGGGAGGCCATTGTTTCGCACGGGCATAAAAATATGGATGGTCTCGCAGGTTAGATTGCGCAATCGGGTTGTTACAACTGTGAAAATGATAATTTGAATGGCAACCAGATGCGGAAACTCGCTTCTCTATATATGCAGCAAAATTAAAATGCTTGGAAACTACACTTCTCGTGAACGTGCTAGACCGTTTTTATTTCACTGACTCCCTATATTCCCTTCATAATGAGAATACAGGCCAAGCTGAGCCCTCCATTCTCGCTGATGCCAGAGGAAGTTGATGATCACTTCTTTATACGCCAAGTAGAAGAGTATTTTTATGTCCTATCAGGGCCCTATGCGTGAAAGTCATAACCGTCCGTTTTTAACCTGCTGGTCTTCTTTCATCAGGGTGGTTGTTCCAATATATAGCGGCAAATTTTACTACAATGTCTTGGCCCATCTAACGAATAAAATGTAATCCAGCTAATATACCTTTTGCGCTGAAAAGTAATGGCTAGTTATCTACTTATGTCCAGAAAAATGAACGAAACTTTGAATATAAGATGGAATTGCTTATGTTTAATTTTGGCGAGGATTAGGGCGAGGGGACACTTTGTGATGCCTATCATAAGGAGAATGAAGCTCAGTCTTTGAGCAAACGTGACCAGGCAAGTGTTTCACAGACAAAAGCCTTACAAAATTTATTAACTAAAGAAGTTAAATTCAACTGGCATTTTAAGTTTTTACATCCTTCTTTCGTAAACTGAAAGATAAAGCAACGGAAGAAACTCGGATTATAAATAAGAAGCAACATTCAGTTCGTGCAGCATGAGTTAGACATTTTTGATGCTCAGGTAATGTTGTGTTTGATCAGCCACTATATTGTTGCTTTTCATATGCAGATTTATTTTCAGGTTATTTGATAGATCAGCCGATCTGTAACTAAACAAGAAGAACATTGTATAAACACTTGTTTTCGCTTTGTAACTGAAATTATGGTCGTTGATCTGTATAGTGGAGAGAAAAAAGAAGTCAAAATACGTGGCTAGTTTAATTTGCACTTAGCCCTGTTAATAATCTGGACTACCTACGTTAAAGGTTTGCAGGAAATTGTCTCGGACAATCCATTCATTTAAAACAATCAAATATTCGGTCAAATTCTTATTTTATAGTTTGCACAGAAAAAAGAAATACCAGCTTAAGCGGGCTAATCATGGACAACGCTTCTCCCACGAATTTATACATGGCAGTTTAATTTAACTGAACTTAGCCGTGTTAATAATCTGGACTACCTACGTTAAAGATTTGCAGGAAATTGTTTCGGACAATCCATTTATTTAAAACAATCAAATATCCGGTCAAATTCTTCTTTCAGCTTGCGCAGAAAAAAGAGGTTATAGCTTAAGCGGGCTAACCGTACTGTGGACAACGCTTCTTCCACGAATCAAGAGGATATCCTCACTTTTCAAAGTGTCTTACTCTGTAACTCCAAGACAACACCGAGGGAAAACACCATTTTAAATATCTCCGCATGGATTATCTACGCGTTCCTATAGGCATTTTGTGATTGTAGCCTTGATGGTTGTGAGTGTACACTGGTAGTGCGCCGAAGGGCCCTCGACTAGGGTGTCGGGGCATGCGTACTTTAAAGTTAAGCTAGAACACACTTTCTTACCCATTTTCTTTTTTTTTTTTTCCATAAGTTGAAACCGAAACTAACCCGCATGAGTGAACCTTCTTAAGAAGAAAAAACACTTAAGTGAGAACTTTGACTAGCAACATATTGGTTGGAAACATAATTGAATTAAAGTACTTGTAATCAGCTAGCGGATTTGAACTCAAAGAAATTCCAAAACTGGTCGTCTGTCCTTTTTGGTGCAAAATTCGCGACTTTCATGACGGCAATCAATGGGCCTGTCTCTGTACGCATGAATCAGGCTAGGAGGCTGGTAAGTACGTCTTCACTACGTTTTGTGCTAAAAGAGCGTTCGAGGGTAGGTAGCATTTGACATTGCCATTGTCAGGAGGATGGTAATGACAGTGACTGTCACCATGTTGGGATAAATAGAATATGGTTTAGCGTTGTCTGTACTCTTATCGACAACGATATTCGTCATCACAGTGGTCAAAATGTTGTGGACTCACGAGCTGTATGTAGGTTATTTGCTATTGTATTCGTTCTGCAGTTTTTTACCGTAAAGACTGTCCAAGTGTGTACATTATTTACTTTGTTTAATGCCTCTTTTCTGGCGGTCATTTAGCTAGTTTAGCTTTAAAATTATTTTGGGTGACCTGTTACTGTATGCATGTATTAACATTAACATGTATACCCTAACGTTAATTATTTTTTGTAAATTGTACATTGCGAATAAACGTTGTTGTTATTATCAGTAGCGCTCGAACACGGCATGTACTAAAACCAGGAACACCGGAACACCGGAACACCGGAACACCGGAACACTCCGGAACACCGGAACACCGGAACACCGGAACACCGGAACACCGGAACACCGGAACACCGGAACACCGGAACACCGGAACACCGGAACACCCCGGAACACCGGAACACCCCGGAACACCGGAACACTGGAACACCCCGGAACACCCCGGAAACCGGAACAGCCGAAAAACCCCGGAACACCGAATTTGACGGTGTTGTTTTGTTTTCCGATTACAGACCATGTAAAAAATAAAATGTAAATGTAATTTAAAGAGCGATGAGTAACCAGGGGGCATAATTGAAAAGTTAAAAAGACGTTCTCTGGTTTAAAGTTAAAAAAAAAAACACGAGCTTTCGATTGCCAGTCTGCAAACTTTAAAAAGTGAGGTGTAAAAAGCGGAGGTAAAAGTGTATGCACAAAAAGGTGAGAAAATAACGAACGGATATAGATAAATACAATAATACAAAAGGAAGAAATACTAGTGTGACAATGAAATGCTAATAACATGGATAAGATCACAATAAGATTGTGTATTGTCTTGGCAACTGCTTAGAATTATTGTCTGCCTGGTTAGTAATTGCAGTGTTCCAGGATTCCAGCGTTTTTCTTACGCGTGAATTGCCTCTGTCGATGACGCGTGCATTCTCAAAATCAATAGTATGGCCTTCGAGCCACGCATGGCTGGCAATATTGGAACCACTTTTAAAGTGTCTATATCGTCTTCTGGTTTTTGGTGCTTCTGATATGTACAGAAGGAGTAGATAGCTGTTCAAAAAGGTTTTTTCAAATTCCGCCGTGTTTTTGCCCTGAAATCGTCGTTCAAATTTCCCGCTTGAGCCACGCCCATCAAACTTGACCGAGCTAGTAAGGGACATGGGTATATTCCTGATCTTGCGTCACAAACTGCTTTGCATGCATGTTTACAAAGACTTAATGAGGTGCAAATCAGTTTGTAACGTCAGATCAGGAATAGACCCACGCCCCTTACTAGCTCGGTCAAGTTTGATGGGCGTGGCTCAAGCGGGAAATTTGAACGACGATTTCAGGGCAAAATCACGGCGGAATTCGAAAAAAAAAATTTGAACAGCTATCTACTCCTTATATATATACCAGAACCACAAAAAATAGAAGACGATATAGACACTTTAAATACTTTGGTGTTTCGTATGTGTTCCTTTTTTTAGTGTGTAAACATCTACCCGTTTCTCCGATGTAATTCCATGTGCAGTCCGCACAGGGGATTTTATAGACAACGTTCGTTTGCCGATCTGATGGGGGTCTTGATTTGGGAGACGCAAATTCCTGTTGCAGGGTCTTAACCGGTCTGGTGGTGGCTCGGATGCCGTTGTTGTTGAGAATTCTTGTACGTGGTTCAGTGACACCTTTGATGTATGGTAAAACTGCGAAGCCATTTTGGTTGTCTGGTGGGAATCGACTGGCAGACTTGTCAGACTGGGAATCGAAAGCTCGTGTTTTTTTTTTTTAACTTTTAACCAGAGAACGTCTTTTTAACTTTTCAATTATGCCCCCTGGTTACTCATCTATCTATAAATTACATTTACATTTTATTTTTTACATGGTCTGTAATCGGAAAACAAAACAACACCGTCAAATTCGGTGTTCCGGGGTTTTTCGGCTGTTCCGGTTTCCGGGGTGTTCCGGGGTGTTCCAGTGTTCCGGTGTTCCGGGGTGTTCCGGGGTGTTCCGGTGTTCCGGTGTTCCGGTGTTCCGGGGTGTTCCGGTGTTCCTCGTTTTAGTACATGCCCTCGAACACTTAGCAACACAGGCAACCCAGCCCGAGAGACAGATTTCCCCTCCCCCCCCCCTACGAAGCACGAAGCACAAGTGCTGCCTGAGGGCCTGAGGAGGGGGGGGGGGCCTAAAAACCATAGCCACCATACCATTTGAGCGGCACATACAGCCAAAGGAGAATTAAACCTGGATTTTTAAAGTGCCGCCCATACAGAGAGCAAACAACGCATGTAAACCGCTACTGAACAACTTTCATTAAATTTGAAGAGTAAAACTGAAGGATATCTGCAATAATTAGCTTCCCTTAATATGTAAATCAAATCACAGTGGCAGCAGATAAAACGTTGTTTAGACCCTCAACTGGTTGTAAGACCAGGAAATCGCTCTGAATCCCTGGGAGCAAAGGTATCGGTTGTAGTGAATATCAGCCTTGATTCTCATAGAGCACAAGAGAGTCTCTGAGAGTAATTAGCTCTCCAAGAGCGAACTGGAGCTGCTGCACAAACAAGAGCAACAGGGCCCGCGGAGCAAGTTTGCAAGTGGGGGGGGGGGGGGGAGGGGGGGGGCTCACTTCGAACGCGTTAGCGTTCGGGCATGCTTCCCCGGAAAATGTTTTAATTAAAGTCCTTCGAAATGGCTAGAAATGCATTAAAAACTGACATGGTGTAGTGAAACTTATATACTCAACTCAACATACGATTGCCCTCGAGACATTGTACTGTTGAGTCTCTTCACATCTGTGATTTCTATACTAACGACAAAGCTTATGGTGTAGACATTCTCACTGCAGTAATTAATCTGGTCTTTTTGGTTTCGGCAATTCTTATTAACGCCCTTTTCCTCGCTGCGATTCTCCGAACATCATACCGGTGGCTTCCCACTCAAGTTCTCCTTTGAAGCCTCGGCTTTGTAGATCTTGGTGTTGGGTTACCATTTTTCGTGGTGAAAATTTTCCTTCAAGAAAGGATTTCTTATTGTGTCACTGAAGTGCTGTTTGATTTTCTTTCAGGGCGCAGCACTAACAAATGCTTGGCCGCACAACTCAAGCTTGTTCTTTCTTGCTTATTCTCCGTCTCGGTCTTCGCTATTCCGTGGGCCGTATCGTTCTTTATAATCCTTCACGTTTACGGGAGTTTTGTTATAACAATTATCCCGTTGTGCTTTTTAGTCTCGTTAGCCGTTTTCGCAAAGATCCGATTTGTTCTACCCCGAAAAGGAAAACAGGGTGCAACTGAGGCTAGACCCGGATCTACCTACCAAGTTGGTTAGTACGGTCATGCTGATACGAATGATATCCGGCCTTTCAACGCCGGCGATACTAAGCTACGCAGTTAACACTGACTTTTGTCTTCGTGAATTCGACAGTCATTCCAGTGTTGTATTTTTGGAGGATTAAAGAGCTCATAACTGCTGCTGAAGTTATTCCCTGCTTCACTTCAAACCAACACTGAACAGTTGATCACAGATCGCCTACTCCAAAGGAAGACAGAACGGAACGTCCTAGGACCAAGACATTTGTTGAATGTACTAGACCTTGATTTTTGAGGGAAATACAAGCCATTGGCCGTACTTAATAAAAGCTAAAAGAATCGCAAACATGTTACAGCAGTGACAAAACCTGCTTTTCCTTTGTCCGCCCTCGGGCCGGATGTCCTGTTTTGACCAAACCAACGTTTTATTTCCTTTTCAGGCCCAAATCGGCCAAAGTCTCTACTCCCAGATCTTATCATAGACTACGACGTCTGAATGTATTTTAGTACTAAATACAATGATTTTCATATATACTTTCTCAGATAAACATTTTATACTGCCTGAAATTCTGCGGAAGAATCAGGAAACGCTTGCCTTGTCGTAGCTCACCGTAGAAGACGGCCTTTGGCATCTTGGAGTTGTCCATGCGCAACACATGGCCCGCCCATCTGAGCTGCCGGAGCATCAGCACTGACTCAATGCTGGTGATGCCGGCTCTCTCAAGGACGTCTTCATTGGTGACACAGTACTTCCCGTGGATGCCCATGATTGCACGCAGGTATCTCTGGTGAAACCGCTCCAGCCGTTTCACTTACATCCTGTAGAGGACCCAGGTTTCCGCCCGTAGAGAAGAGTGGTGAGAACTGCAGCTCGGTAGACCTGGATCTTCGTGGTCAGGCGCAGTGAGTGGTTCTGCCACACACGTTTCTGCAGACTGCCGTAGCAACTGCTGGCTTTGGCGATACGATTATCGACATCCTTGGCTGTAGTAACGTCGTTTGAGATGACGCTTCCCAGCTAAGTGAAGTGTTCAACGTATAGCAGTGGAATGTTTACAATGTGCTTATAATCATTTCAGTATCCAAACGGTAACAGTTAACGAAACGGCAGAAAAATTCTCAAAAAGGATTATTTGATGCTCGGGTGGGGGTACTCCCTATAATGGCCTATACGGGGAGGTTCCGCTCGAAAGGGGTACCTTTTTCACGCTTCAGGTATGTGAAAGGGTAGGGATTTCACGAGTCGAAGAAAATGAAAGGGTAGGGAATTTCGAACTCACATACCTGTACTGTTCAAATGGAAGAAGTACCTTTTCTGTCAAAAATGGTATATAAAAGGGTAAGGGGTCCGACCTTGGGGCGGAGCCTCCCCGTGTTAAATTTTTCGGGATTTGATGCAAAAAGAAGATATGAAGAAAAGATAAAACTATCCGTCTGAATTTGCCAACTTTGAGCTAGTTCCGGGAGTGCGCAATATTTCTGGTAATACCTCAGGGATCTCCGAAGATGTCCGAAGAATACCGAAAATTTTCGAAGGATCATCATTGGTTTGAAAGCCAGTTTCATAACACCTGCGACGCTTTTGCAGAGAGTGTTTATTCATTAATTTTTTCAACAATCGGATTTGTTTTAGAACACATGTAAGATTCTGACTACGCTTTCCCAAATTTACGAGTCGTGTGTGAACTTCATGCGAGCTTTAGCGGATGTTTCCGGATCTCGGTTAGTATAGCAAACAATGGGCAAAAACGTCTGTTGGTTTTAACTGTTGATTCCATCAACATCTTCGAGACAGTTCAAGTCCTTCCACTTGCCTACAGGCATTTTAAGTACTCCGTGGAAAAAAAGTTGACCGCTCATTGTAGTTTTTAGCTTCGGGTTGAACATATTCAGAATCTCAACTCGTTCATCAAGGCATATCATTACAGAATTGCCTCAGTTTCATATACTGTGTTTGCTATCGAAGGAATTAATACTGTACAAAAATGGGTTGATGTCTAGCCTCCAACGCAGACGCTCTTTGGGCAGCCTTCCCCACGAACGTCTGCTGAACTGAACTGCCACTTCCGTTCGCGGCGGTAAGCCAATCATTGTTCGCCTTCCTATTTGTGGAAAGCAGGACTTCGACCCCGGGATTTATTTTCCTATACGATGTATGTGAATCGTTTGGCGGAAATTAATCCCCGGGTGTCGATTTCCATTCTTACGTAGCTCGTTATTGGTTTCTTCAAAACAAAGGCTAACCGCCGGCGAATGGAATTGGCAGCTCATTTCAGAGCCCAAAAAGCGTCTGCGTTAAAGGCTAGTTGATGTCAAGCTCATTAAAAAAAATAACACGCAAGTATTGCATTTTCGCCACCCCCCCCCCCCCCCCAAACAAGTTTCCATTGCACATTGTCACATAGATGGCAGCCAGTTCGCTACCTTGGAAGTCCTGGAAGTTCAGCTGCCAACCCTCACTGAAATGTATAGGCTTTTTTCTTAACCAAATATATATCATTTTATTAGGAAATCCTGACATTTCCTCGAGACATTTTACAAAAAATAACATTCGAATTGGCTCATTTCTAGCACGATCTCTTTACTCAAGGTGTGAATTTTAAATTACATTTGTATACAAAAATAGACTACAATAGCTGAATTCATCATAATCAGGGACAGTGTCACCCTCAGAGAAACCTGTTTAAGGTTTATTTCCTTCAAGCAAACTTAATACGGATTTTGCCACAAAAAATGCTTTTCCGATCCATTTATCGATGAACTAATTCACCAGAGCTGATCTATCGTCTATTTCGGAATTTTCAGATCTACTTTCGGATAAACGCGACTAGTTTAATTAGCGAAAAACTAAACGAAGGGGTGCAAAAACAATTGCACAGGGAATGAATAGTGATATTCAGCTTGAATGACACAGTTCCCAATTACGACTATCTTAATGAACCCTTTAAGCCCAAGAGTGATTATGATCAAGTTTATCCTCACAAACCACCAAATAGTTATCGAAACAGGCCATGAGAATTCAGTAAATAATCAGTTAAAAGAACTTTCCTTGATCTTTTATAAAATTCTCCTCACTACAGCTACAAAAGGATGTACGATGACCTGTTTGGAGAATTTGTATGACGACTACAGGGCTCAAAGGGATAAGGCCTGCACTTTCAGGAAAATTTGAGTAACGTTACATTTCACTACAACTGCAATTAAAAGAATTCTATTTTATCTACTTCTAAGTGAACACAACGTCACGTGACGCGACACAGTCGCTTACCTGATTGGGCTTTAGTAAAACCAAGTGGTCTGTTACGCACTAAAGGCGGGAAAATATTGGAACGCGGAAGTGTGAAAGTCGAGTTTATAGGGCTACAATAAGGTATGATTGAATTACGACGAATAGCTGTCCCTTGAAAACGCACACTTAACATGAATTTTCTCACCCATTTCAACACAACAAAAACGCATAAATGGAAGTTTTCACTTGAATGCTTGACCTGTAAGACACAGTTCTTACGGAATCAGTTAACGGAATCAGAAGTTATAGTAGATTGGATTTACTTTTGCGTGAGAAACAAAGACAGTTTCCCAAAGAAAAGCTTCAGGCGATCAAGACCGGGCTACGCACAGCGACAAAAACACATCACGTACGCCGTTTTCTAGTTACGCATCAGTACGGAACCTTCCGTGACGGCCGCTAACACCAACACACGATAGGAAGACACAGCGCGATGAGCCACGTAACGCCATTCACCCATGTGGAATGGTTCTTGTTGAACAAATTGCTAAAACATTTTGCACGATGAACCGAATTACGCAGTTTCACGGATGACGGAATGTTGCGTGTTGACTCAAAACGCGGTGAATCAAGGAAAGTAACGAAACGTGACCAACCAAATAACACATCACGCATGACAGAACATTGCGTGACAATGAAAGGAGTTCACGCGACAAGAGAAACATTCGTCACGTATGAAACCATTGCAGCTCGAGGTGAAGATGAATTGCCAATCTAATTGCCAAAAGCTACCTTTACATCTTTTTTAACACACTTTAGCTAATAACAAACCAAAAGTTTCTGCTTGCCCAAATGTTTAGAAACTCAGTTTCTATGGCAATAAGCGTTCCTTATTATTTTTCCTTCATGAAACGCTTAATTAAATTCTATTATTTGTCGGCAAAGCTAAAATAGCGCTCAGCTCTCCCTATCATCGGTGCATTTTCGAGATTAAAAATTCATTTACAATCTATAAAATAAAAGTCTCACGTTACACATTGAAAAGTAAAAAGATTAACAAAATAATATTGAATTTGGTAATCTCTACACGCATCATATACGAGGTAATTACATTTTGAAAATAAGATATCCTGCAAAACGATACCTACAAGAAGGACACTATTTCCACTGAAGTAGGAATGTCAGGGGGGGGGGGGGAAGGGGGGAGGGGAGGGGGGATGGAGGCGTGGTCTCATCACAGGTGAGATATTTTGCTTCCTAGAATTAAGTAGGCCTTAAAGAGGGAGGGGGGGGGGGGCATAGTTGTGGAGTCTATGGCCCTTTCATGCACTGATACAAGAATAAAGTATGACACACGAAACACAGCCTGTAGATCACACAATGTCTATAGCCAGCTGACTACCTTGTGGCACGTTAGCTATGACCGTTAGCAGAAGAAAATTATCCACAAATGTTGTCTTGTGTGCCAGTAGTTTGCACATCACAACGCAACATATGAGAAGCAAAATGTGGCTGTCCACTGGGTAGTTTCCACTTGCAGCAAAAAGGTGTGTAAGGCTACACCCACATCACAGCCAGCAAAATGAGGAATTCATCCATAGAGCTTAAACATACCTAGGACACAAATAGTTACAGGGGTGGGGAAAGTGGGGAGGGGGTTATAATCAGAAGATTCCTCATGGTGTTGTGATTGGTAAGGTTAAAAGCTGCTTTGAAAAACTAAAACAGTAATAGGAAATGGAATGTTATTGGCTTGCCTATGGTGACAACATATCCAATAAATAAGCCTTAAAATGAATTCCTAGAGGAATTAAAACAACTGCATGACAAGCCAGAGGAAACTGATAAGATGAAATATTTTGAGGGATACTTTCTTCTTTTTTTTAATCTCTTGTTACCACTTGGTAAATCCATAATAAACTGAAATCAAAATAACACAAAAGAATAGTCAGGCATGAGACTACTCTATCAGCCCAGAAGTGATTAACATTAAATTTCTTTTTAAAGTATCCCTATTTTAACAAGTAAAAATATCAAGAGAGTAAACACAACCAAAATTTTATAAAGAAATAAGGCGTGAGCCAAGCCTGCCCAGCAAAGTGGGCCAGCCAGCCTAACCAGGCTGGAAAACCTCATATAAGCAGGCCCTAAGGAGGGCGTTGGTCAAAACAACAACAACAAAACTAAACCACTGCAACCAAAAGCAAACTACCATAAGAATATAAATCAATACATGAGTGGCTCCCTCAGAAATTAAGTTTACCCAATGACACTACAGCTAATGGCATGTGATCATGAGTCTGTATCAACTCAGTGCCACAGGCATAAAGTCGAAAAATATTCCAATCCCTCTCTGTCAAATGGAGGTGAAACTACGTCCTTGAGCTAACTGAGCTATGGGAGACTCATTTGGTACATTCCTTTGGGATGATCCAGATCAGGATCAATGATCCAAGATCACTCGGATCATGGTGCATCAAAGGAGCCAAGTCTAGGTAAGGATTCCTCAGTTCTTTCAGTGCACCATAATCTGAGTGATCTTGGATCAACCCTAAGGAATGCACCCACTATTCACAGCCTAGCTCACACAAGTCTTCTATTCATCAGTGGCACAGCATCCAAACTTGTAATGGGAATGCCATAGTTTCACCTCCTGTTGGAAGAACTTGAATGCTACTTTCCAGTTTACGGTACACCTACATCACTGAATGGAAAATTATATTGAACACATCTTTTATCTACTCAAGACAATAGTCCATCAATACAGTAAGTGTAAGTTATGCCATGGTTAGGTGGAAGAACTGTAAATCAGAAAACATGCAAAGTTCATAACAATAATTTACCTTGTAAACTACAACAACTGAGACCCTCTTGGTTAAAAATCTTTAAATGGTTCCAATAACTTCCCTGAGAGGGGTGGAGCAGCTCTCCAGTTTTCCTCAGGGTAGTCATCAAAGTTCCTTGTATCACCCGGATGAGCAAGCTTTGGAATTATTGGTGCCTAAAGAAATGGGTAGCATTAAATTATCAGGGGTTTCATTAGAAGCCAGCAACTTCTACTTTGTCTGTATTTTCACCCAAATTATTAAAAAAAAAGTTCATTAGGTCACCGCCTACTTTAGTTAGCTCAGAGGGCTATTTCAAAACTTATTGGAACCCCTGATAATGTTATGAAATTAACAGTACACACTCATTGGCTAGCCACATTGCTGACATCATCAGCACATGCCTGAAAGTAACTCAGTTGTTGGACCATCCCCTAGCAGTAGGCTTTGAAACCCAACCCTCCAATCACTGTTCAGTTAGCTTGGCTGTTGGTTCCTATTTCATTATTGTCAATAAATTTGTTGAACCCCATCTTGGTGTGAAAGCAATTCAAATGTCACATTCAGCTTCAGTAAATAAAAATATAGTCTTACGATTTGCTCAATCCAATGGTATCAATTGAAAGTAGTGCATAATAGGCAATACTTAGGATTTTTATCATTGAATCCTCAAACAGTATAATTAATAGCTCCACTGGTAAGAACTGTCCTAAATGATCACTGCACCACTTGGCTGGTGGGAGTGTGTTACCCAGTTTTCCAAATGCTGATCTTTGTTTAGTCGACACTGAAAATATTTCATTTTTCCTACCAGTTTTCAGACCTGGGCCCTAAAACCCAAACTTGTTTTAAGACCTGTAGAAATTGTGTATATCTACTGGTACATGGTATTAGTATAAATCTACTAGTGCTCTATCACAAATTTAGTTCTCTGATTGGCTATGCTACTTGCTATCTATTCTGTGATAGATAGTGAGTAGGCTGTGGTTGTCAACAAAATGGCAGCTACCTCTTCGCATTTTTGAAGTGTCTGCAAGGAGGATTTAGATAATTTACTTGTTTACTAAGTTTTGAATGACTAGCAGATTTATACTAAAACAATTAGATAGTGAAAGCTGAATCAGGCTGTGCCCTCATCAGTTATCACACGATAGAAATCTCAACCTCATGATCTAACTGTTAAATCGAAAACTCAAGCGCCTACCTTAAGCTTTCTTTGATAAACTAAGTTCCAGTCAATCACTTTGAACCACTTGTGACATTTGACATCTTCAGTGCCATTCTACAACAAAGATAAATTTGAGAGTGACAAACAAGATAATGGATACATGAGATCTACCTGTTACCAAAGACTTACATCTGAATGAAAGAGATTGTACAATAGTTAAACCACTACTGTCTATGGAAAGTTTCATTAGGGTAAGGTAATCAATATTTGAAAGTGTTGGGAGAGATGGTTTCACCAGAGATGTTACCAATGGTATGTACCGGTATATGTACTATCAGTACAGCTTACAAGGAAGATGTCTTACATTTTTCATTGTTACCACCTAATTTCTTACCTTCATACTTCCAAGTCTTCTTGTTCTGTCATGTACTAATAATTTTTTAATCAAGTCTCTGATTGATGAAAAGAAAAACAAACATCAGTATATAGCATGAAGTAGTAAAGATTCATTTATTTAGCAACTCTGGTAGTGACTTCTGTTGCCAGAACGTCTACTACAAAGAGATTGGCCATTGCAAGGTATGCTCATCCCAATCACTGACAATCAATCAATCAATCAGTCAGTCAATCAATCAATCAATCAGACTGTCAGTCAGCCAGTCAGTCAGTAATCAGTCAATAAATCTCTTTTCGAAAAGGTAGGTTGCAATTTTCTAAAAGAGGCAGCCAGTGGGCTGATGGGGACTTACTATTAACAACACTGAATAGTAAGGTGTATAAAAAATACTTGCAGTGCATGCATATCACTTTTCTGTGAAAATTAACTGAAAGGTTATCTTACTTTGCTGCTGTGGTTTCCATGTGTTTTGGCCACTCTACTTTTCCTGACAGAATCTTCTCATAAATTCCAAATGGGTTGTCATCAAAAAATGGTGGATAACTAAAAACAACCAAACCAGTAACCAGATGTCAGCAATGTGGGTCTCAGTAACATGTTTACAAAAGTACTACGCCCTTTTGCCATTATCAGCATACAAGATTTTCACCTGATGCCATGGTCAAAGGCATGCCGGTAAACAGGGTCACGGGTTCAAACCCCGTTGAAGTCCTGAATTATTTTCAGGCTTCTTTTTGCAATTGCATTAATTGCGTTCACAACTGCGAGGATCATTCTTCATTTGATTTCATTTCTGCAGTTCATATATGATTCATTTCATATATCATTCACACTCATTTCTTTCACGGGAACATATGAACCCACAATTGACCTGCTCCCAACGTCAGTGGCTTCATAGCTCAGTTGGTTAGAGCATCGCACCGGTAATCGCGAGGTCACGGGTTCAAACCCCGTTGAAGTCCTGAATTTTTTTCAGGCTTCTTTTCGCAATTGCATTAATTGCGTTCACAACTGCGAGGATCATTCTTCATTTGAGTATAATTTTTTCAGTTCAAAGAATGGGTGAGGAAATACTTTCTCATTTTTTCCCAACATTTTAAATCTGATTGTGATGTCATAAAGTCTTCCTTCTTTCAATACTGCTGGAATCATAAAAACGAGGCTGAACTTATAATGTGCTTTAATAGCCTGCATGACAAACCCGTACCCAAACTTGGGTATAGAGCCCCCCTCCCCTTCTCCCTTTCACTGCAACAGCACTTTCACACAGAACCGATAAAATCAATTTACACATTAACTTTCATGACAAGTGATTTTCAACTCAGTTGAACCATTAGGAAACAAGATAAATTAAATGATCAAGGTATTACTCTTACCCAACTAGCATTTCATATATAAGTATTCCTAGTGCCCACCAGTCCACAGCTTTGTTATGACCCTTGCTTTGGATTATTTCCGGAGCAAGATATTCTGGAGTACCACACAGTGTCCATGTTCTGACGTAAAAATTTAAAAGAAGAGAAAACATCATCCAGTGTAAGGGCGTGAAGTGGTTTGGGAGAGATAAAAGGCCTCAAAATTCCAGATCTAATTGGAATTTGGAAATGTTGGGTTTTGAGGAGACGGGAAAACCGGAGTGTCCAGAGAAAAACCTCTCGGAGCAAGGACAAGAGCCAACAACAAACTCAACCCACATATGACACCAAGTCTGGGAAATGAACCCTTGCCACACTGGTGGGAGGCGAGTGCTCTCACCACTGTGCCATCCCTGCTCCCTCTTAGCTTTGGAGACACTCCAGCCCTCCCCTCATTCAATGCCCCAAATGAGCCACTTTCCCTAGGGAAAGTATAGATATTCTCCATAACTACTGATTTTATTATCATACTTACTTGTCATGAACTTCTTTAGCAAATCCAAAATCTGTGAGTTTTACATGCCCTTCTCTATCTAGCAAAATGTTCTCAGGCTTCAAATCACGATACACTATACTGTTGCCATGGAGATAATCCAGAGCAGACACTATCTCCGCACCAAAGAACAACCCTGTCCCATTGTTAAATCTTCCAGCTGTGCGAAGGTACGTAAAAAGTTCTCCTCCGCAAGCATATTCAAGAAGCATATACAAGAAAGTGTTATCATGATGTGTCCATAATCTGTAAAGTCAATAGAATGACTATCAGCTGGTACTATTTTAAGATTTTACAGAAACTAATTAAAGGTTATTCAATTGAATAATACACATACATAGATAACCATGCATACCTCTCTTGGTAGAAGCTCTCTTAACAAGTACACACTTCAGTAAGATGGATAGCTTCCTAATCTGGCAAACTGACTGTCTAAAGTAGAGGACACCTCACAAATTAATGTAATCTGGTAAGGTGAAGCTGAATTCTCAACACTTGTCTTAAGTATTGATCTGTGTAAGTGAACATCTACACTGAACATTTCTGTAACTCTGGATACACTTCTTAACCCATTGGCACCCGTGCTGGCCAAACCCGGCCGTAAAAAACTACCATGCTTCAAAACATTGCAACTTTCTCAATCGCTCGAATATTGCCTTAACTGTTAGTTGTGAGCACGAAATGGAATGCCCTTTAAATTTGGATATCCAATAAATGCAAGAAACGTAGCGATTTTTACCAAATATGGCCTTTTGAGTTTGGACAAGAATGAAACTGGCCGTTTTTAACGTCAAAGAGAAACAACAAAAATGCCCCATTTTGCCTTCATGTTTTTTAGGGAAATCATCATCGAAAAACCAAAATTCAACCATCATAACGAAATTCAGTCCTTTTTCTAGCTTAGAAATGACTTTTTTGTTCATATTCTTCTCCCGAGCGTAGATACAGCCTTTTGTTCCAGTGCATTCGGGCCTTCCCGACATTTTCAACATCTTGAGCGCATTGCATGCTGGGAACTAACGAGAATTTTTGACAGTGCCCGTTCCTTCCCCCAATTCTTTCACATATAAACTAAGTCTACAGCCACTCCAACCTACCGCCCAAATTTCCAGCTCGTGGTCATCTTCAGTACACAGAAATTCCAAAATATGTGGCGGTAGGTCGAGAAATTCATCAATAGTCGAGTCCCAAAGGTACTAAGTGTTCAACTGGCCAAATTCCCAGTTCGTCGAGTAACAAGCCAAATTCAACAACAAAGTACATCACCTTGCTCGATTCTTTGAGAAAGTGGACTCTTAGCTACCGTCACGCTTAATGATGCTCATCAGGCAGCCGCTAAAGATGAAAAATGGCTGTAAATTTAGCAGAAATCGCAAGCAAACCGAACTTGGGCCATTGTTGTCGCTTCACGGATAAAAAATAGCTACGTCAAAATGACGTTTTCAGAAACCTTGAGCCTCCAGTGGCTTAGGACAGCACCACTTTTCCCCGGTAGTTCAAATAAAGAGTCATGAATTGCTATTCATCGTTTATAGGTGGAAAATCACTCCGAAAATGTAAAAACCTGCGGTAGTCAATGGGTTAACTAAACTCCTTTCTAAAGCCAGACTAAGACGACCCCAGCCTTTGTTAAGCTTTGCAGACTCGGTGACTTACTCATTACTTAAGGTTTTTGCAATCTTTGGATGTTGTCCTTCAGTAGCAATTTGATTAAAAAGATTAAAATACAAATGTGGCCTTGAACTACTGTAAAATACACTAAAATACTAAAAGTCCGAGCTTTCACCACTCAATGGCATCGCAGGGACAGATAAGATAAAATATTCCGAATAAGAGGGAAAAAAGGTGTCGCTGTACAAGGTATGTGATAAAATAAAACAATAAGTTGAACAATTGATGGCAATGAGCAAGTGTCACTGTGAGAGGAACCAGTGTCATTAATGGTGGTGGCTTCTGAGAAATCTTTCTGGGATTACCAGATTTCAACACCTTTAGCTATTTATTAACTGCTTCTGAAAACAATTTTTGAGCATTTTCTTGTGTTCTTTCACTCATTTTGTAAATTTTTATTTTGCCAATTGCTACATTAGTATTCTTCATCTAACTCAAAGAGCACAAACCTCAATTTTGAAAAATTTGACCCTGACCCGCCGGTTTACAGTTTTGCCGGAAATGTGATTCCACAACGGAGTGACAGGCAGAGTATTTATATTTTGGTTAACATGAAAAGAAATAAGTTCTGTGCAGCAATATTTGTCAGAAAATGAAATCAAGTCATCAACTAGAAGTTGGTTTGATTTTTTATGTCTTGAACAGATATGTAATTCAAGATCCTGAATGAAGCTTAGCACACAAAAAGTGGCAAAAGACTGGTTTACAGTAGCCTTAATCTGATTTAGTTAAGTCAATTTTCTCAATTAATCAGGGCTTACGTTGACCACCCCAAACAGTTCCACAGAATTCAAACCTTAACATAAATTTGTACTAAACACTGTGACACTTAGACAAGTAAGCGTGTCACCAGTCCAAATTTTGAAGAAAAAAAGCTCAACAAATGGTGACAACTGATGCCTTACCTGATAATTTTCAGAAATACTCTAAACTTAGGCTAAAATGTTATTACAGAGGAACAAAATTAGCCATCAGTTATTGGAAAAATTTAACGTACAAGCAACAAGATGTTACTGTTAATATATCATCAAATTATAAGGACATGAACAAACCATCAACTGAGCGAATTATAATTGGAAATATCAGTAGACAGGATTGTTGAGCGGTTCGAATCTGGGGATTTGAATGATACTACCACAACTGGCGTATTGAGCAGTACATGACTTAATACAGGGGTTTCAAATTAGAAGCTGGCAACCGGCAAAAAGCGCCACCTACTTTGTCAGAATTTACCTCTTATTGCCGCCTACTTTGTCTGCATTTTCACTCAATTATTAAAAAAATTCATCAGGTCGCTGTCTACTTTAGTTAGCTCAGTTGGCTATTTCAAAACTTATTGAAACCCCTGCTTTATACTTGGTCAAGTATTACTCAAGCACTGTCTGCTAATTTAGTTATCTCAGCAAGGGTGAAGATATCACACCACACAAAGCTTCTACGTCACCTTACTGTGATCTCAAGAACACCTCAAAGACCTCAGACAAAGTGAACATGAACCTTCCCAGATCTTGGTGACCTAAGTGTCACCAATCATACTGTATAAATCTTATTGCTCTGTGAGTTCTTTGAATGTAATTTGAATCCCTGCAACTTTCAAGGCAAGTTCTTGTAAGACAAAGGATTTTAATAAAGGATAATACGTACAATTCATTACATCTTTTTTCCCCATTCAAGAAAGTCTGGAGTTTTTAGAAAATAAAGATGTACTGTGTTTTCTATATTTTTTGGACAAATGGATTCAATTCTTAGAAAACAAAAATTGTAAAAAATTTAAACAGGCAAAACCAGCAAAATCTCTCGAAAATCAGTTATAAACTTTCCTCACTTCTCCATAAAAAGGTCATTAATTTTCGATGTTCAGTTTTTTCGCGAGGTGCGAAAACCACAAAGGACAAAAGAAATTTTCACGAAGGATCTAACTTCATTAACCGAACTTACATATTAAATTTCCAGCTCCACAGTATTTCTCTTAAATAAACAATGTATTTTATCCGATTTGCACATATCAATGATCAGCGAGGAATCTTAAAATTCTGAAACGATTTCAAACGCACGACAAGTCGCGATCTTTCTTGAGGTACCGGCATGTTCTTTATCAAAAGGCAAAAAATTCCGTACTCTCTAAACACTATTTTTTATGTTCATTCACTCAACTATGACGGGACGCGATAAACAAGCAAGAATTCCACAACCCAGAAAGCAGAACATTGCCGAAAACTGTGAGCAATGCACTTCAAAAGGTCACCTCGATCGCTTAGAAACAGAGAATTTAAACGGCAAGTTTGAAATACCGGTCAGTGTTTAACAAGGTCGGAATATCACGAAAATAAATAATGCATTTGTAGGTCTCCGAATACCGATTCACGTGGTGGAACCGAAAAATGGCTACCAGCGAATAGAGAACCAAAAGATCGAATTGTGATAACACTCAGCAAACGACATACGCACAGAAAGAAGAATGTTTGCAATTACATTAACGCTAAATTGACTTTCATGGAACCATGTACAAACAAAGCTAACATTTGACAACCTTAAGCATATATACACAGTTTCTAACAAACGAGGGGCGAAGCGTTCACTTTACAAATACATAAAAATCGTTTTATAAAATACTTACATAACCCCACAAATTGTGAAAAAGAAACCTTAGCAATTTAACCCCATTTGATCAGTCATGTGGTTAGTCCATGAGCTTCTATTGCCGTAGAATACGGAGTATTTGATGAATAATATTACGCGAGCTCAAAGCTCATTCACAAAAGCATGCATTAAAATTGCTAATGTTTATTATGTGGAAGAGTGTTTACAAGCTCGATATACTCACAAATTGACGATGAATGGATGTTCTATCTTGGACAAGATATTCTTTTCGTTTTGAACATGTTCAACTTGTTTCAGTCGGATCACCTCTCGGATATTCATTATTTTCAAGGCATGATACTCGGAGGTCCTTCTGTCACGACTCAAGAGTACCCGGCCAAAAGTTCCCGTCCCTGTAATTATAATTTCAAAGATTAAATGAGTGCTGTTATACGGCCCCAAAGCTCATTTTTTAAACACAACGACAACATCAAGAGAGAATGGTTCCTAAAATTGCAAAATCCATCACAAACTATAATTTACTTTACGTAATTTGCTCAGTGCAGCTTACCCAAGGTCGTGGACAACTCAAAGTCGAGGAGTGTCGTCCGTTTGTCTTTCTTCTTGGAAGCACTGCTTGCCATAATAAACTGACAACAAACGCTGTTAAATCTTGAAACTCTCTGTACGCTTCTCGCGTATATTAACACACATCGATCCAACGAGGGAACTATTCCACCGCAGTGAGGTTTCTGTCGGTTAGCGGCGCACGACTGCAGAAAAAAGCGGACATTTTGAGTTAAGTGTGCGAGCGGTGATCAAAAAGGCCTGGTTCGTGTAATGGAATGCAGCTCTAAAGAGCGCGCGCTCAACCGTGGTGAATTGCGAAAATAAACAAATCAAGGTTATATTGTTTACCTCGTAACTCCAGTTGTTTATTGTACTCGTTTGATTGGCAGTTCATTCCTGTAAGACTTTTGCAGTGTCATATCACGTAAAGCTGCGTTTAAGACTGATTATGTGGTTAGCAGAACTTTTTCCTATTAAACGCTATCAGTATCATATTCTTATATATCTACTTTATTTCTAAAGGAAAATCTTGTTTTCATTTACAAGGCAGTATATAAAGTATATCGCTAGTAATGATCTTTCTTCTTTTTACCTTTTTTTCCCGAGTAATTCTTGTTGCGTGTCTGACGTGTCTGTACCTTTTTTTTCTTAATAATTCCTTGGTATTAAATGAAAAACTTTTTACCACTCCTTTCAGTTCAAAAAATAGGTCAGTGATGTTGAATACCAGTGATAGTGAGGTTTCACTTAGGTCTGGGCATCAGCGAAAAACACCACAGCGACTGCAAACTGTCTTTTGGATGAAACGGAAACAGTGACACAAAATCTACTTCCGGCTTGGAGTGACGTCACAAGCGTGACCCCCGCGGCTGTCCGTGAGACTGTCACAAATGACGTAAGACAACAATGGAAAACAAATGTTTTGGAAAATGCTGTGTACGTAATATATACGTCAAATAAAGCTTCCTTTTTCCAAGCCATTAAAAATAAATCAGGAAAAACGTAATTATCAAATAATCAGATAGGGATTAAAATGTAGACAGGGATTCAAATGCCAAATTTGGATTTCACCAGCACTTTTCAGTACTAGAATGCTCAAATTTACATGGGAAACATGAGAGAAATTTCAAAAAAATTGAAGGAGTATGACGATTGTGTAATATACACAACGTTATCAAATATTTCGAATATTTTCTTCCGTAACTGAATCCCGGGGTGATCAGTGACCTCTAACATGAAGCAGAACTGTGTTCGTTCGACTCACGTTCGTAAAGGAACTTCGGTCGGTGATTTCTGAAGAAGTGCGATAAGGAAACACGGTCTGATTTAACTGAATATAGGCTCAAATATTATGTGGTTAGTATGTCACTGGAATTTTAATTTTCTCTCTTCTTATCCTTTAAAGTGGGAAAAATAGCTACGAAATTCCATAAAGTGATATAATTGCTGAGCGAAAAGCTACGAAATTCCATAAGCCGAACCAGTACAAACCGTGTCGCAGATGTCGCATAGAAGCAATTCTCGGTAAATAATTTGAGTTGTCACAGTTTTAACCACTGAGAGAGAAGCATCCAGTCTCAAAAGATTACGTTTTAATACCACAACTACGCGTACCACTTTGAGATTTCGTTCAAATTTAGACAAGTTAGAACCACCTTGTACAACATAATAAACAGCACCACTGGAGAGTGCTTCTCAGCAGCATACATTTGAATTGCCACACTTTAGGATTTCATACACCGAGTCAATACTTGGAACTCCCCTGTACATATCATGACCAAGCGTGAGGTCAAGATGGCGGGATATTGGCCAAGTTCTTTTTTTGCGTGTTTATGGACCGAGACGAAGTCGAGGTCCATAAAGACGCAAAAAAAGAACGAGGCCAATATCCAGCCATCTTGACCGAACAAACTTGGTCAATAAAGGATTTATTATATGACTCAAATTAAAAGACAGTAAATCGCGGGACGAACGGGCTATCCCGTGCGGTCAAGATGCCTACATCCTGACCTCGCGGGTAGCCAATCACAGCAGGAGAATTGGTTCATCTTGACCGCTGAAAGAGCCAGTCATATAATAAAGCGTAATACACAGCACCAGAAGAAACTACTGCTTAGTAACTCCCATTTAAATCGTTAAACTTGGGGATTTTGCTCACATACTCAAACTGTTAGATAGCATTCATTTCAAAAGAACAGCCGGTCAAAGAACCCACAGCACCGCCTCCACATTACGAAATGTAACGTTTGTGTCTTAGGCCCTTTCCTAAATTCGACTTACGCACGGCCGGAAGCACGGCGTTTGAAGTCATTCATTTCGGCAGGGTGAAATAAGTTCGGCACGACTATTTAGCACGGCAAGAGCGCGACTTGGTTTCAAACAGCGTGCTCTTGTCGCGCCGAACTGAATTCGTAAATTAGGTTTTGTGTTCTAGGTTGTTTAATTGTTCTGTTGTATCTTTGAATTTAGCGCGACTGAATTAAATTCGACGTTTCAACCTTTGCCGTACTATAGTCGAGCCACTGCCGGGTCAAAGCCATTTGAATCAGCACGGTAGTAGCACGACGTTTGGAACAGGCTTCACTGTGCATTAAAGACGGAAAAGGAGTCGCGCGTGGTCGAAAAGATCTGTTGTTTTAGACCGTTACAACGAAGGCCAGGAGCCCATCACTGGGAGCGCATAACTGCCCTATATTCCTGTCACGGCGTTTTCACAAACCAACTTATTTTTAGATTGAACTTCCCGACAATATCAGATTCCCGCAGGAGCCCCGATGACCAATCATAAGTCGCTGCACGTGCCACAAGAATCTGCACGTGAAGAGCCTTTGTGTTTCGCTCATTAAAACTATAATTGTTCTGTGTCGCTCTCGTGGCCGTTGCCGTCCTTGTTGCCCTTTTTCGAGGGAAAAGATAGTCTAAAAATAGACTGGTCTGTACTGAAAAATGCCGCGACATAGGCTTAGTTTAAGTATGGGAGTTGAACGCTCCTAGTTATGGGCTCCTGCGAAGGCTGACTATAATTTCTGGTAAAATAATGAGACGCCCACTGGGAAACTGAAACAAAGCAACGTTATTTACGATTACGTTATTCCTGGGTTAGCAGTATTCCATGGTACATCTTAGTGCAGTAAGTTCATCCAGGTTCGTAAGTTGCCAAAGTTTGTATACGGCCCACCAGATCACTTTGCTTTTATCCATTTCACCAATGCTGTCACGCCATTGGCGGAAACGAAGTGACAATATTGTAACAGGGGCTCTTCGGGGATTTACTTCTATGGCTGAGCGAGAGGTGCCCCGGTCACCTTCCGGGATCTTTGTACATCATGAGTGGACCGGAGCTTCGTTCAGGAACATGGCGTTTATTGTAGATCTTGACTCATTTCGTTACAGGCAGAACCCAAAGCTCTTACTGACTGGCGAATTGTCATATGCGAATTCAAAGCAATAATATTCGGACAGCTAATTCACTTATACGTAAGAATAGTGTTGTGCGGGAAAGTGTAGGGGTAAATCGACGGCGAGGAACGGCCCGAGCGAACAATGAACACACAGAGAGAGAAGCACAGTAATCACATATATTCAAGATGGCGGTTTTTTCTCTTACATCAATTGCATGTGACTTGCGCGTGAGCCTAAAATCATAACAACAACTGCATGACACAAGTACCGCGGTTACACTTATGAAATATAAGAAGCAAAACAAAACCTAGAAAAGTTCAAAGTTCATAAGGACTATTCGACATCCTCCGGGGGGGCGCGGATGCATCTTGCCCATTCGGAGATTCTTGTCATGGCATCAGCAGCTGCAGCTCGTCTCGGTCGAGTTGATGTAACTTCAGTAGCTTGCTGTTCAGAGTGGTTCTTTGGTTGGGGTCTCACATCAACAGCGACACTGGTAGAAATTTCAAGTGGGTACAGCTTAGTGACCGGTCTGTTGGTGTGTCCAGTACTTGTCCGGATATCTGCTGCCCGCACAAGACCATCACCTCCTCGAATCAGGTTCTCTACAACGGCTAGCCTCCATGTTGATCTGGCGTCCTCATTGTGAATCAGTACAATGTCTCCTCGCTTGATGGACCTTTCATTGGTTCCTGTTGTTCGGTGGAACTCGCGAAGAGAGGTAAGATACTCATGTCGCCATCTGCTCCAGAAACGTTCGAGTATACAAGCTTGTTTTGATGCTCTTCGCCTCATGTCTGATGCACTTCCATAGTCAGGATCTAAATGATCATCGTCAGTAACAGGATAAGGCAGTGAGGTGATTCTCCTCCCATGCAGAAGATGGGAGGGCGTTAATGGTTCTGGGTCTGCAGCATCGCTTGATACGTAGGTGATGGGGCGATCATTTAGAATGGCTTCCACCTCAACAGTAAGGGTTTGGAGTTCCGTAAGTGTGATGGATGCTCTGCCTAGTGTCTTCTTGATGGCTCTCTTTGTCAATCCGACGAGTCGTTCCCAGAAACCACCGTACCAGGGGGCTCGCTTAGGGATGAATTTCCATTCAACGCCTCGTCGGCCAAACAGTTCCTTTAGTGAAGCAGATTGGAGTAGCTCGTTCAGTGTTTCTGCAGCAGCGAGGTAGGTAGAAGCATTATCAGATATCATGTGCAGTGGCAGAGATCTGCGGCTTGAAAAACGGCGGAAGGCTTGAAGGAAGGTTTCCTCTGACAGGTCGCTCACGACTTCCAAATGTACTGCCCTGGTTACAGCACAGGTGAAGAGACAAATGTAGCTCTTGGTCTCACCACTTTCTGAACGTACATAAAGGGGTCCCGTGAAATCCACTCCAGTAACTGTAAAGGGTGCTGCTTCTTGGACTCTCAACTTGGGCAAAGGTGCAGGATCTGGAGCTCTGAAGGCTGCTCCTTCCAGTTTCCTACAGGTCACACAGCAGCGAAGTAGCTTCCTTACATACTGGCGTATTGATGTTATCCAGAAGTTTTGACGCAGTGCGGTCACTGTCGCATTGACACCAGAGTGGAGTTGTTTTCTGTGGGTTTCGTAAACGGTTAGTGTAGTGAAGGGGTGGCTGGGGGGCAGCAGGTACGGAAATTTTGCTGATTCAGCAAGTGGAGCATTATGGATCCTCCCCCCACAACGAAGAAGTCCGTCAGCATCAAGGAACAGACGAAGCTGTCGCACTAGTGGTAAGCGGGTACTTGATCTGGACTGCAGGTTGGCAATTTCATTTGCATAGGTTAGAGCTTGAGAGTTCTGGATCCACTGGTGTTGGGCTTCTCGCCTCTCATGTACAGACAGTGGTCCCACCGCTCGTGGCACATGGTTCCGTAAGTTCTTGACAAATCGGAAAACGTATGCTGTTACAGCAAGCAGCTTGAAGAGTGTGCTGTATCTTGATGCGTTGATTACATGGTGGATGCCTGGTTCTTTCTCCACAGGGTCTGACTGAGTAGCCCTGTCGGTTGTGGCGTTTACCTTGTCGGTCACGGTATTGGTGTTGTCCATATCAGTGGTGTCAGATAGTTGCAGGTGAAGAATCCTTGAGTGACTCCACGAAGGCCATTGTTCTTCGAATGGTAACCACGGTGGACCATGTTTCCAAAGAGAGGAAGCGTGAAGCTGTGTGGTGTTGATCCCACGAGTCAGCAGGTCAGCAGGGTTGTCGTGAGTCGGGCAATGATTCCATACAGTAACGGGGAACAGCTTCTTAATTTCTTGGGTGCGGTTTGCTAAAAACTGCTTTAGGGGCTTTGTGCTGTGTAGCCAGTGAAGAACTATCTCACTGTCTGACCACATCTTGACTATCAGGTTCGGAAATCTTGACTTAAGGGCTCTTGAGATGAAATGGGCAAGTCGAGTGCAGATTAACACAGCCATGAGCTCCAACTGAGGAAGCGTTAATGTCTTCAATGGGGCAACACGTGACTTCGCCATGACAAGTGAGGACTGATCACCAGTAGAGATGTAGGCAACTGCCCCATACGCCTTGGGGCTGGCATCAGCGAACACATGTAGGTAGATTGGGTGTGTGTCAGTCCGGCAGTGTGTGAAGAAGCACCTGGGTAGGACTAGCTTGCTAGCTTCTTGGATATCACCAGCAATATCGTTCCACTTGATGGCGAGGTCAGCGGGAAGTGGTTCGTCCCATTCAAGTTTCTTCTGCCACAGTTCTTGGATCAGAAGTTTGGCCTTCACAGTTACAGGAGATAAATACCCCAGTGGATCATAGGTCTTCGATGAGTGTTGCAGTACATCGCGTTTAGAGACGTGTTGACTTGGTGGTAGGATTGTTTCCTTGGGTGCAAGATGGAGGGTATCGTGAAGTGGATCCCATCGGAGACCAAGAATGTTTACAACAGTGTTCGAGTCAGAGGTTTGGTCTTCCTCAGTTTGTTCACGGAGTAATGGGCTATTGGTTGCCCAGGAGCGCAAATTGAAGTTGGCTTCATCCATGATTGATCTGGCCTCTTCGTAATAGTGAACAACTTCGGTTTCTCGGTCACATCCTGAGATAACATTGTCCACATACATATTGTCCTTCATGTCATTAGCAACAGGTGAAGTATAGCTTTCTAGGTGGCGATGCAGCGTGGCGTTCAACATGAAGGGAGAACTGGCGGAGCCAAACAAGACAGTCTTGAAGCGATAGACATGGAACTTGCTTTCTGGATCTATAGGGTTTGATAACCAGAAAAATCTGGTAAAGTCTCGGTCCCCTTCATCGAGACCGACATGAAGAAATGCCTTTTCAATGTCCGTGGAGAGACCGTAGGTGAAGGTACGGAACCTGATGATGATGGAGCACATGTCATTTAGAAACGGGGGGCCAACCATGAGACAGTCGTTTAGGCTTGGAGAGTTGCTCGAGGAACGAGAGCTGCAATCGTACACAACTCTGATGGGCGTGGTGGCTGAGTCCTTCTTGACTGCATGATGCGGGATGTAGTGTGCCCTATCAGTGAAAGCCACATCGTCAACTCTTTCGATGAACCCACGCCTTTCGTGTTCGTCAATTATGTTGCCATAGGATTTAAGAAGCTCGGGAGTCTGGGCAAGACGACGAACCATAGATCGTGTGCGGCGAATGCAGTTACCATAGTTAGTGGGTAGTGGCGGAGAGTCCTCCTTCCATGGAAATTTGGCGCTGTAACTGCCATCAGAGTTTCTTGTGATTGAAGAGCCTTGATAGTCTTGAAGAAAGAGTTCATGTTCATCCTTATCAGTAGGTGGAGAGATGCCTATAGACTCCAAGGACCAAAACTGTGTGAGATCAAATTCTGCTTCCTTTGTAGACGACAGTGTTTGTAACAAGTTAACAACAGTGTCAGCCGGATTCACAATGTCGGTCTGTAGTGGCCCTGATACGAGGTAACCGAGCTTGGAGGCCACAGCAGTTGGGCCCTGTCCACGGATGATAGTGTCTTCCACCAAATCCCAGTAGTGATCTGCACCAATTAAGAGAGAGATTGCAAAGTTCTCATCCGAGGTCACAGGGTGCGCAAGGGTAAGACCCCTGAGGTGAGGTATGTCATGGATCTGTTGACGGAACTGGTTCTGAAGTGGTGTGGCGATCTGTTCAACCACCAGAACACGTACTGGGACTTCTTCACCATAAGCAGTAACAACCTTGACAGTGGCAACGGGTAAGTGTCTGTTGGATGAGGAGTGTGCACCAAAGGCTGACAAGGCAATTGACTCGCTCTCTGTATAGGGTATGCTAAGTTGGTCGGCTAGTGTCTGGGTGATAAAGGAGCGCTGTGCACCTTCGTCAAAGAGGATGTTGGCTTCACAGTGAGTGTGGTTATGGCTGATAGTGGCCACAGCTGTTTTTAGGAGTGAGATTTGGCCACTGTTGACTGGGAGGTTGACAGCAGGGTTGATTGGCGCAAGCGAGGCATGTACTTGATAGGCTGGTTCTCCAGTTAAATTTTGAGAACTGTGGGTGGGAGCAGCAGACACAGGTGCAGTTGCAGTCTGAGAGTTGTGGGTGGTGACATTGGGTCCCAAACAAAGACTGGTGTGATGCTTGCCCTTACACGCGTGACAGCGATATCGTGATTGACACTTGGAAGACTTGTGATTTCCCAGGCAGTTGAAGCAATATCCCAGTCCCTTAATAATAGCCCACCTCTCACGACGGTCGGTGATTTCATTGCAGTTGTAGGATGGGTGGGGACCCTTACAGTAAACACATCTTTTAGGGGCTTCCAGTTTGTTGCGTCTTGGGGGATATGACTGGTTTCCTTGTGTTTGAGTGTGGAAAGAACTAGTAACTGTGGGTGAGGCACTATAGGGTGGTCCATTTGCAGGCCTTAGTTGGGCGCCAGCCTCGAGGATGCGAATTTCCTTCAGAATGGATTCTCTCAGCTCCTGGAATTTCCATTCAGGATTGTCATGTTCCCGAGCTAAGTTTCTCCTTAACTCATGGGGTAGTTTTCCCAGGATAATTGGCACAAGAAGATCTCCATAAGTTTCATGTGATCTCCCAAGTGATTCAAGGCCTCTAACATGATTTTCCATTGTGTCATAGAACAGTTGCAAGTTCGATAGTTGATATGTGGGGCTTGCAATGTCTAGTAGAGCTTGCATGTGGGCACTGATGATCTTGCTTGGTTGCCCAAAACGTTCCTTTAGAAGGTTTACAGCCTGTTCATAGTTGCTGTTGGTTAGTGGGAAGCCAGCGATGGCCCTTGATGCTTCGCCCACTAGTTGGGCCTTTAAATAGCTGAATTTTTGCACGCCCCCAAGAGTGGTGTTACAGTGAACAGCTGCCTCAAAGGAGTCCCAAAATGTAAACCATTGTAGCGGGTTTCCAGCAAATGTTGGTAAGTTTAGTTTGGGAAGACGACTAGAAGTGGATGTAGCAGGGGTGTTTTGTACGTTTGGCAAAGGCTGGGTGTTCGAATGAGGGAGCGGTAACTGTGGCGATGATGAACTGGAATTCGAAGGGCTTCCTGACTCATGGCCAAGGGTTTCGTTGTTGGGAGATTCTGCTATTGATTGTACGATAACTTCCTGATGTGATGGAAGAGAAGGTGGGAGATTCTTACTAGACACAGACAAATCAATAACTCTACTTATCTGGGACTTTGTCTCGTCGATTTCATCCTGAATTTCTTCCGAATCGAAGATTTCCTGTTCGATCTCACCCGGATCTTCGAGTAGCGCAGCGATTTTTCCATCCAGTTCCGTTAGAATGGCCTTCTTTCGTACAAGTTGTTCCACGATATTGGTAAGCGAGACGACATCCAGTTCGGTAGGCGGTCCCTTCTCCATGATGTTTTTTGCCTTGTTAAGCGTCTTCGTCAAATGAGATCGATAGCCCGCACGAGAAGAGTTCAGTTTAGATAAATTCTCCGCCATATCCTGGTCCCGGCACCAAAAATGTTGTGCGGGAAAGTGTAGGGGTAAATCGACGGCGAGGAACGGCCCGAGCGAACAATGAACACACAGAGAGAGAAGCACAGTAATCACATATATTCAAGATGGCGGTTTTTTCTCTTACATCAATTGCATGTGACTTGCGCGTGAGCCTAAAATCATAACAACAACTGCATGACACAAGTACCGCGGTTACACTTATGAAATATAAGAAGCAAAACAAAACCTAGAAAAGTTCAAAGTTCATAAGGACTATTCGACAAATAGAAGAAATTCTCACTATTCACACCTTTACAATCTAAAGCTCATTTCACACTCCAAAGGCAGGTGGAAAACACCTGGATGAATCGCTTTACGACCAGAACGACTTTGGTGTTTGCTACTTTCTCTTAAATCTAGTCTTACTGACTAGTTGTAATCGTAGATCAGGAATGCATTCGAGTATCCATTGCTGCGTAGTCTGATGTGATAACTGGTAATAATGAAATCGATTACAGGTTTGTGATACGAGGGGATATGACAGGGTAGTCAGTGATCGATTGTGTGCTTCCTTGTCGGCTGGTATTTAGCTGTAATTCGGTAACATTCTCGATCTTGCGACGAGAAAACGATATTGAAGTGTAAACAAGGATTTGGTTCTTTTTTGTAGCAAATATTAAAATCTTCAGACTCAGCCTCGATACAAGATGTGTTCAGCTTCTTGTGTCACAAAAGCACTTACCGGTATGTTCTCGTCACGCGCTGCTACCACGGAGTCTGGCTGCTTACCGTAGCTCATTTCACTTGAAAATCTTTTTTTTTTTTATATATTTTTGGTCTGCAAAGTCCGTGCCAAACACCGTGCTTTACACAAGCCGTACTTTATAGTTTAGGTCGACCGGCCTGTTGAGTCAAACGTCAAACTTCAGTAAACTGCGCGTAAATCGGGGGCACCCAACGAGCCAAATCAACCAAAAGCTGTAGAAAGGCATTTTAAGTCCCTTATGGTGTTTGAAGTCTGTTTAAAGTGATGTTTTCATAAGCTAGAAGAAGTTCATCTGTTCGGATTCCCTAGCTGAAATTTTAATTGCCCAAAAATGTTAAGGAACAAAATCTTCCTATGAGAAAATGCAAGCTGAAATGAACTTTCCACGAACTTTCTAGGGAACTATTTTCTTTCCTAAAATGTTAGCTGACGTTTTTGACTGCCAAAAACAGCAATTGAGACTTTTCTGAAAGCCTCAGGGACTATGATTTCCCAATTGCGAATCTTTCAGGTCACGTTTTAGTTACGAAAATCCGAGTGCACCCTTTAATCGACGCCGAAAGCCCAAGGCGAATTACCCTCCACCGAACAGATATCTTCCGAAACCATTTGTTGCGTGCCCCTAATAAATAAACGAAGTGAGGCTGAACTCACGATATCATTTATGACGTAATTCAAGATGGCACAGAAAAGGTATACGAACGACGAAAAATCTCACCACTTAGTATCACAGGGAACCAAAGATTAGGATGCGTTCTCCAATCGTCGAACGCAAAAAACGTTCCGTAACAATATTGTGTGAGTTGCATCCATTTTATCACGGTATTTATTTATTTTTTTATACAGGCCAGGTGACAAAAATGCGCCAATTCAAGTGAGATGCTCAACTAAAACTTTGCAATACAGTCAGGAAATGATGATGGAAACTAAGCGACAATTGCTTGAGTTGTATCCATGCACCTTTATCGTGGTATTTTTTTATTTTTCATCTTGTTAAGGTGACCAATTAAGAAGAGCACCTTTTAGTTAGCTTACATGGAAACAGGCAAAGGTCGACGTTACTTATATACAAATGTCGGTAAACTCTTCAGACTTCACGGAACAAAATATTAGAGACGTTGAAAGGTACTTCTTCAGCCCCTCTTATTTTAAGGTGCTCTTTCAAGCACACTCAATATATTTTTCTTACCTGGCGGAAGTCAAAATGCAAAATGAAGGACTTCTGAGATAAAGGACTATTGAGTGTGACTGGCTAGTATTCAAGAGATGAATGAACTGCTCGCAAAACACACCCCTTTATTTGGTGCTGAAGGGTGCCACAGAGAGATTTATTAATCACTGCTTTGTCGGCTTCCTTTTTAGATACACGACATTCATGGAAAACAGGTCTAGTTTAGTGTAAATTGTGAAGTATTTTTACCGAAGAGACGTTTTAGGTGCGTATTTATTGTTATTAGGAATCATTGTAGTTGCGTTTCATATTGTAATCACCTCATGAATTTTTACTGTGTTAAAATAAAGATTTGAGATTTGAGATGGATTAATGTTGGGTAGCTATTTCATCTTCGGCCGACTTATCAGAAGGTAAAAGATCGTCCACACTAGCAGCGGCGGCTTTAGAGAGGATATCACTTCATCTTTATACCCGTTAAGGCAGCCGAACAGGTTTCTCGTATTTATCACGCAGATCAAAGGAACGAGAAAAAACTGAGGTACGTGGGTGGCCTGGAGATTAAGGGGGCAATATACCTAAATATTAATGAAATAACAAGTGATTTGATGACAACGTTATAAAGGAAAAATAAGGCACACACAAAAACTCAGACAGTCCACTATAACACAGGTGGGGTGCATGTCAGGTTGAGAGCGGTCTGTTTGGTGTTTGTCCATTAATTTTTAACCTCCAAATTTAATTTTTAATCACCTTAAAATCTTCATTTTTTTCACCTTCCCTTAAAATCACTCACCCTGATCACTCTCCCCTCCCACCTTCTCTTCTTCCTCACAAACACTCTAAAAATGACCCAAAAATTCTGAGATATTTATTGGGTTATGTGCTACAAAACTATGATGGGCCTTTTGGATTGCATGAAATCTCGAGAAGATAATAAGGATAAAAGGTAAAAAGGTGACAAAAACGTAGCATTCAGGTATATATTGCCCCCCTTAAACAATCTGTCCAGACCGATTGTTGCGCATGCGTGGCCAATACGAGTTATAGAGTAACAAATTTCGAACTACGTTATCTTCGCGAATACAATCTCAATTAATCCTTGTCTGATTAGATAGTCCATCACCGCGTTTTTAAACACCAATTGGTGGCATAATTATTTCTCTCATCCCAGCGGCAGTGTAGAAAACACGTGATCACCCGTGAAAATTGCCTCTATTTCCTCTACAGGGCCTGCGAAACACCGGCTAGTGCGCGAGAAGAGCTCACCTCCCTCGCGAGAAAATGCGACGCGCAGGCGCAATAGAGGCGATTACCTTTGTTCCCCATGCACGGCTACTTGGATGAGAGAATTTAAAATGCCACCAAAATTTGCTTCTTCTCTCTGGAGTTGAGTTCTCGCGCGCCCTAGCTGTGTTTCGATCTCGCGCACCTCAAAGAAACACTGAGAGAATACTTGTTGGCTACAAATGAATGCTTTGCCGTGGAATACTTTCAAGAGGTACTGGGATGCGTGATTTTCATTAACCTCAGTAAAAATTTTAAGATCTAAAGCGCTTTGTACCTGTTGTACGTCGGCAGTCTTCGAAAAGAAGAGACGACTTACCCTGGTCCCACGTTTTCTTCGCTTTCTTCTTTTAGCCGCCCGTTGTCGAGTCGCCTCACCCCAGCCCTAGTTTGATTGCGGAAGAAAAATGAAAACCTCCAAGACCAAGGCCGAGAGCTGCAGGACTTGATGGCCCCAAAATAGCACTGTCAAATAGAGTTGTTTTTATCTACACTCACTTATAACACTCAAGAGGCGTTTCCGGAACAATTATCAATTGAAAGCCCTCAGCCGTCACGTTTCATGTTTGTTGCTGGGCTTCGGAAAGGAACGCCTTCAGTTTAACGAGCGGTTATATCCTGTAGAAAGAAACGTTATTGGCTTGTTCCCAGCCATAATTTTATGGTATCAAAACAAATAAACAAACAAAACAAACAAACAAACAAGAACAGGGACGTGATTAGCTATAGGTGGGTAAGAGATTATGCTTCCCTAACAAGCTGTAAGACTTGTACTTTTATACTCTTTATAGGTTTGTGCTTATTTCATAAGGTTCCTTCTAACAGTTCAACTTTGATTCTATTTCAAGACCCATGGTTTCTTTTTTTAAATCGCCTGAATCACCCACACTCACGTATGCTGCACAATGGGAAACACTTGAAACTATAAATAGGGGTTTTTCCTGCTTCCTGTTGGAAACTAAGTCTGCCAAGAACGTTGGCAATGCCAAGGACACGATTAGTTCTTTATTTCTTTAATTGGACAAAGAAGACTCAAATCGTGCCGCTTTCGGAGCGTTGTAAATAGTTCCGACAATTTATCGGAAAGTTGCCCTTTGATTAACATAAGCGAGTTAAATAACCCTATTTACGACGCCTATTTTTGAAATGCACCGCTTTATAATCACTGCGGAACTGCCGCCCTAATTTAAGGGGGCGGTTGGTGTACTGCCGACTTCCTGGTTGTGGCTTTTCTGTTTACAGCAAGATAGACCGTTTCACGGGAGGTCAGGGGCAGGTTATTTTTAAAAGCAAGATAGTTGCGATGGGGAGGTGCGTAGGCCTTTGTATGGGAGGGGGGGGGGGGGTTGAAATGGGTGATTAGTGGACTTTTGGAGGTAGAAAATATTGGGTGCAGTTGTTTGGGTTGTGGAAAAGCGTGGCGGAATAATAACCTGTCTTGAACCTTGTATAACCTCTGTCATGTTTGTTGGACTCTTCGGGTTGCTTAGTGAGAAGAGGACTTTTTGGGAAGTCTAACAATTTGGCCTCATTTGTACATCCCCATCATTAATATCTCTGAGTAAACGTAACCCCCCCCCCCCCCCCCCACCCCCTCTCCCGCCCAAACCCTAAATTGTTTGTTTTAATCAAGGTCAAGTTAAGTGTTTTTACACACTAAAAACATCTACTTAGATTCTTCAGTAAATTGTTGGCGGTGAGTCCATTGTGCTCGCCTGACAAACAACAGGGAGATTCAAGCTTCCTGTAAAATGGTTCTCAAAATCCTTATTTACTTCTTATACGAAATCTTTACTTACGGTCATGCAAACGTTACGGAACAGTACTTCAGCTGTTCATCACAAAACAGTGCCTGGTGGCTTGGATTTGAGTGACAGACGTTTGAATTTTTCCAATCCAAAAATAGACGGCAATCGTTATAAAGCGTGGGAAAAGAAACAAGAACCAATAAATTATTGTCATTAGAATGGCACGTGACTGGCTACAACAAAAAAAAAAAACCGCCGAAACTTCACGCTGATTGGTTGGACAGAGGACTTTGCATGTGACTCAAGGTGAAACTGAAAAGCTATGAAGTGAGGAAGTCATTCAAAAAACCGTTTTATTTGTTACTGTCAATAGCAAGTCGCTTACTCTTTGTAATAGAATTACATGAGAAAATATTCGCATGCAGGCAAGAACCTTGTAATAATGAAAATATGTGCCCGCAACAACAAAATAACAACTTACAAAAATCCACATTGTTAAAGGAGCTACGTCACTGTCTTTGGATTATGAAAAGTTTAGCCTCAATTTTTCAAAAAGCTCATTTGTAATCCGTTTCTATCTTCTCCATCCTTCACCATTCTCGCCATATTTGCATTTATTCTTGTCTCTTTGGTGCTTATCTTCTTTAACAAATTGTTATTTCACTGTTTCCCATTATTTGAATGCATTTTCTATGTCTCTAATGATGACCCAAAATATCGTGACAGAGCTCCTTTAAACTTAAAGCGCGATGACGTTTCATAGTGCTATTTAAATCTATTTATAGTAATTTTCATTCTCTCTTCCCCTTCAATTGTTCCCGAATAACAACGGCCCTTAAGCTGAAGTGAAGGAAACAAGTTTGTTTTTCCATTGTCCCTAAAACTTGCCAAATTTCTGTAATTTTTGTTATAAAACGTGTTATGTTTGGGTTCTTTGCAGCTGCGAAGTAAGCTGGCGCAGCTGCAAAGAAAGCAAAGCAAAAAAGGTACAATGAGCGTACCTGTGTGGTTTCAAACAGCCACCTAAAATTGTCGTTTAATCATGTTAAGGAATGATGAAAAAAATTATCACTTTTACAAGAAAAGTGAACATGGAAGGTACAGAAAGAAAAAGTTGACTTGTTTTACCCGGAGGTTTTAACCCTTAAAGGTTTGCCTTTAAAAAGACAAACACAAAACTATTTTAGAAGGCCTCAATCGCCGCCAGAGGCAAAATCCAACTTATTTGCTGGAATACAACCAGAGTCGTATACATTGCTATTGTGGTCAGAAGTCACTTGTTTTCAATCCCTACGAAATGAGGATGAGAGACCTAGAGCAAACCGGCTAATTATATGGGCTTTCCCCTTTATTTGCAACTCTCATCATGAACTAACCCAGCCCCTTTATCCCCTCAATTAGGAGATGTTCCCGGGCCAAGGCTCATGGCCCGGATCGTACGGTAGATTAATATTCTCCTTTTTTTATTTTTATTTTCTATCTTACAACTGTTAATAATTTGCAAAAATTAATTCGCCAGTATTCACAAGTGAGAGACCAGGATAAGCACATGATTATGCCAATAATTCTTCAAATCAACCCAAAGTCAGATATGCAATTCAGAGGAGAAATAAAACTGATCACTGATTTTGTATCAGACGCACGCTCAAATTCTCCTAACAAGCACCAGTTTAAAGCAGCATACGAAATGTATGGTGACACTTTGGGGGAATTTCGAAGATGAGATAGGGACTTATGACTGACAAGAAATCCATGAGTGTAAGCAATGTTTGGGATTATTTCAGTACATGAGGATAAGCCAACGCAGATGCTCTGTATGTCTCGGGCAGCTGAAAATACTGTGAGGAAAAAAGGACAAACAGGTAAGTAGAGGTAACGTTTCACTCACTCACTTTAAGGGATTTGCCTGGCAAAAAGCAACAATAATTATTACAATTACCAGTGTAAAAGGATCCCCATTATCCAGCAAAAAGTACAGTGAAGGTAACAATAGTACAGTATTTCTTATACCCAACATTTTTCTCTCTTCAAGTAAGTCTTAGCTTTACAACTGTAAGGATACGTCTGCTTGGGATTAACCAGCGTGGACTCAAGTATCATCCCTCACCCTGGACGGGATATTAGCCATTTAAAGAATTTCCGAACATGAAGTGGCTGTGGAGGTTTTACCACAGGATTCCCAGCAAGAGGTGACCTTCTATCGAGACAGCACCATTAAAAAGCAAGTTTCTCGACTCAAAAAGTTAGTAACTTGACGTTCTCTTACCTGTTGTCCAACACGAGATAAAAAGCGTAATCGCAGCTGAGCTGCTGATCGAGGGGTTATTGGACTAACACCATAGTCTCGCTTACGAGCTTCTTCTTCTCCAGAGGATATTCTTAAAAAAAAAACGAAGAAAGCAAAATCTATTCTGTTAACTGAATGTAGAACAAGAAGGGTGATTTGTAACTTCCAAATAGTAAGTACGTAACAACTTTATTTATAGAGCTGAGGATTACTGGAAGGCAAAATTGAAGGGAAAAGAGGACAGGGGGAGACCAAGAATTACCTGGATGAAAAATATCAAAGAATGGTTAGGTCACACTTATGATGGATGTGTAAGAAGAGTAGACGATAGGAACAGCTGGAGATGCATGATAACCGACATACTACTAGTAGCTGGCACTTGATGATGATGATTGACACGTAACAGTACAAATTGACAAACTAGCGGTCCCCTAAAAGTTAATATATATTTAAAAACACCAAAAAGATAAGAAAACAGCATAAAATCCTAAAAAAAAAAAAGAGAAACGCACGCATCAAAAGTATATTAAAAATGTTTTTATGCTCCAATTTTTCCCCAAATAGCAGAACTTAGTCAGAATGAAATATGTGCTGTGCTCTGTTCGCAATGGCAATACAAACAACACGATGGAGAAAAAATGGCTATGTGAAATTCAACACATAGCCGGTTTATTAAAATCTAAATACCCAATAAAATATAATCACAAAAATTACATTTAAATATGTTTTGCCTGCGAAGGTGAGGGCAATCAACCGCTAGAAAAAATGAATACACCATACAACAAAAGAGAGGCAGGAGTGGGGAGGAGGAGGGTCGATGAAAAACTTTTGTGTGTCAACGTAACCAAGAACGCGACATCCATTATACGACAATACAAAATTACGACATGAGTTGCAGACGACATTAGTTGAAGACGCCATCTTGATTCAAATTCAAATCAGTACCCTCGATTCCTAGTTCCCAACCTCTCTCTACGTTTCAAAGAAACTGTTAAATGATAATGGTTAAATTGTCGCATAAAATTTTAGTTGAAAGCAAATAATGTTTTTAAGGGCAAATTTAAAGGCACTAATACTGTTCTTTTCGCGTTTTTCTAATGGAATCTGGTTCAAAAGATTCGCTCCGCGAACTTGAAACGTGTGACCCCCTTCGGATTCTCTATTCATAATACTTTCAACAGATAAGAGCAACTATTAAAAAATGTCACCAACCCTTCGTCAAGTAACGAGGCTGAAGTCCTGATCACACTTCACTATTGATTTAATTGCAAACGTTGGCTGAGTTTAGTGGTTTAAATCTTTCTGCTCCGGGAACAAAACCCTTCAGTGGTCGACAGTCTGTTGCAGTCGATTCACCAATCACAACCCACCCTCTTGATAAAATAGTATGGTTAAATGTAATCAGTGGAGGCTGCCTTCTGAAGAACAGTGACAGAGAAGAGCCAGAATGATCAAATCGCCACGAGTTAAAGTGTAGCAGACAAAAACAGCGATTTGTGTAACTTCTTAATGGTTCAAATCGTACACAAAAGTGAAGACGTTTGTACATGACTTCTAATTTCTAAGAACATTTCCGTACGTATACTTACAGTGTTACTCTACTCTCAGCTGCTAGCTTCTTTCTTTCTAGAGTGGAGAGGTTGAGGCCTGTTCCTGTCACAGAAGTAAACATTTGGCAAATGAAGACAAGGTTCTGAATTACAGAGTACAAATCTTGAGCTTGTCTTTGTTGAACAAACTTTGTCAGGGCTAATTTTTGGGGAGTCTGGGGCCAAATCGCGCCTCACCACCCTTTTCCTACCACTGAAGCCCTTCATTTGTGAATCAGTGAGATGCACTTTCCAGATCTGAGTCAGTCTGGACATGTCACAAGTCAGGGCTCAGTTGCTCGAAGCTTGGTTAGCGCTAACCCGAGTTAAATACCATAACAACCTATAGGTTTTAATACATCTTAACCAATGGTTAGCGCTAACCATGCTTCGAGCAACTCAGCCCAGATGTCTTTTCATGGTAATTCAAATAAATGTAGGATGCATAAAAACATCATTTCATTTTGAAACATGCACAGAACCATTGAACAGCCTGCCAAGTGAGGAAGCAGGCAACAAGGCTCCGCTCGCTTACTTTTTCGTCCCTGTGTGTGTGTTGTGGTTAATAACATAACAAAGGAGCCTGTTGACACTGGCTAGAAAGAGGGCATTTACAGTGTACGCATTGAGTAAAAACATTGCACAACTTACCCTTGGCAGAATCAACTAAGTACAGCAAGATGCTGGCAATCAATGCAACTGTATGAAAACAAAAACAAATAGAAAGATCATTAATTCTGTAGTAGCTGCTCAAAGAATCTGCTCCAACAGGATAGTCAATACACCTTAAAACTGAGGCAGCACCACAGTTTCCAAAGAAACTAACCTCCTTTACACCTTAACACTGTTTGGAGCATTAAGTCTGAAGGGCATAATAGCTGCTCAAAGAATCTGCGCTAACAGCATAGTCAATACCCCATACAATGTTGGGAGCATTGATAATTTTTTTTTTACAAGGACAAAATAGCTGCTTGGAGAAACTGCTCCCATAGGATAGTCAATACCCCTTACACTGTTGGGGGCATTAAGTGACAAATTTTATCTACATGTCATGAGCATCTCAGAGATGATAAAATTCACCATGATACTCATTTCTGGCCCTACAAATGTACATGTTACTCTGCATGTACTTCTTACAGCGCAAGCTTGAAAAAATGTGTGGCACTCAAATGTCCAGACTGTTGGCGATCGTGATTGGGTTTTAAAACAATACAAAGACTGGAAAAGTTGTATGAGAGTAGAAAAATGTCTATATGGTGAATTCAAAGCATGAACAGATCAAGTGAAAGTCCTACATGTATATTTTTGGATTTCAATAGAGTACTAAAGTGATGACATCACAAAAACTAAATTTGCGAAATTATAGGATTTGTTTCGATATTCAGAAAGAACATGATAAAAATACCTACTTGCCAAAAATCAGCATTTTCTTACAGTTTGAGAGCAAGATATTAGCACCGTTATGCTCTGCTGACTCCATACAAATCCTTCTAAATTTGATTTGGTTTATGTTATGAAAAAAAACATCTCCCAAAAATACAAAGCAGCAGACATACCCATATCTATTCGTCACATATTTTTACTTTTCATTTATATGAGCTACTAAAAGCAACACATGGACACCCACAACAAAACAACTGACACTTACTACAAAGCCAAGCACAGAAGAACACTTCCAGTACTAAATATCCTTTTCGATCAACAATAATTCCAGCCACTTGTGAAATAACAGCCAGTCCAAGATTTTGAATGGACTGCATACTGAAAGAAATATAAATTGAAGTAATATGTATTGTTTTAAGAGCACTTTTATGCAATACACTGTAGATAGTCTTCACACACTGCTGTACAATTTGCCATTTAACAAAGAGGTGCATTAAAAAATACCGTAAAAGCTCTATTAGGCCCCCGTTTGGAAGTCGGTTTTTGTAATAGGCGCCCCGCCCTTTGGGACATGACATTTTGTAATTAGTCCCTCATATTCCCTCTTATGAAATTCACTTTATGAGGCCCAGTTGGTTTGTTTTTGAACAAATGTACACTCAAACACATAATACTGTTTGCTGCTCTGTATTAAATGATAAAGTTTCACTGCAGTTGTTTGATTTTTGTACAAAAACTATTTTAAGATGAAAACGAAGGGTTTAAGATTTGAAATAAGCCCCCCTCACGTCAATGAGGCCTGAAATTAAATAAGCCCCCCGGAGGCTTAATAGAGCTTTTACGGTAGTTGCAAATGGACGATGGGCATGACACAACATCACTGACAACGTATTTCAAAACTTAAATAGCAGCAAATGTAATGTACATTTTCAAAAAGTGCTGCCTTCATAATGACATCTGCAAATGCTTAGACTTTCTAGTCTTCTTGGATAAGGATGATAAACCATCGGCCCTGTCTCACAACTCTTCATAATTGATTCTGCAGGATATTAAAGAACCACTAGGGACATAACAAAACTCTGGCAATGACCACCCTCAGTGTCTGCTATCTCTGCCAGCATGTGGTTGGCCTGGCTGGATAATTAGCTTGAAGGGCTTCTGAGTGAATGAGACCACGATAAATATACAGCCAGAAGGCAGGCTATCTGCTGGGTGTTGGAACTCCTCTCAAACCAATTAAATATGAGGAGTATGCAGCCAAGGGCTCCAATCCTATTACATTTCTTTACTCTGTGCCTGTGGGCCCACATCTTACTATCAATGAGTTGTGCAACAGAAACTAGGGGCAGTCTTTCTACAAATGGTGGCGTCACTGTTTCAAATTTACCACTCGCCACCCCTAGAGGCTCTTGGGAAGATCACACACATACATTGGTACCCTGTGATCGTTGGATAAGTGTTCCAGGGAACTGTGCAATCTCTTTGCTGGCTACAACCAGTTGCAAAAATACATGAGACACTACACTAAATTCTGACTGAAAAGAGGTCCCAATGATCACGCAGACTTCTGCTCTCCCCATCCTCTTATTAATGTTGTTACAAATGCAAGGCCATGCAGAAAATGTGGCCAGCAACATCGATTAGGGGAGGGGGAGGAGGAGGGGAGCCTTGCCTGTCATGTATTAACTCTCAAGGGAGAGGTTTAGGAGAACAGTGTGTATTTTAATTGGGAGTGTCTCAACATTTTTGCAGCTGGTTGTAGCTACATGTACACACTGTAAGTGGCCAAAATTATATCATTGACTTCAGGCCATACAACTGCAAGCAGGCTTAGAGAAGTAACAAGTAAGGTATTGGATAGTAATGATTTGTAGGTTCTTATGCTGGAATACAAACAGATACATTTATTTGAACAATCCTATGCCCTTGTTACTTACAATCCATACGCAGTTCCCAGCTGGTGTTCTGGAACAACCAAAGCTACAAGAGGCCAGAGGGCGCAAGCCAACATGGAGTAGGCCACACCCATAATACTCTGAAAAGGAATAAATTAAAAAAACAGATTCAAGCCCCATTTACACTACAGAAAAAATGGGTCCGGACCCATTGAAAATTGGTCCAGAACAATTTTTTTTCACTGTTTACACAGCACTTTCGAAGAGCAAAAGGTCAAACCAGAAAAAAGTGAGTCCGGATCTATTTCATGCAAACATGGTACGGAAGGTTTACACAGCAAAAATAGCTAGTCTGTACCAACTTTTTTGGGGGTCCGGACCCACTATTTTCTGTAGTGTAAATGGGGCTTCATTTTACTTAGCAGTAGCAACTTATGTCTTCAAAATGCCAACTATGCAACTGCTTGACAAGAATACAACAACAGGCGTGCATGTTCTCAAAACTCTGGAAACCATTTCGGGCCTGAAAAGTATTTTTATAGTTGGTTTTATATTGCTTCGTACGAGCTTTTTGAACAATCTAGCCCAAAGTATTTCTCAATTCTGAAAACATTAGTGAAAATATTAGAAATAGAAGTAAAGTAAAGTATTTTAGTAAAACTTTATTTACACAGGGTAGCCCATTCAGCTCTAAGGCTGGTCTCCATAGGGGCCCTGTATCTTAAAAAATTAATTTACATCAAGAATTTTATGAACTATTACATTTAAAAAGCCTAATAAAAATACAATAACAGAATTTAAGAACTACATTAAAAAGCCTAAAAATACAATGCAAAATCACAAAAACCTAAAATATAATGAAAATATCAAAGTTATGATAAAAAGAAATGTCTTGCTTGGCGGCAGAACGTTTGAATTTCTGGTAATGAACCAAATGCACGTAAAAATCAGATTTTACTGACAGATCAGTAAAATATTGTTAATGGAACATGACTCCCATGATGTCATTCTCAGTGTGCCTTTTATGGCACATTGTTATCAATGTTGCTATTGTGTAGTCATGTTTCCAAGGTCAGTAAAATCAATAGTTTCATTGTAGCTTAGCTCGCAACATTATGGCTTTGTTGTCCTTAGCATATTGTAACAGCTATTTGCATTGGCTGAGAGTATTAACGCCCCATTCAAAACTTGATAAGTGCACGCGTAAAACCAAGCTGCTGTATAGTACAACTTAATCTACTGGCTAAGTAAGCAGACATTGTCAAGCTATAAAAGCTCAAGAAAATGGTGCAAGGTTCAATTTGCAGTTCTGTTGACAGTGCAGAGTAATCTGTAGTTGCTGTTTTTGGGAGTTTCGAGAAATGCATGCCAGGCTGGGTTGGCTAGGTTTTCAGATAATTATACAATAGTTACATGTTACATCATAGTTAAAAATAAAAAAGGAAACAAATATATGAGCACATTAACAAACAAACTCACCATAGCAACAAATGGCTCCCAGAAAGTAAAGGCTAACATACAGTGGCAACCCAGTGTAGCAGCCACTGACACAATAACTAGAATGAGAGGGAAAAAATTTAATTTTACCACAATTGCTAGTAATCTTGCAATCTGATTGGCTAATTTGTCATTGTTGATAAGAGTCTAGACCATGCTGCTCATGTCAAGGTGTCACGCATTGCAATGTTCATTTTCCTTGACATTGATATTGTGGTAAAAAACAAATGGGATGTGGTTCAGCATTGTCTGTACTCTTACCGACAACAATATTCGTCATCAGAGTGGTCATAATTTGTTGTGGACTCACTTGGCTGTGCCTCTTGATGATGAATATCGCTGTTGATAAGAGTACAGACAACGCTAAACCATATTCCACTTGTTAAGTTGATAGATCAGGTAGAAGACTGCTGAAATCAGGCACAACAACGTAGCCTGCTGAACATGTAGTGAATTCACCATGAGTCACCTAAAGGTGTTTATATGCATGAAGAAGAGCTCAGTGATGATTTGGCCTGGTATCCAACTATCTATAAAATTAATGCACTTTCTCTACTTGTACATACAGAATGGTTATTAAAGAATGTCAGAATGTCAGTACAGTCGAACCTCATTTTAATGAAGTGCCAAGGGACTAGGAAATTAGTTTGTTATATCGAGGTCCTTTTCCATGCATTTTAAAAGGTCAGGCTGAAAAATATGGTTGTTACATAGAAAGGTTTGTTAAATCGAGGTTTCACTGTAGGTATGTCAAAAAGGTAGTTCTACACTAAACAGTAAGTTGTGATTTGAAGTGCTGGATTCAACAAAGTAGGGTACGACGCTTTCCTAAATCTGAACTAACTGAAGTGACAGGGTCATGAATTACTCCTGTAGGTGATAATCAATTTTGATAGGCTGAAACATTCACTTAGTTTACATTTCAGTGAGATGTAACCATTCTTAATGGAATGTTTTTTCATTTTTCTGTATACTTGCCAAAATTGGTAGTCTGCCATCTTGTTAAGAAAACGTTTTTGAACTCAGGTTTTTAAGGATCCCTTTCTGAACCAAACAGTCAGTAATGGAAAAGTTAATTTTTAGCTCAACAAAATGTTTTGTTTTTCAAGACAATTTAACAAAAATTCTTGGTGTTTCCTGTTGAAAGTGAATAATAATAATAATAATAATAATAATTATTATTATTATTATTATTATTTTATTGACTTAGTATATATATGATCAAAAGCGCTTTACATGAATTAAAAATATATTTATATAAAAATACAATAACTATAACGAATTATAAGAAATATCCATAAAACCTAACACTAAAAATACACAATTGACCACCCACCCCTCTCCCAAAGAATATATGTATGTATATATTTAACTGTATCAAACTCTAAAATCTGCTAATATGCCATTAAGAATTACTTGTTGTAAGCTAAATTAAAAAGATATGTCTTAAGTTTCTTCTTAAAAAATGCTGAGTGATGTTATTTCCCTAATATTTGCTGGAAGGCTGTTCCACAGTGTGGGTGCAGCAGCATAAAAAGAACGAGCTCCTAATGTAGATAGCATACGCCCCTTGGGACAGTCCAAAAATAATGAAAGTGAAACCTACAGTGTATAATCCCGCAAACAAGAAAGACAGTCTCAGGGTGTTCAGTAGGCATTGGAGATTGGAGAATTCTCCAGCTACTATGCAGAATTCTCCTGCCAAATTTCGCTTGCTCCCTGAAAGATAATCTCCTGTTACTTTAAACTATTCTCCTGTTACTACAGTTCTTAATGAAAACCCTGCAGCCTGCTTTTTGTGTGGCAGATGTCCAACGAGAGCGCATGCAAACTTACCCCACAAGACATTCTTGCCAACTCTATCTACCATGAATCCCAGGAATGGAGAGGCACAGGCTGAAATGATGAACACCACACTGCAAAGAAGATAGAATGTTGTCAGAACCCGTGCACCTATAATTATTCTTAGTAACTTACAAAATACCTAGTGGGACATGGAGAAAACTTGTCCATACAATAGGGTATTTACATTAGATTCCAGGGTGTTATCCAGATTGTTTGAAACTTAAACTAATTGGTGAGATATACTTAAAGCTAATGTAACTGACACTTTGTTTTGTACTAGAGTGGAACTGAAACTGTGAATTTTATAAAAATGCAACAAAAAAATTTTTTTTAATTTGACAGTACACACAAGACTTGCAAACCTGCAGGTGCATGACTTGTACAGCAATACTTATGAATCAAAATAATTTATGAACAAAACAAAATCTTGGAAAGGGATGGCTGGGGGCATAACTGACCCAAATGACTTTTTGGGCTTTTTTCTTGTTTTGGTCCAAATTAGCTAAATGTTTGCATGTGGCCTTTGATTCAATAAAAAATATTGCCCCATAATTTTTGCCATTTTCCATTTCACTTTCAAAAAAAAGCATATGCAAGAAAGGCCCTAAAAGTCATTTGGGTCAGTCATGCCCCCAGCCCTTCAATAATATATTGTTATTGGCAAAATTCCCAGCAACAAGGAAAACTCATGAAATTTGTATGTCCATATGATAAATCTTGCCAGCCTTATCCAAACAAAGGAGATAGTAATAATATTACTAGGTGAATCCTTCCAGACATACTGCAAGCACACTTATTACTAGGATTTTCTCTTACCTGTTAACTGCTCCTGCTCTTTGAGGATCTTCATCAAACTTAGCTTGAAAGAAAGCACTGAAAAAAAAAACACGTCTATTTAACTGTCCTCAAGTAATTGCTTTTTTAATGTCTTCTGACAGTATTCAATTAAATGTTAGGTAGATGTAGTGTTA
>JAEMWC010000386.1:635000-647500 GCA_016490735.1 Pachyseris speciosa
ATACCAATACCAACACTAACTTTTACCTCAACATCTTTCACCAGCAACTGGTAAAACTGTTTGAAACAAAGAACAAACAACTCCATGCTGCCCTTACTGAAGAGGATTTAGGAGACATACTCACAGAAATAGATGATCTGAAAATCACCTATAACTTAGCAGATGGAAAATTGCTACATGTAAATTAAACAATAGCAAGGAACAATCCAGATTCAAAACATGTTATTTTGTTCGCAAATAACTTCCCTTAAACATGGTATCATATTATACAATACTATAATTCTTGTTCAAAGATTGCTAAAGTAATAGTTAGGGTACATATTTGATTTTCTCGATTTGATTCTAAAGAATTTCCCTGAACAACTGTCCATTTCCATTTGCTAGAAAAGGAATGAGATGATTTAAATCCCCATTTTAACAATTATTTTTACAGTTAAATTTTAATTTGCTGCAGGGACAGCTTTAGTTACTTTACTTCCAATCTACTTCCAAATTTAAAGAAAATTTTTAACAAGAATTTTTATCTCATGTACAGTTGCATTTAGTTGGTGTTCAAGTTGCAGTTTCAGTTAATACTTCTCAGTTTCACTTCAAATGCTGAGACTCAACAATCTTTGACCATTTCCTAGAAAATTTAAAAGATTCAAGAAAATACTATTCTTGCAATTCTAAAGTTAAATATTTATTTGATGCAACGAAAAGTTCTAATAGTGCCCAACCAGATGATTCAGAGTGCTCGTTTTACTATTTTAATATTGTACTTACAATTTATAAAAAGAACTTCTAATGGTAGCAAGCCTGTGGGCTGCTAGAAATTTTTATTAGAAAATGTTTTATTCCTGTTAAGTTATAGTTGGTTTGCACAAAGCCAAAATGTATTTGGTTGTTCTAGTTAGAGTTATATTTCATAGTTCCTAGTATAACTTAAAATTTTTAATGAAGAACTTTAAGCCACTAGCAGTTGCTAGAAATGATTTAAAAACTCAATTGGATAGAATACCTTTTAATTATTGTAGTTTTATAAATAAAATATGAAAAGAATCATGCCTGCTGTTCAACTAGTTATTCTTCCCCAAAAATTCAATGACTAAAGATTACAAGGGTCTCTTCGACCAAGTTCTGACATTTCTTACATTGTTTCCTTAACTCAGAATTAAATTTCAAACTCAGGAGTTATTTCGAAAAACCCTTTAAACTAGACAATTCCAAAAAATCACAATTGAATACCTTTCATGCTATTCTCTTCCAATAGTATGTTCAGTATTTCCCTCATACTTTCAAGCCAGCACCCACTTTCATATTGAAATTCCTAGTTTTTATGTTCCCTTAAACCCAACAAAATTAATGTGTCTCAGGTAAGGACAAGTGAAGGTCTAGATTTGTTTAATATATAATCATAAAGTGAAAATTGGCACTTACAGACCAAGTGCGATAAATGGAAAAATAGCCACATAGTAAGCAACACAGATGATAAATATCAGCCAAAGAGTAGCTGGAAAATCTTTGACATCTGATAAATGAATAACTTCCCCTGCAAGAAGGAACAAAGGGAATCAATGAGAAATAACCAACAATGCAAAAAGTCACATTATTTTTTATTGTTTTTATTACTACAGTGTATAAATTATTATTAGTAGTAATGGTAATAGGACTGAGTGGAGTACAATTCAGGGAGTAAGCGGGTGAGTGATTTTAAATTAGCCGAGCGTGTAGCGCGAGGCTGATTTGAAATTACGGGCACGATTACCCCTGAATTGTACAACATGAAGTCCTGTTACCAATTAATTGTGTCAATAAGAACTCTAGAGGCCAATTTTAAATTGTAAAATGTATTGTACAAAATAACCAATGGAAATGGTTGCTATTTTACAAAGCATGAAGATTGACAACAGACACGACATGGCAGCTACTGCTCAACATACCCAAATAAGGTAACTGTCCGATTTGGCCTGTCCAATTACAAGTGTCTGTAATCGGACAGCTCAAATTGGACAGTTTGGACCTGAAGCAGTCAATTAAGACACAAATAAAGGCTGTTAAGAACCAATCACATTCAAGCATTTTGTTATTGACACAATTATTATTATTATTATTATTATTATATTCAGAAATTTGCTGTGATGCTTGGTTTTACACCATGCTGCTGATGGGGTTAATTTACAAATCTACATGATGACAAACCTGTCTGCCCATCTTCTTTCTTGAGAATACGAGCCGCTCTCTTGTCGAGGAAACCCAACAGCAGTCCACAGGCAAGTGAGAACAGACAAACTCCAACACCTGATGATTGAACAAAGGACACTAAAATACACTGATCAACATTCAATATATCCTTATGGTTTCAAGAAAAAAAATTAGCTCAAAATATTTTTACATGTATTTACGAGAAGAAAGGAATTGATAATTATGCAGTGGAAAGTGTAACTGAGGGGCATGGATGTCATCAAGGGCCAGAGTCTGGAGATTTTGCCCCAGTACATGTATTTTAAGTTTGCATCCAAGGCTGTACTCTAAGAAAAATGTTTGGGAGCCCCAAAACACTAAACCTTTAACATTCAGGGTGCTCAGCACAGTAATTTTGGCCAAAAACTAAGATTTCCTTGTCCCCCAAAGGCAAAAGTAAGTTGCCAGGGACCACTGGGCACTGCTAGAGCACAGCCCTGGCATCTCAGTTTCTCGACAGAAAAATAAAAACAGTGTAAGAACTGTGTTGTTATCAACGTTTTGATCAAACTTGGACACTAGCTCTCCACTATAGAGCGATTTCATTCACGTGACTACCGGTCACGTTGGTTTACTGAAACAAAAGAAAGTATTTGCTTAAAAATAGAGTTCAATTCCCAGAGGTTTAGTTTGGAACACCAACATGGCTGTCATTTCTTTGTAAATATGTGAGATTTCATAAGAATCTGTTGCAAACTGGTGGAAATATGAGTCCTCAAACTTGCAAATTTTTACAAAGAAATATATGCTGGCCAGGCAAATGGTTGGATCTCACAGTACATGTAAGTAAACAATGTTTTCTCATTATTTCTTTCAATAACCAGGTAGAGCTTTTGCCAAATGAGCCAAAAAATGTTTTGGAAGAATCTTTCAAAGGTTTGAGTGGCATGCGAAAGCTTTTGACTGAAAAGATAATATTGTTGAATCAAAGTGTTTGTTTTACATCCATCATTGAGCTGCAAAATTAATGGATCGTAGTCAGAAATTCTCATGTAACTTATTACAGTGTGTAAAGTAATGTTTTGTTCAGATAATATTATTTTATTAATTGAAACAGATTGAAGCTAAAAGTGCCATAATTGTGACCTACTGTTTACGTACATGACCATAATAGACACACCTGTCAAGTTAAGCCATTTTGTGAGAAGTTACAGTTTCAAAATTTTATGTTGTGGTATTGCCAGCTACTGTTACAACTGACAGATAATAGAGTCTTACAAGAAGTTGAGGTTGTATCATTAACCTCTTACAACTTGGAAATAAATGTTATTGCTTTTATAATTAAGTGATTACAATACTATGTACTGGCTTTATCTAGAAATGTTAGATGTATAGCCACAACTCACAATAATATTAATGATGAACAATTTTACTGTAATTCACATTTTACCCATTCTTTCCTTCATTGCCAGTAATCATGTGTCCTCTTCGAGGCCTTTTGTCTTTAATAAGCCATTTAAAAAAGAGTTTGCAGTAAAATCACTGGTGAGAGTGGAAACTTACACGTACAGTAGTGATGCTGGCTAAGAGGAGATGCGAAGAATTTTTTTCTGGGGTTTGAAAATTAACAACAAAATTATTTCTAGACTTTTTAGGGTTAATAATGGGTTATAAAGAAAGGTGGACACAGTGAAAGCATCTCAAACTCTCCCTTTTTCCAATTATAATATGATCCCTGAGTGTCTCACTGCCCCCCCCCCCCCCCCCCACCAAAAAAATGTGACTTTCATTGTCCTGCTGTGCCTGCCACTGCCATCTAACTTGCAACTACCTACCAACAAACAAGGTCATTCCCAAGGCCTTGTAGCTCTGTGTTGGAGAATGTATATGACTCAGGAACGCATTATAAATGGGGTTGTTGACATTCATGTTTATTGTGCTACCCTAAAAAGGAAAAAGAAAACAATATTACTGTTCTCCTTTGGTACAGAATAGATACAGCTGAAGACGCTGAATAATGCTGCAACAATGTCAAAGTGAATGTACACGAAAATATCATAGATTACAACCCTGGAATATACCAGAGATCACTGCAATGGTGCTATAAAGAGTGAAATTGTGACAAGAAAGCCTGACAAAAAATTAGGGCTTAGAGTAAGGAATTGCACCCATGAGTCCATGACATCCAGGGCTGCCACAGTTTTCAGAAGATGGTCTCTCAGGATTGAGTCGAGACTGTCAACTTACTTTTAAACAGTACTGTACATGTATTTAGAACCCTTCATACAGAGGTCTTATTCAGTGGTTTCAATAAGTTTTTAAATAGCCTTCTGAGCTAACTAGAGTAGGTGGCGACCCAATGAATTTTTTTATGAATTTGAGTGAAAACACAGACAAAGTACAGGTGACAGTAAGAGGTAAATTCTGACAAAGTTGTGGCAATTTTCGCCGGTTGCCGGCTTCCCATTAAACCCCTGCTTATTATAGACAATACAATGAACTCACTAGGAGAGGAGAGAGGAAGGGAGGCCATGGGAACCTGAGATAAAATGGGGTGAGGCAGACAGTGAAACCTTAGAGGAAAAGGAAGCAATGTGATGGGGAGCAATACAATCCAGGAAAATGTTTAGGGTACATGTAACACACTAGAGGAAATGGGAGGAAAGGGAAATAGGATATAGGACCTTACATGTATGAATAGAAAAGGGGAGTGGGGATCATCAACCCCTGAATGAAAAGGGGTCATGTGGAGGGTTGATCCATGTGAAAAGTTGTGAAAATTACTGGCAAACAGTGCTCTGCAGTCTGCCTACACCATTGACTTCTGAAATTAAATTATTATGATGAATCTTTAATCAAGCGTACCACTCTGGAGAAACTAAGCTGAAGTCCAAACACCATATTTAACTCCTTCCCTTTGAACCAGTTCACAGAGTAAGTATTTTGAGCCACAGCCAAATTTTCTCCTCCTAAGCTGGAAAACACAAGAAAAGAGGACAAAATGTACACTGGACCACTCTCCATAGGCACAATAACCAAGTGGCTTAACTAAGCATGCCTGTAGGATGTTGCTACAGGCACCAACAAACTCCACACTGTCATGTGCAATGTATTTAACATACAATACAATACAATACAATACAATACAATACAATACAATACAATACAATACAATACAATACAATACAATACAATACAATACAATACAATACAATACAATACAATACAATACAATACAATATTATATCTCCCATTTAGTATGTGTACTGTGATTGGTCAATTTTGTGGGCCATATTTTACAGTACGGCCCGCTTGACTTCAACTAGTTTTCTTTCTGTGTGCTGGATTAACTTCAGAGATATAATGAATGGCCACGTGCACGAAGTTGGTGTACATTTGTGTCACAAAAACAGTCTCACGCTACTTTTTATCGCTTTAATCAGAAACTAAAAAACTAATTGTCTTGTAACTTTGCAGAGTAAAACTGCAGCCTATGTGCACTGGAAAGGATGGATATTTAATGCAGATTAATTTCATATGAAAGAGACAGAACGAAATTTTGAAAACGCATCACCCAAAAAAGTGACGTATTCGCTGTTTTTTCCCCTCCAACGCGAATGAGTGTTTCTTCGTTCTTAAAAATTCATGAAATCTAATTTCCTGATCAAAGTTGAAAACAATTGCACATAAAATTCGCTTTAAAGTGGTGTAAGTTAATCCTACTTTAGATTTCCCTGGAAGAAAATATCAGTAAAAAACTAGCGTGAGACACCAGTTTTCTTAACTGCAAATGTCATCTTATCGCGCCTATGTTTCAGTCGTCGAGTTGTTTTTGTCCTTTTTGCCTTTGTGGTTTTGCCAATCGCGCGTTTCACGCCTCCTGCACATTTTGCCAATTGCGCCTATCATGCCAAACTGATCATTTTGCATTTTTTGCCTGTTTGAAATCGCTTTAACAGCGCAGTTTAAAAGTCTGGCTTGCCAGTGCCTCACTTTTGGTTTTCGCCGTTTTTGTTTCACTCTTATCCGGCAGCAAACGTCGAACGGAGTATCTTATTTAGTTCCATTTCAAGTTCTCGATAAATAAGCAATAGGAGTGGGAAAATATCTCTTTTTGACTAATTCTTATTTATTATTATTCCAATTTTGTTTCGTACGGCACAACAACTGGTACATATTAAACGGGACTCAGAGAGTGGGCTGCAGAAATTAAGTATCAATAAACAATTAGCACTGCTGCAGGGGTACAAGGGAAAAGCGTACACCACAGATTTAATTGCCAAAATCTCCACCAGTAGCACTTATTTAAAAGTTAACAAAGTATCACTACACGGTGGACGCTCAAGCATGTCTTTGGATGTCCTGCAAACTGTTATTTACACCAGCAGCACAGCGCTCAGTAAGAGAAGACAATGAAATACACAACAAGAATCTGAGTTGTTTATTCCATGTTTCGTGGTGTAATTTTAGAGTGTTTTAAGAACAAATATCAACAGCATTAATAGAAACACTTTTAAAAAGGGAAGTGAACGTTAAATTCGAGAGACTGGCAATTTTTTGGCTACTTTTGACCGTGACACTAAAACACCTCGTGAAGAGATGACGCGTGCAGCGATGCGAAACGGCTAAATTTCTGTTGTGATCGACTAAAATTTTGCGACCATTCGGGGTTCCTTACTTATGAATCAACGTGAAGCAACAGGAACTAGACCCGCACAGTTATGGTAAGTATTTCCATGCCTTTTAAAGGGATAAAAAGCAAGATACACTTGATTGATTATGATTTATTTTGAAGAAACCGGAATGTACTCAAGCGAAATTTGATACGCACTCGTATGCAAATTTGACTTGAATAATTGATTCACTGCTTTGTAAACTTGCGTTTACATTTGTGGCTAGACGCGATTGATAAAGGCGCGAAAGGCAAAACAGGCAAAAAGCAAAAGAGGCAAAAAAGGCTAAAAGCTCGTTAAATGCAAAGGCAAAATTGGCAAAACAGCAAACAGAAGGCGCGATCGATGCGATTGAAATTATGAAAAAAAGAGCTCATTTGTTACGCGGCATTCCATATTGTACGTCGGGAGCAGTTAGTATTTTTCCTCTCTGTGGCTCTTCTGAGACATTTTTAAACCAAACTTGTACTCTTTAATGAACTACATAAAATTTGCTTTGTCTTGGTGTATATATTTAAGAGCAAAAATGAATATTTTGTGAAATACAGCAATTCTAAAACAAATTTTACACCAAGTTTTTGTTATTTTTGCTTTGTACACCAACTTTGTGCACGTGGCCGAATATCTTACTAACCTTGTTTTCTCAGTCTGCACTGTAAGTTATGGATCCTCATTTTTTCCCATTAATTTATGGCCTGCACGTTTAGTGCTTGGGCCACAAATCAACAGGAAAAAACTTGGTTTGTAACTTACAGTACTGACCTCGAACTCAGTTAGTAAGAGGTATTTATTTACACACGCTACAAATAGGAGTGATAAAAACTTGTTAACACATGTGCGTGAAAATAAAATCAATAAAAAAAAATTTAAAATTACTACTACATGTATAAAGAATCTGTTTATATACAACATTTATGTATGTGCAAGCACATAACTGTCATTAAAGAGCTAAAACTTGTATGTTGTACTCCGATACATGTAACTTCAAACAGCACTTGTAAGAGATGCTACAACCCTGTAGGCAACCCATACCCAATATAACTGTATGTATGTATCGTTATTGTGGAATACAGCTGATTAAATTGGCTTCATTAAGTTAAGCTCCTTCAATTTAACTACTATCAGTCATTATTCTTAATACGTGATCTCATGGACAGTAGTTCATTTAGAAAATTACACTAAGCCCACAGTTTAGTTCAAGGGGGACACCAGGGTTGGTCACAGCCAGGGTTCATTACGTCCATAGCGGCAGTCTGGTGCTCTATCAACTGAGCTAAACAGTTGACGGTCATTAAGTGTTGTAATACTAGTACGCTCTACTCACCCAAATACAAATCTTCCAACTTCCATCAATGTAAAGCTATGAATATAGGCCCCAGTGAAAAAATAACCTAAATATAAATAAATAAATAAATAAATAAATGAGTACAAGCAATAATTTGGAGGAGTCTATAACAAACAAGCAGACAATGTAAGTGAAAACTTCACTGAATACTGTAAACTGTAAATAGAATTATCACTACCCTCGATAAAAGGACTTGTCATCATGGACAGGACATGAGTACAAAAGAGAAAAACGCAGCTTTTTGTGTACGTTACCGTATTTCTCGAAAAAGAAACAAAAAATCAGTGACAAAAAAATGCTGGACAATGTTTTTCAATTGAATTGCAGTTCACATGCAATAATTTTGACAAAAATTGAAAAAAATTGAGAAAAATTGAAAAACAACCTAAATTCGGTTAATATGTTCTCAGCCTTGCAGTTGTACAGTCAAACCTCGATTATCCAGACTCATGGGGACTGAGCTATTAAACAGTCCGGATAATAGAAAATATATGAATATTAATGAGCCAAAACTAAAACTGAATGACTGAAATTTCACTTTTGAATAAAGAACACCTGAGCAAATCAGAGCTCAGTGAAATGCATGGCAGTAGTATGATGTGTGTGGGCTCAAAACGTGTACAGATTTGTGTTTTGAAGTGAAACAAACTCAGCATGAACGGGAGTTTCATTACTTAATTTGAAGAGAAAAGGTTTTGCTGCAGATCTTAAATATGGCTAATTAATATTCATGAAAAACTGGGACCAGCTAAGCAAGTCCGGATAATCGAAAAATCTGGATAATCGGGGTTTGGCTGTAGCTATAGAATCAATTGGGCCTCTAATCAGTCACAAATAAACCTCCTACAAATACAGTACAAACGTCCAGCCAAAGTCTGAGTTTGAAGTATACATTCTAACACAACCCTGAAGGTACAGTGTACAGTACAGCTCAAAGGTATTTGACCAACGCACACGCAAAACACACGCACGTTTTTTGCGTTAACGCATTTGCGTTAACGCGTATGAAAGCGCGTTATTGAAGCGCGTTTTCTCTTTTGTTATTCAGTGCTTGAGTTTCCTTTGTCAAACATTGTTTCCACAAACAAAAGAAATAAGCCAAAATAAGCAAACTGCGGCCAGAAATAGGACTGGAAATGCTGCAATTGTATTTCTCTTCATGTTTATTCGACGACAACATTCGCTTAATTCGTGCCAGTTCCAAAACTCCGACGTTAACAGATGTATCCCTTGTTAGGCCAGACTTTTCAAACCTCGAAACATAATGGCGTTTTCAACGCTCAAACATTGAATGAGCTTCCACTGATGACTTTGGCTAAGAGTTATTTTTGTATAAAAATCCATTTTTAATCATCCCGAACTGAAGCGAAGAAAACCACTCCAACTTGCTTCCGTGGAATTGTTTTGAAAGTTATTTCCCTGCCAACAGGCGGCGGCGGTGAGAAGGTTACTTCATCAAAACAGTTGTACCCATTACCCACAAAATATCAGCAGTAAAAAAGAACTAGCAAAGAAATACAATCTTTTTAACCGACAGAGCAAATTTGCGCGTGCATCTGCTACTGCGGAATGTTCGAAAAGTTCTCGCGCATATGCAAATTTACAGAATTCTGCACGTGCAATTTGATTGATGGCCAGCGCTACACGGTTTCTTATTTTCGCCGAATTTACAGTTGCACGTATTATTGGCGGAATGAAGTTATTTTCGCTTTCTCCGATAAGTCTGTTTCCAGGCTGTCAATGCATATAGAATCATCGTCACTGGATTCTTCGTCGCTCTCTGACTCATCGTCCCACAGGGAATTCTTCGATCTCTTCATTGTCAACATTGTCTCGCGCTTCAAAGTATAACTCGGCAACTTCATCAAAACTTTGGACATCTTCCGACATGACATGCAAATACAAAACTTCCGTTCTTGAACTCTCCATGATAATATAAGACGATAAACGTATACTGGCTAGCGATGGTTTGATAATATTTTTGTTTTTTTTGTGTGTGTGTTTTTATGAGTCAATGAGTGGCAAAAATATCACGACCGCGGATAAAGCAACGGCAATCTTGCACGCTGGACGGTGAAGTAAGAAAATATGAAAGGTCATAATAATTCCTCCATTTCAAGTACATCACTTAGATTTTATTCAAAAGGTGATCAATCTGTTAAGTTTTCTTTCTGATAAAGTCTCTGTTTTCGTCGCCGTCTTATGGGACGCTTATAGTGACTTCCTTGCAAAGTCGATTTTCTTCTTTCTTTGTGAGAATTTATATTCGTTACGTTAAACTTAATAAAAATACGGTATTTGCACAACATAGAAATATTTCTAAAACAACAAATATCTTACTTTAAGCAAAAAGCTATAAACAGTATGAAATACTCGAGTTTTGCCACGTATCAAATAACACACCACGCGCTCTTCATTTATCACTTCAAATCTATGCAAATTTGCGCTGAAAATTTGGCGGCCTTGTTTACATTTGGTGCGGCCATTTCGACTCTTTATGAAATGTACTTGAAATCCTTGAAAACATGGTAGCCGTATGCAAAAAGGGCCTACTTCATAAACTATAAAAGAATCGATGGCATCACAATTATGAACAGTTAAGTACGTCGCGACATTCATTTACGCAAGCCGCCGGGCAATTTTTTATAGTCGCTTTCTCACCGGTTTAATACTTCGGTAGTTTGGTTTGTAAATGCAGTCGCTTGATGAAAATATCATGGTTTACTTGGAAATCGGATAAATTCTTCGATTTTCCTGATTTAGACTGAACTGTATTTCTTTATTGGAGCTTTGAAAAATGACAAAAGTTGCCGTGTTATCGAGCAATGAACCAAGAACAATAGAGTCCTTAAGCGGTGACGTCACGTTTCCATGGTGCTAAAAATCTCAGTTCTAAACAAACGCGCATGCCATTCAAAATGGCGACACTATCGATCGCTTCGCTTCTTTCTTTCTTCTTAGAAGAAAAGAAATCTATAAAAAAGGGGGAAAACCACTTTAAGTCAGATCACATTGAGGCATTTACTTACCAGAAGGGTGTTTTACGAGGAGAAGTACACGCAAGCATGAAACAAAAGGTTTATAAAGTGACGGTGAGTTGTTATTCTTTGCATGATCGATTTCTTACTAGGAAGACATTGCAGCATCTTGCCAAAAAACCGTTTCTATTTGCCAAACTAAATGTCAATGATCTTGACATCTTTCAGATTTACTTGGATGAAGAACATGAAATAAAATCAACCGAGTGTGAATGTCCAAGAGGCGCGTTTAAATGCAGTCACGCAGCAGCCCTCTTTATTCACGGTATTCACAACCTAAGCCGAACCGACGTCGAATGCCAGTGGCGGAAACGAAAGTCCAGTACATCGCTTTCAACTCAAGCGGTCACAGAAATGTTTCCCCCGCCTAAAAAGTATTCTGCTCTGTCGAGAAAGCCGACACAAGCTGACCGTTCCGCGTTGCACGAAGACCTAAAGGAATATGGGCGGTTTACAGGGCTCTGCTGGCTAATCAGCCCTGAGCCACCTGTTGCTAACCAGCTTCCTTTTCCAACCATAGAAGAAATTATTTTCTCTGATGAGTTTCTTCAAGCCACTGGGCGTCAACAGCAACTGGACTGTTTGGTTCGCCTTTCGAGATTACAAGAAACGGACATTCTAAGTGTTAGCGAATTAACTGCTGGCCAGCGAGACAATCCAGCCTGGTTTTTGGCGAGAAGGGGCCGCCTTACAGCTAGTAACTTTGGCTCTGTCCTGAAGGCAAAGAGAATCACTCCTTCACTTGTTAAACGTCTTCTCGGGGAGTACGACCTATCAAGGGTGAAGGCAGTGCAATGGGGAGTCAATAATGAGGAGGAAGCCGTCAAAGCATTCACCCTCAGAACAGGGTTAGCAGTGAAAGAAACTGGAATCTGGTTTCATTCATCTGGAATTCTTGGTGCATCTCCAGATGGTATTATTGATGACGAAACTGTCCTTGAGGTGAAGTGTCCGTACACTGAACGGAACCTCACAATAGCAGAGGCAGTGGAGTCAGCAACATTTTGCCTTGAAAAATGTGAAAGTGGACAGTGCTACACCTTGAAAAAAGACCATGTTTATTGGCATCAGGTCCAGGGAGAAATGTACTTCTCACGTAGGAAGTTTTGTTATTTTGTGGTATGGCCTACAAAGGATATAGCAATTGTAAAAATAGAAAGGGATGAAACATGGGTGGCAAACATTCCTGTCTTGACGCAATTCTATTTTGATAATATATTCCCTAGAATAGTGGAAGGAGAATTGTAGTTTGCTAATAATGGTCAGAGTTCTCCTCCTTTA
>JAEMWC010000386.1:652500-697500 GCA_016490735.1 Pachyseris speciosa
ATAATAATGTAGGGTTTTGGTAATGGATTTATATACCGCACATACAGTGCATAGTTTTGGGTGAGATCAGATATCAGCCTATAAAGGCGCCTCTGGCAGCTGTTATCAGTATAATATTATTTGATCTCACCCACCCACCCTACATACTGATGAATGTGAAAGACAGATGAGAGAGAGATATAGACCACCAAACTGGGAAATACTGTATGTCCCCTACTCTTTTCAAACAGAGTGTGGGTTCTTTAATGTCCCACAGGTTAACAGGAACAAGTGTTGTGAGACGGGACCCATGGTTTATTGTCCTTATCCGAGAAGACTAGAAAGTCTAACCATTTGCAGATGTAATTACAAAGGCAGCACTTTTTCCTTTCTCCCTGAGTATTGGAGCAGCTGGGGTTTGAACCGGAGGAAAAGCTGGGACAGCCTGTGATTTGCTGGTACTGTACATGTATCTGCTTATAAGAGGTGTCTGTGTCCACAAATGCAAGTTTGACTGTATAGCATTTTAAAGCCCTTGTATAATAAAGTGAATATAACATTATAATATACCTGTACACCTGTACCAGTTGGCACTTAAAGAGCTCTCTGGTATGAAAAGTTTGCTACCCAATAATTTTAGTGGATAGGAAGGTGAGGTTTGTCCTCACTACTGACCATACCATACATGTGTTGAATTTTGAAAGTTTTTTAGTATGGTACTACTGTAGGACTGCACTTAAGAAAGGACAATAAGTTGAGTTTCAATAAATTCCAGAGATCCCTAGTGTCATGTTCCCAGTACTGCGGACACAGGGTGTTGTGTACTGGAGTTTGCCAGGTCAATCACAGTGAAGCATGGACGGACAGCAAGAATTTAACTTGATTATTACAATCAGACAGCCGACTATTTACATCACATGCATCACTTGTGGTGAAAACTAAAAAGAATATACGATAGTCGAAGTTTAACGAGATGAAATGAACTAATCTCAACTCCATGAAAAATGAAAAAGAAAATGAAAGAGAACAAGTTAACAATGTGACTTATGTTTGATCTTGACTCTGGGGTCGAAGGGACTCCAAAAACACTATTAACCCTTTAACTCCCAAGGGGTCTCCCTTTGATGAGTAAAATCGTCTGGCATTAGCCAGAGTAAAATCTATAAAGTCACTCTTAGGAGGGAAAGGGTTAAGACTAGTAAGTCTGAAACTCCAAATTCCTGACCTCCTTACTAACAGACAAAAAACATGCTTATAGAAAAGAAACCTGAATACGTGACTCTGAATATGTAAAGGAAACAAAAATGAACTACTCTTTGTGCGGCTAGCCAAAAAACGGATATTGTAATCATGCAATCAGAATAAAAACAAAGCTTCAAAGAAAGAGGAACAAACAATCTTTGGGTGAAACTAAAGTTTGTATTCGTAAACGTGACACCTAGAAACAACTGACCTGTTTTATATAGTTCTCTAAAGCTGCTGGATTGTCAAAGCAGTAGTAACTACCTGCATTTCAAATCAAACAAAGCAAAGAATACTAAGTCAATAAAATTTTCTACAATATAAAAACCTTAATTTAGTTTCAAAGCTAAATGGACTTGACCTCATGTAAACTATGTAAATCCATTGTACAGGTGTATATTTATTTTTAAGATGGGCAAATAAAGCTTATTATTAAGCAAAAATTCTCATTTTCAAAGAAAGAACAAAAAAAGAACAAATAATAATAATAATAATAACAACAACAACAGCAGCAGCATTCTGGTTGTCAATAAATAGCAGCACATCAGGGGGCATGTATGAGTACTTACAAAATGTATGTCATGATATTATATAACCAACTAGCAGTTATCCCAAGAGATCATTACTTCATAGTCCTATCAAACTTAAACAATTATTAATAACTGATGTACTGAAATGCTCAAATCAGAATTAACTCATGGCTTGATTGAAAAACCTTCAACACAATGTCCATACCCTGTTACTGCGTATCCATAAGGATGAATTTATATTTCTTAACTGCTCCACATGCTGTTTATAAACAGGTCATTTTGATTTTCCTAATATACCTCACTAAACACTGAAAGTCCTGTAGGAAGTTCTTGATACTTGCCAGAGTAGTTCAACTCTCATCTATCAGCTGCTTCTGTGAAACAGCTGTACAAGTACATTGCCATGACTGACGCTTTTTTTGGCAGTTTAATTATGGCTCCGGGTTCCCATGAAAGTAAAAATTACTTATCATTAACAAATCAGGGGAAATTGATTGGAAAGCTGAACTGGCTAGCACCGGAAATGAACCGAAATCGTACAAGATATACGCTTAAGGAAACGAAACCTCGACAAGAAAAGAGTTCGAAATCATTGAAACAGCTTGCATCTTCTTTCTGTACTTTTGCACAGAATGAAACAAGAAATTTACTCGCTTCCATAGAGCTTACAGCTTGAATGACGAGCTGAAAGATACTTTGATCAAATTTTTGCATATGGGTGAGCAATGCACGACTCAGTTCGTTGACAGGCAACTTTTTCATGCAATAACAAGACTTACCAAAGCTCAAAAAGCAGATTAACCCCAAAACAAAATAGCGGTGAAAATTTCTTTTAGGGTCGCAGTATACCGTGGCTCCACAACCATTTAACTCTTCTTCAGAGCCATATAATTGGCTACTCTTTATCAGAGGAGTTTTCTCACTGTCGTCCGCCATCTTGAAATGTGGTGTTCGAGGGTCACGTGTTAGTCATAGGATACCAAACCAGTCATCCCACAGGCTTACCAAGTTCTTTCCACAAATTGAATTGATCATATAGAGCGCTTTTCAATTGAGTGTCGTAAAACCAAAACCAAAGCAATTACTCCGACCAATCACAACAGAAGTAAGCAGTGCAACGAGCCAATCAGAATACGAAGCAATTACATGTTGCTGACGCAAAGCGCGGGAAAATACGCGCGTGCAAGTCGCGATTGGTTTTGGTTTTGCTTCTCACTGGTTGAGAAAGTGGCGCGAGTTTTCCTGGCCAATCACAGAGCGGAGCAATACAAAACCAAAGCAAAACCATAATTACTTTCGACACTCAATTGAAAACCGCTCTAATATAAACTCTTGTTGTTAGGCCATCGTAGCTTGATTAAAAATAAAACACAAACAGCGGAGATAAACATGGTAAACCAACGCATTTTATATAGACTTGACGTTTCGTATGCTAGGCAACATACATTTTCAAAAGTTTGGTTTACCATGCTTATCTCCGCTGTTTGTGTTTTATTTTGAATTGATCATATTGTCTACCAAACTGTTTACACAGCCTCCTTTTTCATAGACTGCGAATAGTCTCTAATTTCGGCGATGGATTGTGGGGCGAGCGAAAGACACGCGCGCGCGCCAAGTTGCGAGGAGACGCGACACGATGGGAGCGCTGAAAATTCCCCTCGCGTCGCGTCTCCTCGCAACTTCGCGCGCGCGCGTGTTTTTCGCCCACCCTACAATCCATCGCCGAAATTAGAGACTACTCTCAGTCTAGCGAGTACACCACCCTGTAGTTTTCGTGAGACACACACACATTAACAAGAAAGGAAAAAAATATAACGTTAATCCAGGCAAGTGCCTTGGTTCGCCTCATACTAGCTACGGTCCTGCTACCTGACTTTCTCCCACTAGTGTGGTTAGCTGTGACACCACGAGCGGTGAAAGAAAAGTTACATTCTCGTAACTGTTGTAAGAGCACTGACTACTAATTAACAAGTTCATGTAAAGATTTATACCATTACATACTATGCGTGACAAAAGTGAAGATTGACAAGGAATTTTAATGTTACATTACAGCTTACTCAATCTGGTACACGCATTCATCATGAGCAGATTAGACTTCTGTAATGCCTTATGTATCAGTCAATTCCAAAAGCGCCCATCCCCCGCCCACCCCCGGGCATTTGACTTTTTTGAAAATTTTTGATCAAATACCCCGCTGTGTTTCCAGTTTAGACGATCAAATGCCCCACCGTCAGGGCCTCAAAAAGGGCAAATCAAGTGTATATCTATATCAAATCACTCGTAGCATGAAACATTTTGGCACGCTAACCGCTCATAATGAACATTTTTTTTCTAAAATCGCTTACCTTTTTCAAACCAAATCCGAAAAATTGTGCGCCAAAACTCTTTTCCGATGTCTTTTATCGGCACCCCAAGCTTTGAATAAAGGCATGTATATTTAGTGAACAACGGAAAACCTAAGTGAAATCTTGAAGTGAAGGGAGCAAAGCGGTTCCCGTGATGAATGAATGAATATTTACGCGCGAAACCCTTTAGCTGGCAACCGTCGACCAATGTTTAGCCGATAGTGAAATGCCCCACCGTGCGGGACAAATAAAAATGAGTCATAATGATAGTTTCTAGGGATCTTCATCATACCTTGTTAATATCTATGAAAAAATCGGATAATCGAGGTTCAACTGTACAATGAACGGGATCACGTAAGGGCTGGGTACACTTCCTTATCAGAACCCTGCAGTAGTCGCACGCAAAGAGTGAAAAGAAGGAGAAAATCTTTCCAAACCTCATATACTATGACGACAAAGATATACTACACCAGAAAGCATTCGAATTCAACCGTTTATTTTTCGTTCACGGTCACTGAAATCCACATAAATATTTAAGATTACAATACTTTGTTTTTCAATACTCTATTACTAGCAGCTGAATATACTATGGCATCTATACCCCATTCACATTCTCTTCTGTTTGCTTTTACTGGACTACATATCATGATCATGAAGCAAGGATCAAAGTACGGTTTGGTCACCATCTCCTACTGGCGGGAAAATGGACAAAACTCTGAAAGAAAACATACAAAAAACCATAGGAGAAAGGTGAAATGTTAGTCAATCGCAAGAAGTTGTTAAGTTTAGCCATGATTCAAATCGGGTGCCCACTCCAGGTATTGTAGGCTTGATCTGTAATATTATGTAATGTTTAATAAATGAACAAGAGTGTTTAATCAAGTTTAAAACACGAGGCGCAACCGAGTGTTTTAGGACTTGATAAAACACAAATTGCGAATTTATTGAACAGCTTAAAAAAACTTTACTGTACATCTGTCCATTCTTACACTAAAATTTAGATTTTGGGTTATTTTGGCCTAGAAAATCGGATGCAAAATTTAGCCGTGTCTTTATCAGTTATACCGTAAGAGTTCTACTAAGCCCCCGGGGGGGCTTATTTAATTTCAGACCTTATTAACGGGGGGCTTATTGGCGAGGGGGGCTTAATAGAGAGAGGGGGGCTTACTTCAAATCTTTGAACATGCCGTTTTCGTGTTAAATAGTTTCTTTACAAATCTCAAACAACTGCAGTAAAACGTTACTTAAATACCGAGCGGGAAACAGTATTGTGTGATTTATTGTATATTTGTTTAAAAAACAAACCAACAGGGCCGCATAAAGTGTATTTCGTAAGAGGGAATAGGAGGGAATAATTACAAAATCTCTTGTCCAAAAGGGGAGGGGGGTTTATTAGAAAGGGGGGGGGGGGGCCTTAATAGAGCTTTCACGGTACACCTTTTGCCCTTCATTAACAGAAAATGGAAATCCATTTTAATATACGGGAATTCAATAACACCTTCGGAGGAACATTTCTACGAAGAAACTTTCATTGTAATCATCCGTTGTTTCATTTGAGCAATTATCATGCTCATGCACTTTCAATAACATCATTGGAATGTCATTTTATTTATCGTTAAGTCTATTATGTCTTCGGAAAAAGACATTAACATCACTAACACTGTCGTTTACATTTTATGAAAGTCATTACTGGCAAGTACATGACCGTCCATAATGAGTTTCAAAAGGTGTAAACGACAGTGTTATTGATGTTAATGTTTTTTCCGAAGACATAATATACTATACTGGAAATAAAATGACATTCCAATGATGTTATTGAAAGTGCATGAACTTGATAATTGCGCTAATGACTCAACGTGTGATTAAAATGAAAATTTATTCGTGAAAATGTTCTTCCGAAGAATGTTATTGAATTCCCATTAATTAAAATGAATTTTTATTTCTGTTAATGAAGGGCAAAAGGTGTAAAGACACTCATTAAAAATAATTTCTTTTGTATTTCCTTCATGAATTAAGCAGAGGAGCGGCAGAACTGAACAGCGGTCATATCTAAAAACGTATTCCCACTTCCAGTTTTCGGTGACTTAACACTGTAACAGTACAAAAGTTTGCGATCCCAAAGACCGTGTCGATACAAAAAAACATCTGGAAACTAGTGGCTTATTGTCCCTCTCGTTTAATTTTGAATGTATAACCAACGTTCAGTAACCTTTGGATGTTGACCTTCAGTAGCATTGTCGTTAAATTTTAAATTGATTCGATTGAGGCCTGTAGCTACTGTGTTGTTAATTTCTTTTAAAGAAAAAATTAAAATCAAAGCTTTCGCCGATCCACGGCATCATCAGAGATAATAAAAAATATCCGGCGGAGACCTTATATACGAAACCTAGAAAACAGTCACGAGCTCATTAAATACATCCAGGCCGGCGATTTCACCATTCACCGCCGACCGGTTAGCTCAGTTGGTAGAGCACCGGACAACCGTGCGAGAGGTCGCGGGTTCAAAGATTCAAACCCCGGCCAGACCAACACTCAGGGTCTTTAAATAATTGAGGAGAAACCGCTGCCTTTGTAATGGCATCACTCTCTGCAAATGGTTAGACTTTCTAGTCTTCTCGGATAAGGACAATAAACCGTAGACCCCGTCTCACAACTTTCATAATCGATTCTGTGGGACATTAAAGAACCAAAGCACTGTTCGAAAAGAGAGGGGGACGTAGTCCCCGGTGTGGTGGTCTATCTCTACTAGAATATGGTTATGGGGAATGGATTTGCAGTTACGGGCCTACAGGAATTGGCGCAAGCTGTTGTAGTGCACCCGCCAGGTCTCTGGCGATGCTAATTAAATATAGATATAAACAAAACGTTACCATATCCATGCAGCCTAGTGGCATCCCTATACACTTCAATACCCATACAAGAAGCCAGCACCAACGTTGCTGATCGAATTCGGAACCCAATACTCTACCTCTCAAACAGACCTCCTCACAGTGATGCTACTTCTCCTTTAAAGGTCAAATATTCCGCTAAAAAGAAGGCCAACCTATATATGGGTTCCAGCATTTCAGGCTTCCTGGCCATCCTATTCATGGACAATTTGGAAACCATCTCCCTCTCCTCACATCTATTCATAAGCCCTTATAGGAGATACGTTGATGACATTTACCTCCAGACAACTAACGAGGATATGGCAGACCAGTTCCACCATACACTGAACACTGATGAACAATCTACACCCCAAACTGAAGTTTGGAATTGAGAAACCAGAAGTAACAAATGGCCTCTCATTATCACTACTTGATTTCAAAGTTACCATCTCCAAAGACGGCGTAAGCTCCTTCGAGTTTTACAAAAATCCAGAAAGAAACCATTGTTGGTACACCACCAATCACTATACCCAATAAATCAAAGATTAACTTCATCCGCAACGTGCGTAAACGTATCAAAGATAGATGCTCTACACCAGTAATAACTGCAAAGCACCAAGACACATTCGATGACATCATCCACTTAAACGGATATCCAGAAAACAACGTAGACCAAACAAAGCGCCACCCCCCCCCCCCCCAGAACTACCGAAGAATTCAATCCTCGACTTTCCAACAAAGGATGGTGATACCTTAAGATTCAATATATCTCAGAACAACTTAACCACAAAATCACTGGCATTTTCCGAAAAGAGGATATCCCAGTACGCGTCGCCCACAAATAATACCCCCTCAGACGAGCTCTCTCCCACAACACCACGGAGTGCACATGCAGTAGGGATTACTGCCCCTTTTCCAACACCAAGTCATGCTTAATCAGAAACGCCGCCTACCAAATCACCTACAACAAATGCAATCAACCCTAAAATAGCATTGGGAGCACTAAACGTTTTATTCACGATCGCGTAAAAGAACGTCTCATTAATGACAAGAAAAAGACCACCAAGGCATTGAAATCAAGACCATTATGTTAGAAAACGATCCAGTAAATTTACGACTTTTTTAAACTATTCACATACGCACAACAGCGAGACCTTGGCCACCAACAAACAAAGACTCTCCTTCCTCCGCCAGTGTTCCACACTCAACGTCTTTCCGAACATCATCGAAAGCGTCAAACTACCATACGATTATGGAATCGAATCTATCACCGAGAAGTCCAAACAAAGAACGAAACAGAGAACGAAAGGCTTTGTCCTATCGAAAGCACAAGAGCAATCCGGAGAATCATCGCAATCAAACAACGCGAACAATGACAACATCGGAATTCACACCTGACGCAGCATATGCAATTCCCGGCCAAAGATATTTGGTGTACAACACGGCTAGCAAACTTCCTAAAACTTCTAGATAAACTCAAGAACGTCAGTAGCGAAAACACCTCAGTGAATAATTTACCCGATCAAACAGATACAGCTACTGACAACTTCAGTCTAGTAGTATCGATACAGGCGATACAAGCTCGCCAAACAACGACACCACAAAGAGGTCCATACCATTTACACGGAAAACCAGGAGTATTCTGGTTGGAAAATGTAATGGTACATGCCATTCCATTTGGAAAGTTTGAGAAATTTTAGGCCATTGGCTTAATCAATGCCTTTTTCTTTTTTTTTTTTAGCTTTCCACCTGATACCAGTACATTTTGTGATTTGCCCATTGCGCGTTTGGACAATCTGCAGCACTGAATATTTACACCTAAAATTTCCACCCGGATGGATTGTGTAAATGGTAAGCGTCCCAGTCACCGACCTCACAAGCAACCTCAACACCCAGGAAACTAAGCACCAAGTTCAGTACGTCTCTCTCCTGGCGTAAACGAACATACGATCACGGGCATCAATGATAGCATTCCACCGACTAGCCAACCAAATAAGATGGAAACACTTCCGAGAGTCAACTCTCAACATTCAGATTTCCTCACCTACCCACAAACCACACTTTTACAGACCCGAATCCGAAGACGAACTCGAAAATAAGCTCCAGAGGATCCACTACAAACTCCAAGCCAAACTAAATGATGCCGTGGATCGGCGAAAGCTTGGAATTTAATTTTTAAAATTTTTTTAGCAACACAATAGGTATACAGGCCTCAATCGAAACACTTAAAATTCAACGTACAGTATTTTAGAGAGAAAAAAAAACCTCGTACTGTAAAACTAGTGCCTTAAGCCATGTTCTCACAAGATTTCAAAAAACTAAAAAAAAAAACAATAATTTTTTTCAATTGCCACTGTTTTCGTCTTTTTATTCTATAGTAATTATTAGCAGATTCTTATTTTCGCATTTTATTGTAATATCTGTAATGCGCATTAGCTTATTTTTAAAGAAAATGCGCAATACATTATTGTTATTATTATTATTGTGTCAATAACAAATGCTCGAATATGATTGGTTCTTAACAGCCTTTATTTGTGGCTTAATTGGTTGCTTCAGGTCCAAACTGTCCGATTTGAGCTGTCCGATTACAAACACCTGTAATCGGACAGGCCAAATCGGACAGTTACCTTATTTGGGTATGTTGAGCAGTAGCTGCCATGTCGTGTCAGTTGTCAATCTTCGCGCTATGTAAAAATAGCAACAATTTCCGGGGTCGGATAATTTGCATTCAAACCGTTGGTTATTTTGCACAATAGTTTTACAATTAGTTGACCTCTAGAGTTTCTCGCATTTTGTTATTGACACAATTAATAGGTAATCGAACTTCGTGTCGTACAATTCAGGGGTAATTGTGCTCGTAGTTTCAAATCAGCCTCGTGCTAAGCGCTCGGCCAATTAGAAATCACTCGCCTGATTACTCCCTGAATTTACTCCAATCAGTCCTATTACCATTACTTATTATTACTATTATTATTATTATTATTATTATTATTATTATTATTATTACTATTTCCACAAACACTTTATTAATAACAATAAAAGATAATACCTATTTACAAACTATCATAGACTAAAAAGTTTTGATGAAATAACGAAAATATTAAAAAATCCTAGAATACAAATCTACAGGCTCAACGCCATAATTAGACTTTCTAAAATTAGCGGACGCACTATCATAGACAATTGTTATTGTTATTGTTATTGTTATTATTATTATTATTATTATTATTATTATTATTATTATTATTATTATTATTACTGTAGTTAATCGCTCTTACTTCAGGCACGGATTTTGTAGACATAGTTGGACCACTTAGCGCCCATTCCTTGGTAACAGTTAGTAGCCTGGCCATATTTCTTGTACTTTTCGTCGTCATCGGACACCCAACATTCGCCATAAAACTGAATTGCGAAGTATTTCCTCTCATTTCTCTTTGCTAAGTCGTAGCAGTCATTCACTGGAATATACGAAAACAAAGGCTCCTAATAACTGCCGAAATTATATCAAAGAGCATCTTATGAATAAACAAGGAGTAGGAAGAGGTGGAGAAGAAGAAGGAGAAGCAAGAGGAGGAGAAGGAGGAGGAGGAAGAGAAGGAGGAGAAGAAGGAAAAGGAAGAGGAGGAGGGGAAGGAGGAGGAGGTGGAGAAGGAGACGAAGAAGGAACAAGAAGAGGTGGGGAAGGAGAATGCGAAGGAGGATGAGGAGCAGAGGGAGATGAGGAGGAGGAGAAGGAGGAGAAGGAGGAGGAGGAGGAGGAGGAGGAGGAGGAGGAGGGAGGAGAAGGATGAGGAGAGGAAGGAGGAGGAAAAAGAGGATGAGGAGGAGGGGAAAGAGGGAAAGGAGGAGGAGGGGGGAAGAAGGAGGAGAAGGTGAAGGTGAAGGAGAAGGAGAAGAAAGAAGAAGAAGAAGAAGAAGAAGAAGAAGAAGAAGAAGAGAGAGAGAGAGAGGAGGAGGAGAAGGAGGAGGAGGAGAAAAAGGATGAGGAGGTGGATAAGGAGGAGAAGGAAGTGGAAGAGGAGGAGGAGGAGAAGAAGGAGGAGGGGAAGGAGAAGGAGAAGGAGGAGGAGAAAGAGGAGGAGGAGGAGGTGGATGAGGAGCAGGGGGAGGAGGAGCCAACGATAATGGGGCTTAATAGCGCTTTTACGGTAAGTATGTATGTTCTTATTATATGATACTAACCTATCTTTCCCAAGTTAGACCAGTCGATGCGTCCTCGATAGTTCTTCTTTAATGACATTGTTCGACCTCTCCCTGGCTTATCCCACCAGCAGCCAAGATCAAAATAAGGCTCAAATCCATACACAGCATTGTGGGACAGTTCACCGACACCTGCAAGGGAAAAAGGATTCTAGCATGCACACAGAACTTGTGACGTCAGAGCCATCTAGCTAAAAAACGGTTTCTCACAGTGAATGAGAGTCCTGGATCCCGTTTGTCAAACGTCCCGGTAACTTAACGGGCCCAAAACCACATTTTGAAATCAAACTCTCAAGAAAAGTAGGATGTGTTCTGACTTCTATTGAAGTCCATTTTGTTTCCTTAGCTGATAAGTTTACTGTATAATTTTCAAAACTTTAGAAACTCCCATCTGGAATGGAAGACAAAACAGCTTAATGGGCCCGGTAATTACCGGTAGCTTCGAGAAATCGACCCTGCTTCTTTGATGGTGTCAGTTGAAACTTTTTTTTAATCAAATAACCATCGAAGCTTTAAAAATTTCCTCTGATGCACTAGTTCGTTTCCAGTAGTTTTCTTTGATCTGTTATCGGTTTTTCTTTCTCATATATTTTTGCAGTTTTTCAATTAAAGGATTTAATCACCTCGTTTTAGTTCTCATGTGTTCATCACGAAGGCCACAGGTGCTTTCCTTTTGCACGGAAAAACCAGGGAGAATTTTCAATATGTCAAAAAAGGAACAGGACAATAGCCCATTTTACAGTTGTGTCCTCAGTGGCCTGGCCTATGAGTGGAAGCGAGGCTGGCGGTGACCTTGTTTTGATAGAGACCACTGCTTTTCTCATGTTAATCGTGTTTTTCTTAAGCTAACTAGTCCACATTTACATAAGAAAGACAGAGAGGTTTGTATCAAAAAAGGTCACCTCCAGCCTCGCTTCCACTCAAAGGCCAGGTCACTGAGCACACAACTGTAAAGTGGACTATATTTCTCAATAAAAATGGAACGGGGCGAGCGTGTTCCTTTTGCACTGCGTTACTCTTTGAGAGACTGGGTACTAACAAAAACAGCACCGAACCACGCGTTTAATAGTCCAGTTTCGAGTTCTCCATGACCGCTGAATAAAAGCACTAAGAACGTATGGGACGCTGCAGATGGTACAGGATTTTTTCGATCATTTCGGTAAACGAGAAAAATAAAGGAATACCTCAGAAGGGGCGCTCTCCTTTTGCATGTAAAACCCGGTTGTTCCGGTGATAAATAAAATGGAACAGACTTTTCCACTGGAAATTTTTTCGGAAAAAAAAGAATACCTCCTGAGGTATTCCTCTTTTCTCGATTTTACCGGAATGATAAAAAAATATCCTGTACCATCTGCGGCGTCCCACTAGTTCCATACTCCTTGATGAATTAACGCGTTGTTTGGTTCTGTTTTGGTTAATACCCAGTCTTTTAAAGAGTGACTCAGTGCAAAAGAAACACGCTCGTCCCGTTCCGTTTTGCTTGAGGAAAATTTTCCTTGTTCCTTTTAACAGAAAATTCTCCCCGGTTTTTCCATTAAAATGGAAAGCGCCCAAGGTATTCCCTTTTTCCGAAAAATTTTCCGTGGAAAAGTCCGTTCCTTTTGATTTACCACCGGAACAACTGGGTTTTCTATGCAAAAAAAAGCGCCTCACGCTTTTCGGAACGGGGTCTGGGGCTAAGCGCGCCACCTAGTCCCCATGACTTTCTCTGCTTTCAAGATGGTGGCTTTTCTGCATTCTAAAATCTCGAGAAGACGCTGGGAACGAGGTTGAAGTGCCTCATTCTTTTGAGTTAGGCGAGTGACGTCACTTTCGCTGGCGCGTCAAGAAAGACTGGAGAGAAAGATGTTCAGAAGGAACTTCTAGCCCATCGGAAGATATCAATGCTTCTGGCCATGCCACCAAGTCTTTAATATAATTTGGTTATATGGCTTCCAAAAGCAAAGAACGACAGATATTGCTCTTTAAATATAGTCCTTTAAAGTTGGAGCGATTTTCTTTTTACCCTGCCGCAAATATTCGCAATTTGTTCGATCCAGTACAAGTTCTGAAAATATCAAACAGTTTACCGTCAAAGAGCACCCAAATATGGATCAGAGAAAATTACCTGTAAGCAATGTTTGTCACGCAGGAAATGTGCTCCTTAGATGAGACTTGGGAATAAAGATAACCCAGGATGCATTGTGAGCCTCTTAGCGTGTGCCGAAACCTAAATTTTTATATATGAGTGATAAGCCCCAAAAATTGCAGAATCGTGCAGCTAGAATAATTACAAAATTGCCTTTTGATACGAACTCAGACCACCTCCTATCCACCCTTAATTGGGAGAGGCTATCAATAAGACGAAAGAAACAGAAAGCCTTGACGATGTATAAAACAATGACTGGTCTTATACCCCGGAATATCTCCAACGTCTTTTCGCTCAGAGCTACTCTAATTACAACCTGAGAAACTCTGAGGGAAATCTGGCATTGCCGAAACCGAGAACCAATTATTTAAAACGTAGTTTCTACTATAGTGGGGCCAAGATATGGAATAACTTGCCCGATAGCTTAAAAAATGTCGGATCTGTTGATCAATTTAAGCGAAATCTGAAGAAGGTATCCAACATATCGGATTTCCATACGGCAATTCATGTAAAGCAGTTGTAAATAGTCTTAGTTTGTAACTTGTAGTACTCAACTGATGATTTTCCGTGTTTAAATAAAGTCTTACATACATACTTACATATATACATATTGATTCACAAGGATTACCCCTCAATGAGGAAGGATGTGACATGGGGAAATAACTGAGAGAATGAAAGTCTGACACATTTGTTGTCCCCCATTCAGTCGATTCTCCTGATTAAAGATAAAAGAGACTCCTGTCGTGCTAATGGCAATAAGAACAATAATAATAATAATAACAATAATGATGATGATGATGATGACGATGAAGATGATGACGATGATGATGATGATGACGATGATGATGATGACGACGATGATGATGACAATGATGACGATGACGACGACGATGATGATGATGACGATGAAGATGATGGTGACGATGACGATGATGATGATAATGACAATGGTGATCAACCACCTACCAGCTGTACAAGCATGCGGTGCCCCCCTCATTTTCTGGTAATCAGGATTCCCTTCCTCGGACCAACATTCACCATAGAATTGAACGGCAAATAAACTGTAGTTTTTGCCACTGTTCACAGCATCCTTTGCACAGGCTAGAACTGTTTCCCAAAGGTTGTACCAGTTGAGTCCGCCTTTCCTGCGGTTTGAGTACTGATCACTTAAGATCCTGTTGTTTGGATTATCAATCCAGCAGCCCAGATATTTCAACTCAGGGGCGTCTGAAAAAGAGGAAAGATCGAAAAAATAAAAAAAACCTTGAATTATTTTCCTTCGAGGGTCGTTTTAAAATGAAAACTTAATCAGTCTGACTAATCACAGCAGACGAAAACAGTGCGATGGACCAATCATAATTGGAACTGAACGGGCGACAAGCACGGCTAATTTTGTGCGAACAAGTCAGGACACTACTGCTCAGTAGCTTTCATTTGAATGGTCACACTTTAGGATTTCATCCACAGACTCAAAAGTTAGAACCACCTTGTACAACATAATACATAGCACCACGGGAAAGTACTGCTCAGTAGCTTTCATTTGAACGGTCACACTTTAGGATTTCATCCACAGACTCAAAAGTTAGAACCACCTTGTACAGCATAATAAACAGCACCACAGGAAAGTACTGCTCAGTGGCTTTCATTTGAATGGTCACACTTTAGGATTTCATTTTTTTCAGGCTTCTTTTCGCAATTGCATAAATTGCGTTCACAACTGCGAGGATCATTCTTCATTTGATTTAAAGACTCAAAAGTTGGAACTATCTTGTACAGCATATTACAGCACAATAAACAGCACCAAAAGAGAAGCACAGCTCAGTAGCTTTTATTTGATGGTCTTACTTTCAGTGGATTCATTCGCAGACTGTCAGACGTTTTGGATTACATATAGGATGTCAATGATGTTACCCTTTCCTCAAAATTAATAATTTATTAATATTTTATTAACAACCAGTAGCACAAAATAGAAGAGGATTCCATGAGAAGCCAAAGCCAGGGGCTTATATGGCATAGGTCAATGGTGCGAGAATTACACACCAATTAGCACACCATACCGATCAGATGGCAAACAAAATTGCATCAGTTTGAAAGAGGGACAGGTAGAGGTTTGTAACGAAGTAAAAAATCGCTCAGTCTTGCAAAATCTCACCTTCCGTTAGACACCTGACCCCAGCATCATCCGTGTGAGTGCAGGCACCAGATTCACCCCACCCATCATGCGAGCATTCAAGAAGGGAGTGTTCACTTCCACTGCAGTTTACATTGGACAGGAAAATCTGCAACCAAATATCAATCGCATATCATGCCACTGCCAACTAGGAAATGTTTATCCTTGTTTTTTTGTAACGCGCATATTTACGCTCCCAGACACCGTCGCGCCTAACCGGCGTAAGGCCTTAAAGTAAGTTGTCGGATGATGTACCCAGCTAAAAGTATGCATGGCTACGGAAGTCACGCAACACAACAGCTATAAAACTTACAGGCAAATCCCAGGCATGATTAGTAAAACAAGAGCGAGCGGGGGGGGGGGGGGGAGGGAGGGGTAGTGGGTAGAGGTGGGGTTTTTCCTGTTTTTTTCTCCTTCCGTTATTGAATGGTTTATCATTATTGAAGGTGTGGAATAGGGCGGGAATGCAACCTGAGAACAACGCCCTTTTTGTGGCTTCTGAGCCAGAACAATACTGCATTACTACTGAGTAACAATTCTCCTTTGTCACGGTGATTTCAATTGTTCATGTGAGCCAGCTGGAAGCAGAACCTTATAATTAGAGAACTGGCGAAATGTAGGAATCATATCTTTTTATACCGCGGAGATATAATTCCGCCAAGCAAAGTTCGATGCTCCTAAATCATACTTAGCTTTGGAATAGGAGGAAAAGATAGAAAGCTCATAATTACCGGCCCGGTACCCTCTCCAAAATAGGCTTTCTTGTTTGGGTAAAGTGCAGTTTTGAAGCCAAGCTCCTTGCAAACCACTTTGGCTTCCTTCAGTGACCAATTTTTATCGCAGATTGTTCCCCACTGTCCATTGTGATACACCTCAACACGCCCTCCTCCAATGTCATCATTAGCAGTGATTATGCGAATTCGGTTTTCTAAGAGTAACGTTACGTGAAATTGTGAGCACAAGCACAAGTTTCAGCTGCTTTGGTTTTGCTTTACTACGCTAAGCGATTGGTTGGCAAAACGCGCTCCAAGTTCTCAACCAATGAGAAACAGAACCAAAACAAAAACCAATCGTAACTTGCATGTGCACATTTTCCCGCGCTTTGCACCGCGGCTCCATGTAATTTCTTTGAATTCTGATTGGTTCATTGCGCTGTTTAAGTCTGGTGTGGTTGGCCAGAATGGTTACTTTGGTTTTGGTTGCACGACACTCAATTGAAGACCGCTCTATTTAGTAATACAAAGAAATTATGTAAGGTTTGAAGAGTGTGTGTTTTCAGGCCTATTACCGGGATAGGCAAGTTTGCTTCTTAAAACATTGTTTGGTCTTCATGATGAAAAAGCTTGAATCAACCTGACATTTCATGGGTTACATTCGAAAGGGTTTTTTTTAGAAGGGCAGTGTTATGTTTGAGGAACAAGTATAAGAGGTAATTTTTAGGGAAGGCGGGGTCTTGTATTAGGGGTTTATGGTATCGTCTCAAAGTCGGACTGAGGTCACAGGCACCCCATACGTAATTAGACAAGTCGCACTCATTCCACAAGTTAACTATGCGGTGATTATAGCTTCGCCCAAGGGGAAGAGGCAGCCCAATAGGAACTCGGGACACAGGAAACACATACGGTTGCACTTGGTCCTTTTAGGGGCTTTATGGTGCTATCTGTACGGTACTGGTAGAGTTGAACTTTAACATTCAAGCCACAGGGTGCCAACACACATCAGAGAAAGTGTATAACTACTTTTGTCCGGATTGCATGAGTGTCTACAGCAGGGTGTCTACACCGTGTGAGATGTTCGTACCAAAGGTTTTCTCTACTCCTCAAGAACGCAAGGGACTGGGGAATAAGGTTGAAAACCGCAAGAATCAAGGAGCACATGCGTCAGCTCTCAGTGTACAATTACCTAGAAAACTAGAAAACTTACTTATTTCGACGGTTCCTTCGCTGAACGCTGTTGAGGAAGAAAGAAGAAAAACTCTGATCATTTCAGTCGTAGTTTTCACCTATAAAGAGATTCTTACGCCTTTCAAATCCCGTTTAGATTTCGAATCAAACTTTGCATCGAAGAGAACTGTCTTTGTTTAAAAACGAACCTTGTTTTTTTTTTTATTTTTAATTAAGAAGAAGGCAAAATTAAAATGAAACGGGTGAAGACTGCTGACAAAAAAAGAAAGAAAAAGTGAATATAGTTTACATAGGTTATGTACACTAAACTGCCCAAAAAACATTCCAAATCTTAGCTAGTAGAGGCGGAGAAACAAACACTGATTTACTGGGATACTTGAATCATGACTTCAGAACGACGCACACCCTGTTTCTTAATAAAAACAAGTTCAGGATTTCAAAATGGGAATTGAAACCACTGGGAAAGCTATTACTGGGATCGAAAAAATTGCAAAAACATTGTAGTTTAAAAATGTGTAAAACAACGATACCAAAAAAAAAACACACGAGATGATTAAAACGAAACCACTACAGGGGCGGCATAATTTAAAGAGTCTTAAAAATGCTTCGATATCTGTTTCGCAAATGGGTTTTCAATTCTGTCGAATCGCCAGATATGGTAACAGATAAAAGAGAAACCGACAATTCAATGGGCAAAATACCAAGTAGTTTATTTAGCTGCATTTGGATACTGATCTCTTTTCTTCTCCTTCCTTTTAGATATGAATTGTTAACACTTTTGACATAATGTCTTAAATTCGTTCTTTCCATTTAACAAAAGTCACGATTTTTGTTAAGCAAGCTTGTTTTTAAACAATAGAGCTTGAAATCGGGAATAACGAAACTTGCCTCCGCGCGCAACTCATGTCAGCGATTTGATGAAGTTTACCACACCGCTACGATCAGCTACAGAATTAAATTTTCATAGCAAAATTTGTGTTTAAGGTTTCATTACTGCTCCAACAAAAAAGCAAGGTGTTTGCCGCTTTACTTAATGTTTCACTTAAAAATTAAAAATCGCAGATTTGGCGGTGTCGAGGTCAAATGAATTTTAATTTTCATGGCATTTGTTGTCAACAGAGGTGAAAAATGTGTTTCGTCAATAACAGAAAGCGCTAAGGCGATAAACACTAAAAAAATGCCTGTTTTACAATTCTAACATTTATGAGTTTCATGGCGCAGTTTGAAAAGGCGTGTCTCCATTTTCATTTTACTCACACATGCGAAAGTTGGGTTTTGTCCGTATGTTTTGACTCTGTAGGCGAAATCCTACATTGTGACAATTCAAACGAAAGCTAAGCAGTACTTTCCTGGGGTACATCGTTTATCATGCTACGGCCATAACCAAGTAGTCTGTAGATTAAATCCTAAACTGTGACCATTCAGATGAAAGCTACTGAGCAGTACTTTCCTGTGGTGCTGTTTATTATGCTGTAGAAAGTGGTTCTAACTTTTGAGTCTGTGGATGAAATCCTAAAGAGTTACCAGACAATTGGAAACTACTGAGCAGTGGTACAAGGTGGTTCTAAATTTTGAGTCTGTGGATGAAATCCTAATGTGTGACCATTCAAAGGAAGCTACTGAGCAGTGCTTTCATGTGGCGCTGTTTATTATGTTGTGCAAGGTGTTTCTTTTGAGTCTGTGGATGAAATCCTAAAATGACCAGTAAAGGTTACTGAGCAGTGTTATCCTGTGGTGTACTATACTGGTGGGTCCGACTTCGATTCTTTGGATAAAGTCACCTCTCAAATTAAAGCCACCGAGCAGTACTTTCTTTCAATTCTGCGTAGTATCACGTTTCACAAGGTGGTTCTAACATTTGAGTCTGTGGAGAAACCTTGAAGTGTGACCACTCAAATGAAAGCTACTGAGCAGTGCTTTCTTGTGGAGCTGCTTATTATGCTGTAAAACTGGTGGTTCCAACTTATGAGTCTGCATGTGAAATGCTAAAATCCATTCATATAAAACTTTCTTGGGACACGGTTTGTAAAAGATGGCTACCAACTTTTCTGACTCTGAAGATCCACTTTCAGTATTTTTCTAGATACACAATGGTCTGAGAAAAATCCTTGAGAAAAATTTCATGCTGATATATAATTGCCTTTCGTTACGATTACAATTTTTTAAATTTGATCAAATTCTTGGCAAACCAAAGCACAAAATTCTTGTTTTCCTATTTGCGATAATATGAAAGTGTTATTTCAATGATTATTTCCAGAACTAACTTTTACTAAATGGCCGCCATGTTGGTGCCCCAACGAGGGACACCAACATGGCGAAGTCATACTTAGTCCTGTAATTTTCTGAAAATTATTTTTGAGGTTTCGTTTGATCTGAAGGCTGCTATAGAGCCAAAAATCGTTCTTTGTTTTTATTTTTATTTACCGTTTAAATCCTTTGTTTCTGAACCTCGCCAATGAGTGCAAACTAAAATCTGATGATTTTCTCCAAATTAAACTTAACAAAGAAGTAATCCGCGATACCCGATTACCACTCCGAGAAAAATTGATTTCAATCATGATGTTTTTTTTTTGCAATAAAAATTAGCGATAAAAGAGAAAGACGTTTCGCCCTCTCCGAGATCATTTTCAAGTTCCAGTAAGATATAAGAATCAGCATGCAAATCCTTGAAAATGATCTTGGAGGTCAAAACGTTGTTCTCTTTTATCGCTAATTTTTATTACAAAATCCGTATCAAAGAAACTAATCATGATGTTGGAGCAAAATTAGTCTCTCACTTTGTGATCATGGCGATATTATTTCTCTCAACAAAATCTAAGTTATGAACTACGTCTTGAGCACGAGTAAATCAGATAGTGTTTTCATGAATTACGAAAATCTCAAGTCAAATGTGCTGAATGGCTTGTCATCAATATTGTAGGACTAAACTTGTAAGGACGTTCTTTCGGAAAGAAAGTAAGTAAAAGAGCGTATTCAAGAAGAGCAACTGTAATGCTTGATTTGGAAGAATGTAAGGGTCCCTCCCTCATTTCAGATGCTCCCCCCCCCTGATTTGTTGTAATCTTTACATGGTATGTGATGCGAAATTGTCATTTTAAATATGGCAACTTTGAGAGGCTAAAAATTATTTTTCAAATCATACGCAAAACGACATTCCAGCCAATGCATTACTAGGGTTTGACAAAAAGATATATACCCTTCATGCCATCTCGTAGTCTAATTCGTAAACGGGTACGGTATTGTCGCTCTTAAACACTACCCTGTCTGATACTGAAAGCAAGACTGGAGCACCGGCGAGTCAACTTGACGACCGGGTAACCCTTGTAAAGATATCCTAAAGTCTTCCCAGAGGAACCGGAATGGGTTTGAAATGAAAACTGGACCGGAAAGAAAGAAAGACCCACTCAGCAGTCTATTTATTTGCTTGGGTTTAAAGCGATAATTTTTGAAAGATAAAGCTTTTCAAACAGTCTAGAGGTTTAAAAATTAATCAAGCCGGACAATCGAAAAATGATTGACGATGATTATTTCACATTAATCAACTGGACATTCATCTATATTTTTCTCTGTTTGTTGTCTTTCTTGAGAGACACCATTGTTGCGAAATGAAACTCCAATTTGTACTGTTTGTTTTGCGTTCTGAATTAAATCAATCTTTGCAACTAGATTTCCGTCACGGGCCGGTATCACTTTCATATCGCTTTTCGTTTGGCTTTTCTCGGGTCCTTCAAAAATAGCAGTCTGAAACGACTTGGGGAAGAAGGAACTCGTGTTGTCAACGAAGTCCAATCAATGATTCAATTTTATTACAAAACTTTCCAAACGGAGCACAAAGATACACACCACTTTGATATTCAAATTGTCCACCAGTTGTCAAAAACCGTAAACCGAGGGAAGAGGTTTAAGAGTTTTAAAGCGTTTTTTGGGTTTGATGCATTTTAGAGGGTTCTTATAATGTTGTCAGATGCATTTAACTGTCCATTTGATTGAGCACTAACGCGATACCAAAATGAGGTAAATGCAGACTTAAAAAGACAAATATGTGATTAGGTGGCTGAGTCAGAAGAATTCTTTAAACAGACTATAAATTACTAAGGACACCCACGTTAGTTCTCAGAGGAAGGCGATTAGTCTAAACTGCTCGAACGATTTAGTCTGTACAAATTTTACGGTTGTTGAACGATTTATTGTGTATGGGACGATTCGTGGTCTCTTGGACAGGGTATTTTCACTTTGGTGGAAACATCGAGGCAAAAACTTCGAGAACAGAGCGTCGAGAATCGAGGCACCATTGAAAGAAATGCCGCGTGAAAATGTCACGACTACCTCTTTAACAGCTAATAAAGCCACTGTGATATCATTTCAGGGTTTCCTTATTAGAAATTCTCCTTAACCTTACTATTAAGGCCAAGTGTACTCCTCGTTGAACAATTTCGCGCGGTATTTTGTCACAAAAGGCGGCCCAAGATTTGTGACTTTACAGCATAGCCTTAGATTGAGTCGAAAAGGTTACTGATGTAACAATAAATACCATTTCGCGGTACGAACTTTGGATAAATTATTCCAATGGTACGTCGGCTTTGTGGTACGACATTTTCAAGCTTGTAAGGAAACAACTTCTGGGAAAAGCTATCCAATTGCTAAACCTCTTTTTAACTAGAAAAAGGTCACCCTGGCCAAATGTGAGGGTAATGGGCTCCTGGTGGGTCGCGATGGATGTGCAGGTGTAAATTTTATGAGCCAATTTAAAACCCCAATGCGGTCAATGCGGAAGTTCTGGAGTGAGTCTAACATTAACTGGAATTGTTCTCTCAAGGCGCTAGAATTGATCTCTTTTCTCTTGCCGCCATAACAGAATTTAAGAAACCATTTTTCATTATTTCTTTTAACGAGCCGTGTAATCTTGCGCTTGTGACTTTTGCAGTCTCTATCGATAACTGCATTAATCAGTCAATTACAAACCATACTGGATTGTGTTTTTACATCACAGCTGTTCGCTATAGCCCGCATTTCTATCCTAGACGAAAGTCCGCGAAGCGAGATTCTTACCTTAGAGAAAAAATAAATGCAACTCGTAGAATCCCTTGTCCTTGCGTAGTTTACTTTAACTGAAACTAATAAATTTAAATGACTAATGATTTCGAGAGATTTACCAGCCTTAAATTAATATTGGATGGCAATGTCACTCAGGTTTCCGTATTTCAGTTTTCTCGTCCTCTAATACAAATTTACCCTTCCACTTCTTTGAAAATTACTAATTAAATTGTCAGTTTCGGATTGAGAATTACAGTAAATAAAAAGAAAAGCTATCCTGATTTGCGTGCTGCGATGATTCGGTTTTTGATGTTACTGAAGTGTTAATTAATTTGGCATTATTGTGTGCGGAAGTAAATCCCGAGGGATGTCACCATCAAATGAAAAGGTGTTTTTCAATAACGTCCGGTGCTAATTAAACGCGTCTTTGTGTGAAAGTGAACCAGAACAGACAGCTTCTTTTGAAGAAATTTGCTTTGAACGCCCCCTCCCCCTCAGTAAATAATGACGTATGTTACTTCTTTGACGCTACTCCCACAGTATAGGGAGGCTAACGTTTTCCTCCCCTCCCCCTTACCCCGGCCCTGCTCGTGATCCTTAGGGTCTTTACAGTGCGGAAAAACATTGGGAAGTAGCCTTCGGTTCCGAAGGGTGACGTCACATTCGAGTTCGCGCCACGGACGACCAGAAGGGGGACTGGGTACGACGTTGTTTCTTAGGTGTACAATCGAGGGTGAAGCGGAAACCACACAAGCGGAAATGAAACTTAAGGGTACCAGGACACTTTCAAGTTATGGTACTAAACTATAAACTACGTAAAATCCCTGAGAAACCTCATCTCCCAGTCCACACTAAGGTTACGCGATTCAAAATGGCGGAATCACTGAGACAGAGATCACATGACCTTGTTCTCTGAACTCCTAAGCAGTGAGAATGGACCAGCCCTTGAACACGCGTTTGCAAACTTTTGGCACCATCATGTCTAAAGGGCTTATATTCTAAATGATAATCATCTACGTGGAAATCTTGACCAGAATTTATTTAAGCGCAAGACATCTCTATATGCAATTGAATTATATTAATTTAATACGCTTGAAATAACTCTTTCTACATGCACATAACAACAGTGGCACAATTTTCAAGGCGTTCCTCCACAGGAGGGGTTGGGGTGGGGTGGGGTGGGGGGGGGGGTTACTTCTCGCGAGCAATAAAAGGAGTGAAGAACTCACTTATGATACAGTTTCTTTCGTGGTAAAACGTCATTTTCGTTTACAATTTTGTTTCTCAAGCTTGTATCTTGGCTGTCTCAAAACGCTCCCAAACAACAGCACATATTGTTTGTTAGGGAACACAATTTCGTGTTCATAATACCGGGAGTTATTTGTTTTGAAGCGCACTTGACCTCGAATTGTCGTCCTCAACATCGGAAAGGCCTGATATACGTGTCATTGGAAAAACTACACTCATCTGTGTAAGAAAACAACATTTGTGATCGATCAAGTTCACTTGTTGCTGTGATGTAAAGGTGTCTCTGGATCGCAGTTGATCTCTGTGCCTTGTTTAAGGACATTCACAAATGCCTTAAGTTTCCTTCTTTCCTCACAACTTCCACACAATTATTTCCTGCTTGTCAATAAATGGAGGGGCTGGTCGCGATAACGTCGTGTTCCCTAGATGAGGTACTTAACAGCAATTTCACAAATCACCGTGGTAAAACTCCTTTCATCTCTCATATATCCACGCACCGTTCTCTCAAATCAACTTGCCGAGAGTCGCTCGGAGGAGCAAGTCACTATATTTCAGTCGACTGTTGCTGCACATATCTCCGAGATGATGTTTTCTTTTCTCACAATAATATTCACACAGCTTTCTCTTAAAATGAACTTTCTCGGTCTGGTCACAATGTCTTAGGTTACACTGAATAGCTTCAACAATCCCAGTAAAGGCGCCCGGCTCTTTCTTTCTTTTCCGATGATTTCCACTCACTGGTCTCTCAAACGAAATTGCTTAAGGCACTAAGGAAGTCTGTCAAGCACACAATAAGCTGTCCAAAGCTTGGTCTCTCCTCCTCTGATAAAGCCCAACAGCAGGCAATGACCGTGAAGAGTTCATCGGGGCAGTTTACTGGCTGAGAAATCCTGTGTCCTTGTTTGAGAAAGTTCAGCATTTCAAAGGCATCTATATTCCCATAAGGCTGCTGCCCTAATGTCATTAGCTCCCATAGAAGCACACCATAGGACCACTTTGATTGACAGGCACAGAAAGACAGACAGACAGACAAAAAGAGGAAAAGAAAGAACGCACGGTTAATAGTGTAAACAATCAAAGATCATAGTAAAGATTTTTCGCATCTCGTTTATCTAGGGCGTCTAGTCTTTAACGTGACCATAGCGAAATTAGCCCCGAGAAGGACTGTTGTATAGTAAGTGGTTGCAGCTCAGTATCAATTTCATGTGCGGTGCAGCCGTTCGATGGAGAGTACGTACAGTCCTCAAAAAGACTGTTGCTGTGCAGATGGTATCACTAGTTTATCTGGTGAAAAGATCCAGGTGTTAGAGTAGTCCTTAAAACGACTGTTGTTTGGTGAAAGGCTTGAGTCCTACAGTATCAATTGTTTGGGCTTTTTGTCAGCTTGGGAGTGACCCCAAGACAGGTACGTGGTGCATGGGTAAAATCAAGGAAGAAGAAGTGTTAGGAAAGACTTGCACTTTATTTAACATTTTTTGGTAATTGTTGTAATTGAAATTACGAAGACTAGGATAGCGTTCCTTTTAACCAATCTAAAACCGGATTTTGCGATCGAAAATTAGATTTCCCGTTCCATTTATGGCGCAACCAATCTTAGATTGCAATCTAAACAATCCACCTCCGAACGTGGATCGTTCGGGTTGGTAACTGAAACTGGTTTCAGATTTTCGTTCCATTTGAGTTCCTCCAGCAAGGAGAGCAAAGCGTGCGGCATTCTCAGAAAACCCGCCATCAACAAAAACAAGTTTCCAGGCCTCTCGCTGTGTGGATGGATCTTTTTTTCAGATTTTTGTTCCAGCTAGCAGAAAAATCTGAACAATCTGGATTGTCTAAATCTGAAAAAGGATTTCCTAAAAGGAACGCGACCTAGGTTTTCAGGTAAATTGATGATTTGAAAGACGCCTCTGTCCCACCTCCCCAATAAGCCCACTCTCCCTTGCCATTCCTTCACAGCAATCTCGCTCACGTTTGTAAAGTCCTATGAAACTACCTATCCCAGTAAGTCGATTTTTAAAGCTGTATTTTATTTTTCCGTAATTGCCCTCAAAAGTAGTGTTTCTCAAATTTGTGAAGATTTTAAAGTGCTCAGTAATCTCATTTGCATATTTTGCACATTTTTCAAACTTAAATATCTCCGGAACCAATGAAGATATTTACAAACGGTAAACGGCGTTTTTTTTTTCCTTTCCTGGAATTCTATGTGATAAACTTAAAAAATCAAGGGGTAAAAATCTGATCATAGTAGCACTTTAATATTTAGCTTTAGATAAATCGAAATTCAGTAGTTGTTGATTGATATTAGAGCAGTTTTCAATTGAGTGCGAAAGCAATCACTTCAGCCAATCACAACAGACCGAAACAGTACAATGAGCCAATCAGAATTCGAAGCAATTTAAGGTAACCGACGCAAAACACGGGAAAATGTACGCGTGCAAGTCGCGAATGGTTTTGGTTTCTTATTGGTTGAGAAAGTGGCGCCAGGATTGCTGGCCAATCACAGAGGGAAGCAATACAAAACCAAAGCAAACGCAATTTACTTGCGATGCTCAATTGAAAACCACTCTATGCGCATAAAGTACTTTCGGATCAGTTAAGTTTTAAATGGGCACCTGAAGTCAATACACCTAACGGAAACTTAGTAGAATTTGCCCAGCTGTCTGCGCGCAGACAGGTCACAACTCCTCCCTTCCGCCCAAATCTGAAACTCTTTACTCACCGCATCACTAGCGACAGTGTATCGGCCATGTTCCAAGCTTTCTACAGCCATCCATTTGACTGGTCTGTTCTCATTGTCTCCCAGACAACAATAGTCTTGAGGAAACAAATCTCTGGATAAGGCACAGTCCGTTACTTTTACATTGAGGTCATCATCAATTCTGCAAGGCAGGAATAGCTGCAGTTAATGGGAAAGGCAAGATGACCGATCACACTTAGCAGTTAGATAGATTCTAGATTAGTGTGAACACTTCGAAAGCAGACCTCCGCAAGAGTGGGTCTCGGATCGATCCAAGATCGAATCGACAGCCTGTTCCAGGCGTTCAGATAGTAAAAAGGGCGCGATATTACTGACAGAGCAAGGCGAAAAATAAAGCGGCAAAAAATGGAGGATCAGGCTATCGAATCGAGTGCACTGTGAACGCTTACCGATCGAGCCTAGACCAACTCAGGAGGTGGTCTCCGATCGAAGTGAAATCAGCATCATTTAGATCCATCTCAATTAACCAGTGTGAACGGCCGCAGCTCAAAAACGTATGTCCAGGATTGAATGCAATGTTGAATTTTGAGAATAGGCCATTTCCGAATTACCTTTGGCCTCATTTTCAAAGCGAGGCCTGGTGCTCAGCCATTCATATGAAAATAAGTTTAATTTGCATTTGAATGAAAACTTATTTTCATACAAGTCCAATAAGAATGAAAGCTTGAACTCCCACAGAAGCTGCCAAAAATTCAGGCCAAGCAAGAGTCTAAGCTACCGACACCGATGCATCGCTCTCTGATCGTAAACTATGGTACGATCTCATTTTCTTTTCTACTTACACGCAGTTTCTAGCAGCGACATCCTTGTGAACAATTCTTCGCCTTGCTAGGTACTGCAGTCCTTTGGCAATTTGAATACCAACATGGACAAGATCTGCTGTTGTCAGAGACTATAAGGAAATTATAAACAAAATGATCTACGGAACGGAGGTATATCTACGGGGACCTGAGCAAAATTTAGGTAAAAGGGGTGGGACTCGGAGGGTGAAAGCATAAACTTGTCTATTAAAGAGCCTATGTCATTTTATTCTTAACGTGTAAAGACGTCTTCCAAACAACAGTTTTACATCGATGGCAAGTACAAACAACGGCCAAATTTCCTTTAAATAGCCCACCAACAGGATACTTAGTGGGGTTTCAGGCAAGCAGAGTACAGCTTAAAGCGATCGAGGCTCTCTCTCTCCCTCACTTCCCATCTCTTCGCGCTTTCTATTTCTGCCACTAAAGAGGCTCTTAAAAGGATTAAAACGGTTTATCCTAGAGCATGGAAAGTAGTATCCATGAATTCACACGTTCCCTACGGATGGCTAAGTTCCTTCCCGGTGTCTTAGAGTGGTTCACCCTTTCTTTGAAACTTGGCTCGATCATTGATGACCTAGAAGCTATTGGTATATGAGCAAGGTATTTGAATAGAAATTTAAAAACTGTTTGACCCAAAAGGGCCAATCTGCATTAAAGTGATTAAAAATAAACGCCAGACAAAAACAGTCTTATAGACACGCAAACAATAAAATTAAAATACTTAGTAACCCACAAAGGGATTAGGCCATTTTTCGGCGTTTAATTATTTTGAAAGCAAACTACACACGTACGTGCACAAAATATCCCGTTGTCTTTTGCCAATAAACTTTACCATGGTAGATTGAAACAGTCTTTCTCTCTTTTTTTTAATGCGCACTGAATCTACCAGGCATAATTTTACCTGCCCTTGCGCGAGCTGATCTGAGGAAAAACGCACGACTGTTCTGACTGTTTTCATCCTGAGTCCTGTCAAGAAGTCTAATCAATGCAGGGTTGCCACCCATGGGGATCGAAAAAATTCCCTGACTTTTCCCTGATTTTTCACTGACCACAAACTAACTTTCACTGACCATCCAACACAAATCCTCAGGCAAGAAAGGCAGCAATGCAGCCACAGAAATCAATTCCTTTGCAGAAAGTTAATGACACGACATTACCTTTCGTTACAAACCTAGTAGCTAGCCAAAAGTAAAATTCCCTGACTTTTCACTAACTTTCAAGTTTGTAGAATTTAGAACTTCCCTGACTTTTCCCAGCTGACCTCAGCTTCTACTGGGTTCCCTCGCAACATCCCCGTTAGTTTTGTGACAGCTCTATGTAACTATTGTAACGTTTTTGTGTAGCCAAATAAATAAATAAATAAATAATAAATAAAATTGAAAAACAAAAAAAAAAAACCAACAACCCTGTTTTCCCTGATTTTTCTGACCATGGCAACCCTGATTCTGGTTACTCCTGTCCCCCAGCAAGCTACTTACCTTTGAGCCTCCTTCCGGTGACCTTGATTTCTTGATAAACAATTTTAAATTTCCCCTATTCATGAATGGAAACATTACTAACGGTTGTTTCTCGTCCTCCAGACACACCGCCATGACAGGCAGCAGATTTCTGTGAGTAAAGTCCTTCAGCATTGAGCTTTCTATCAGTAAGAGGTTTACTTGGTCTGATGATGCTAATCCTGAAACTGTTTTTACTAAAACACTTTGCTGTTGTTTTTCGCCAGGTCCAGTTAACACTCCACTATAAATACGAGCAAATGTTCCTGGGAAGAAAGAAGATCATCACTGATCCCACACCTTCTGCTAGAATGCACGACAGTGATCCCAAATGGGGGACTGGTATCAAACTGGGTTCGTGACTTACTGGTATAATATTTTAATCTATGATGCCACAAAATAGTCATAGCACAATCCCTTAATTATGCGCATGTCATTGGCTTCCTCATGGGGTCGACTCCCTGGCTAACCAGGGGGATTGTAAAATCAGTCAAGCAAACTTGAGGAATTTCCCTGGGGAGTCAGGGAATCTTGCATGACAAAGTCCCCTGGGTGAGGTGTCTGTCAGCAGAAAATCCCCAACATTCTTTACAAATTTGTGATTTCCCCAACCTAATCTTTGATCGTAAAACAATGTTGTTTTTTTCCCCTTAATTCTGGCAAAGATTCCCACCCATCTCCTTGTATTCCCCAACATATCTCCCTGGTTGGCCTAGGGGTGAACCCCATGGGCAAACTGATGACGTGCATTATCCCTCCTCCCCTTCCCTCTCCACCCCCTTGAAAAGGAATACTGATTCTGATCCTGTGGCTTGAGATTCTATACTCAGGTTGTTATCCCAGGTACCACACAATTGACTCATTGATTCCACACTATACTCTCTGATCCCATATTCCACAATATCAGCAGTAGTAGTAGCAGGGGAACAGGGTAAAGTAACAGCAGAATTGTTTTATGAATGATTATTATGAAAGGGCAGCAAGGAGCAAGCAAAATTTAGCTGGAGAATTCTGGATAGTAGCCCGAGAATTCTCCGATCTCTGATGCCTAATGAACACCCTGCAATATGACTCTCAAATCTGTGTTAATATTGAGAAGAGAAGAGAAAATGGTTTACTATATGCAGTGTTCCAGATAAGAGGGGGATCTCGGGTCAAAAACCCTACAAGGTCAGCAACAGGACCCGACAAATTAATAGAAAAAAATCTATAACGGTTTGGTGGGAGCACTGGAAATTTGATCTGATGGAATTCCTTGTTGACACCCTGTCTTAAAATCCTATCTGGAACCCTGTACATGGGGTACAACTCTCAATAAAGTTTAACTCACCTTCTTCCAACAATTCTGCCAGAGTAATTCGATCCATTTCCACTGTAATATCCTGTAGCTCAGTCTTCATGTCCCTATCGCGGTATTTCCCCTTCTGTGTTGACTGCAGCCCCCCTCCACTGTAATACCCATCGCTAGCTGTTATACTTATTGTGCTTTCTCTCACGGGGAATCCTCCTGGAAGTCTGGGTCTTGCCTGAGGTACATCACCGTTTAAAACATGATTGGCTATAGTTGGCAATGTTCTGTTTGGATTATTTGTTGTTGGGCCTGGCTGGACCTCAGCATTCACTGGGATGTGATTTGGACAGTTGTTTGGAGTTGGTGAATAATGGTTTTGAACAGGAGGATTTCCATCTGATAAAAAATCAAGATCTGATTAATGTTGAAGGACTTCTGAACTAAGAACCTGGAGAAAGGAGGAGCCATGAGGCTGGAAAGAGAGGGGAACAGGGGAGGTGACAATACTCCATGTGGCCACTTTGATACAATAATAATAATAATAATAATAATAATAATAATAATAATAGTATGGTAGAAAACATCAAGAAAGTATCAGAGAGAGCTACTATGACAGAGATTCAAAAGATCTGCATGCTGGGATCTGTGCGAATCCTAAGAAAGGTGCTCAGTGTATGACAGAATGATTGACTTGAGTGACTGATGCTCTAGGTGCACGGTTTGCGCCCAGCTGATGCACAAAAAGAACACCAGCAAAGACTGTGATAAAAGAGACAATAATAATAATAATAATGACGATAATGATAATAATTTAGTACTTATATAGCGCATTTTCCATGTGTATATGATCAAATGCACTTTACAAGCAGATGAAATTGGAATATGGAAATGTTGGTTTTTGTGGAGAGGGGAAAACCGGAGAAAAACCTCTCGGAGCAGAGAAGAGAACCAACAACAAACTCAACCCACATATGAGATCGAGTCCGGGAATCGAACCCAGGCCACACTGGTGGAAGGCAAGTGCTCTCACCACTGCGCCATCCCTCAGGGCTCGAAATTAACAGTAACCCGTTAACCAACCGTTTGTAATTTTCAACGTTTGGTTACTAAAAATGTGTGCAACTAACCTGACATGGTTGGGAAAACCTTTCTTACATATTTAAATTATTTTATGGAAATAACCTTTTTACAGATAAGTGTTAATTTTTAGGAACAGTTTATGTGTTGTTATCTTGCATGAGATTGTTTTCTGTCTCAAAGAATTTGTTCTTGTCGTCTTTATGATGGATTTCGAACTTTGCAGCCATTTTGACCCTGGAAACGAGTTTGTGTCGAATGTGGGGATCTGGACACAACTTTATCGGATACGCCATCTTGCGAATGTCCTTGCGAATCCAATTGCAGTTCACGAGGTTCTGGCAGTTCGGCATTGAATTATGCAGAGTTTTTTAGATAGATTTCTTAGAAAAAGGCAAGCTCCAGCTGAAAGTAACTGTGGTGAATAGGAAAAATGCCAAGAAAAGGAACCAAAGACAAAAGAAGCTAAGGAAGACTCGAGCTCCCGGAAGCGTTACGCGTTCGTTTTGTTTGTTTTGTTTTACGAAGAAAAGAGGAAACAACAGGGCAGAACATTTCGACAGGAGTGGAAGAAAACATTTCCATGGCTTCTTTCATTTGTTCTAGTTGTTATTAACAAAATGTTCAATATTTGAGATATCATAAATTGTGAGCTTGGATACCAAACTTTATAATTTGGTTAGTAAAAAAGATGTATACTAACCTGAAGGGTTAGTGATCCAAAACTTAAATTCGAGCCCTGATCCCTGCTCCCCCAACACCAAGGAAAGCACTTGCATGAAAGTCTTAAAAAAGTAATTAAATGTCACACATCAGCAGAGGAGCAGGATGGTGCACTGATGAGAGCACTTGCCTGCCACCAATGAGGCCAAGGTTAGATTCCTGAACTTGCTGTATGTGGGTTGAGTTTGTTGGTGGTTCTTCTCCTTACTCCGAGAGGTATTTTCTCCGGGTTAACTCTGGTTTTCCCCTCTCATTATTGGAATTCAAGGGAAACAGATTTGTCAGTTGTGGACTGTAAAGTGTCACTCTCATTAAAAAGACATTTATCTATTTTTACATCTGCCAGAGATTCTCCAACTTTCCCAGGCTTAACATGCCTTGAAATAAGGTACACAAAGGTCAGCTGATGCAGTGATCTCACATACCTGGCTGAGCTGCTACTTGCTTTGGTTGTTCAACAGCAATGAGGGGTGTTTTTGACTGTCCTGACTGCCCACCAGCAGGTTCAGTATCACTGCACAAATCCAAAGAGTTCAAACAAAATTAGGCAAATTCAACTTCCCTTGAAGACACCTGATATGACAAAGTTTATCGAGGCATTAAAGGACCACAAAAATCTCATGAAATCAATGGACGGCAGAAAAAAAAAACCACTGCAAGGGATTTTATTATGGTTGTCTTAACCAGTTGGTTAGAAAGACAGAGAGTTTCAATGTTTTGGCCAAAGGAAATCAATAATCTAGGAATAGCAGTTTTCCTCTAGGACCCTACCTATGACTCTATATGGAATGAGAGAACGTTCAGGAGAAAAACCTCCCCGGGATGGAAACTTAATCAGCCTCAAACACTAACCAACCTTGACTCTTTATTTGGATTTGGCATGGAATGAACATGAATGGCAGCAACCGCAAGGGCAATGATGAGGATGATGCTACAAGCTACTCCTACTGCAATGTAGAACACTGTGGTTTTGTCCATTGGAGGAAAAGGGGAACTTGCCTCATCACCAGCTGAAAATTTTGGCACAAAACAGTGTATCACAAATTGAGTCCAGTAGCAGGGCAACAAAAGGGGATTACAAACAAAAACTAAAGGTCCAGGACCCCAGCTAGCCAGCCACAGGGTACCTAACTGAATTCAATTGATGCTACTATCAAAAATGCCAGCATAGTGAGTTATTATAAACCCTGAGCTTGACATGCAACAAGACCCTAGTCTAGCCATCAAGCATGATACATGTAATTCGTTGACAGTCAGTGATTGTCAGAAACATGTACCTATACACTGTTCCTGAATAGATGTACAACATTTAACACTGGCTGATCTACTATAAGTTCACTAGTGATTAGAACATTTGGATGCCTGGGAGGGTCAAGGGATTTAAGGAATGCATTTTTAACTGAACACCTTTTATAGTGTGGTCCCATGTTTGTGAACTGAAGATCTGCATAAAGACCCTTTAAATACACAACATGTATCTGAGACAAAATCTTGCTTTCATGTATTCCAAAGAGGATTATCCAAGATTAAATCTCAAAACCTAATGCAAATCCCCAGCTTATGGGATCACAGTTAAATTCCAACAGAGAACACAAACAAATGTCTATCTGAAGACACATTTGTATTGAGGTATCAGTACTTTGTCAGACATTCCCTTTGGTCTAGCCTATATGGCAAAACAAATCAGATCACTAGCTCAATATTCTCTAATTTATTTGCATTCTTAAATCTATAAAACTATGACCAAATTAAAGACCATTATCTGCAACTTAAACACATCCCATATGCATAATACACTTTTAAAGCATTGTTTTCAATTCTCTCGGGATGATTGCAAGTCCCAAGAGGAATTTAAAACAATGCTTACGCGAAATTTGGGGGGGGGGGAAGAAGTGACAAGCGACATGGCTCCAAAAACAGGCGACAATCTTTCCCCAAAACACTGACAAACAACAGAAACTGACAGAAAAAGTGTCACTGACAGTTTGCAACACGGCATTCACTTTCCATCCCTCTTTGTTTTCTCCGCGACAGTGACGTTTGTCCCCAACAAACAAGAAAGCAAGAGACAGTTGTAAATAAGTGACACCAGACCATGCTTTGGAAGGTCCGACCCATGGATGAGCAGAATGAGTGGATAAAATTAAAGGCAAATTAAATTAAATGCAAACTGTCAACTCATAATTAAATAATAGCAACCACAATCAGATAATTTTTAACTATGTATCAAATTTTCTTGATTGCATGTAGAAGTTGAAATAATCAGTACATTCAACATACCTGTGTTTGCTGAAATAGTGGGGTTGCTGGTACTATCTACAATGGCAGCTGAAAAGGGAAAAAGCTTACTGAAACAAGAATTAAAAGTTATTCGATATAATAAATTATTAATATTTTTCCTGTTTGGAAAACAGGCCCCAAGTGCGTGTAACTGAGTATCAGTGAATTGCTAAGGAAACTCAAAATAATAATGGGGCTTAAGCATGCCATCCTGAATTAAGGAGTATACCGGTAGTTTGTAATTAGTAGGCGAAGAGCCACCTTGTGGAAGTACTACTAATAAATCGTCATTATTATAATTATTATTTGTTATTATTATTATTATATGAGACTGCTTCAAAAAAAGAAACATTGTAAGTGCAAACACATTTACGTCAATTAATTGTCATGTAGGAGTCATCAAATACCTTTACGACATGTTTTTATCCTCCGCAGGTTCAAGACAGTTATATCTTTGGCAAAATCCCTGTCTGAAGTAATGTTAATCTGGATCAACATGTGGGCTGTGCCATATTTGGTTCCTCGGCAGGTCATATTTACAAAGAATTCTAAAAAAAATAAAAATAATTTAAAAATATTATTAAAAGTTGCTATGATAATTACAATTACAGTAATCATTCAAATGAACCATCTTTCTATGGGCACCCTGACTTGACAAAGGATGCATGTATTTATGAAGTTTTACAGTTGCTGCTGTGCCAGGTGCTCATCACCTTTTTTCTACAGTTTATTGTGCTTGTTTGAATGAATAAATAGATATCTAATTTATTCATAATATTTGATGAAGCTTTTTCAAACTTCTTACATTAATAACTACAAAATTTTAACTTAGACCAAATATTGATCCTTAAAACTGAGTACAGCATTTTTATATCAGCCTTCATCATCCAGGGAAACTAGGCAATCACTCCTTACTAATGTTCTACTGTAATTGAATTTCTGTAAGCACATGGTATTAAAGTGCACCTAACCCCCAAAATTTTTATTCGCCTAAATAAATCTACTTATCAATCGAAGTATTTCGGCGAAAGAATTATTGGATTTGGTTGAATCCTCAATTTTTTATGGACAGCCAAAGTCTCATTCAATTTGTTGCACGGCCGAGTAAAAGGGAGTCTGGGTCCAACGAGGTTGGTGACGTCATCCCGGGAACGATTGAAAAATAGCTTCTCAGTCAATCTCTGTTGTTGAAAGCGTTTGTTGGGGTCATCGAAGCACATATTGGAGGGTAAAAGCCTGGTAGTAGTCAAAATTGTGTTGGAATCATGTCCTGCTCATCCTCGGAGTCAGAGTCAGACTATGTGTAGGGTGAATACCAAACTAACTTCACTTCTGAAGTGGAACTAGTACAGAATCGGCGAGGAGCTTGAAGGAGCCTCATGGCTGATATGGTTATGAAGACCAGGAATGGACAGCAAGATTCGTGGAAGAAGGGAAGACGAAAAAGATTAACTTCGTTTATAAGTGCTATGTGCCGTACCTCGTGGTTCTGTGTACGCTGCTGGTGAGCAAAAGCTTTGCATTAACATTTCAATCTTGAACGACCGAGTACCCATGCATCGGCAATGGAAATTGTGCAGCAGTTTGAAAACAATAATTGTTATTTCATATAAACGGCGCACATCCAACTTTAGATTGGTATTTTAAACGAACATCAGTAATTAATTGTGGAAGTGCCTATTTATGGGAGAGTCTTTATTTAGGGTATCTATTCAAAGAAGGTAAAGGTAGATTTGACAAGAGAACGGAAACTGAGCTCAGCCGAAGCGAATTACGTGACTGAACTTCTAGTTACCCTCAGGCTGTACTGTGAACGAAGTCAAGGCAAGGTAAAATAAAATAAATATAGCTTACTGCAATTAAAATTTGTGGCTACGTATCCATCTAAACTGTTGGTTAGAAATAAGCGAACGCAACTTCGCGATGCAAGAATAATTTGCATATACCCGATGTAAACAAACTGACACAAATTTAGACGCGATTGGATATATTTTACTACATGTAGCTCCATTTGAACATGAAGTTCGAGTGGCACCATCGTCTCAATCAACTGAATTCGGTGAAGTTAATCAATTTGATTTGTAAACACTTCAAGTTTTCTTAGCAGTCTACAATGTATTGATCAGTGACATGGGCTTCTGTCAGTGGCCTCTGAAATATATTTTGATTGCTGACGTTGGAAACCGGTTTTAATAGAGTGCTTGTGTCGAAGACTGCAGGACTCATGAAAGCCGAAAAATTTAAACGAAGTTAGATTGATGAGGTTTTCCTAAAGGTACATATCAAGGAACAATTATTTTAGCTGCCATTACATTCTGGACTACTTTGTGTCGTTGCGGTTAAATCCTTTGTGTATCCGATACGCAGCACACCAAATATCACGATACACTGAAAACGTGGTACATGCACATGTTTGGGTTGTATCCCTATACAATAAACAAGTTTTAAAGAGGAGATCTTTTCACTGAACGCACTCATTGGAATTTTCTGTTTTCACCGCATAAAAGGGCATAAAATGCTTTTGAGATCGATATCAGCTGATGGAAATATGTTTATTTCAGGAACAGCCGGTCTGTTTTTGGCTCATTCGTTTACAAAACATCAAATCTTCTCTTAGGGGAGAAATGTTACATGTGAAAATACTATGAATATAAATTATTGGTTAAAATCATGTCTTATTTGCCCTCAGAGTTAGAATTATTGAGCTTCCATCAAAGAACTTTGAAAGCGCAACAGAACTTCCGTTCCCGGGATGATGTCATACAAGTGCTGAACCCAATCTCCCCATAACTCGGTCGTCAAACAAAATGGCCGCGTTTTTAGTCGTAATTTCGAGACTTTACCGGGGCACAGGAAAGCGTAGATTCAACCGAATCAAAAAATTTTTCACGGTTGTGCTTCTAATTCAGAGACGAATCATTTAAAATGAAAAAAAAAAATTGGGGGTTAGGGGCACTTTAAAGAAAACTTGACATTAGCGTGTGAAATTTAAAAATATTGAATGACTTGAAACAAGATTGCACTCTGGCATAACTACATGCAGTCTATGCACTTTGCAATAATCATTAATTTAAGAAACCAATAAAGAAATCGAATGAGGTTAGGCGGCAAACAGTCCAGTGATCACCTCTGCCTTTAGGCCAGGTCATACAGAGAACAGTGGTTTGTATTCCACCCCCTTTCTTGAAAATTACTGCCCAAATTCGATCAAATTTCTTGTTTAGAACTGTTTACTTTTACCAAACATTCAGTAATTATTGGTAATTATAGACTTTTGAGAGTTAAAACAACAAACAGCTGAAAAACAAGAACTACATCATTATAAAATTGCAAGTTGTTTTCTTCAAAATCTTATCTTGGGTCAGAAATCAGCTAAAATCATCAGACCATTTTAAAGGTAGAAAGGAAGTGCCATGAGTGAAAATTAAAAGCATTGGTCACTAATTACTATTCATGCTTGACCACAAATGCTCTTCAGACATGCACACAAAAGGAGACTTCTAATTTGCATGGGTGATTGAATTGTGTGATTAACAATTTGGTTAATAATTGTTTTCTGGTCTCCCCCAATACTAGACATATGTAATAATTTTAAAAGTAATGATTTCTTTGGAGCATATAGTTAACTTGATGGCTGCAAATAACTTCTAAACTGTTCCTTGGGAGTGAATAATTCCAAAATTCACATCTGATTAAATAAGCCCAAACGTTTCAGAATGTAACAATTACTGCCATTAAATAAAACTGTTGAGCATTACTTTCCCACAGCGCTGCTTGTCTGATGCTATACATGTTTGTGGTGCTATTTATTGTAAACTATAACAAGCGAATTGAAGTTGAGAAACACCTCAACAGAGGACACTTAAATTAAATGATGTGGTTGAACTCTTGGTCTTCAAAGTTTGAAGGGGGAGATCTAGAATTGGCACTGGTGCCAGCATTCTCCATCTTGGAAAGAGCTGATTGTATTCAGGTTATCGTTGCAGCTAAGAGTCAAATCCTAGCTTAGTAGACGTGTCAAACACACGTCTATGGAGTAAAACTGAATCAATATTCTTGTTCTTGTATTGTTGTACAGGTTTTCTAACGTGAAAAGCTAACTGACTTTTGTGACTTTAAAGTGTGAGCTATAGAACAACAACTGCAGGACACAAGCTTAACTCTCAGTCTTGTTCATTCCCAAGTTGCAGATAAAGATAACAAGTGAATAGCTTGGATATAACATTTACTTTTTATCTTTCTTTATCCAGCTGAGGGTTGTTCAGAATGCTTAAACTGCAAACAGCAGAGACAAGCCTTCACCACAAGCCAGACTTAGACAAAATAAACCACGGGATAAAGTTAGCTTTGGCAGATGTATTAACATCTATTTGGGATGATTTTTCGCGTGTCCTGTAGTAAATCAGCGTTCTAAATGTTAGAAGCACTTTAAAACATTATAAGAGGCACAAGTTACAATTTATTTATAGTTTGAAGAGATTGATCAAACGTTTTGTTGTTCTTGCGCTTTGTTGGGTGTCAATTTCATAACCATAGCGCAGTTTCCTTCGCCATAAATCTTATCACCAAAGACACGGAATTCGCCCGTTCGTTAAATTCCTTTCCGATAAAACCTCATGTAGAAACTGGTCGCTTTCTTGGTTTCGCCGCAACTCATGCGATCAGCGTATAAGAAAGCCATTACTACCGCGGGTCTTTTTAATCTTTCGAACGTTTGATCAAGAACTCGAACAATCTGTGGGTCATCTACATATCACCGCACCTTTCTTCAATTCCGGTACAGGACCAGATTTTGTCATGTTCACTCTTGGTGGGAAAAGAAGATCAGGGGAATACGATGTGAGCTGCAAACTGTAGTAGTAACCCTACAAAAGAGAAGAGCTCATTACAAATTGTAAACAAGAGAACAACTTCGCTGGCGCTAATAACAGTCGACCATTGTAAACGCGGTATAACACAGATCGCAATTTGCCAAGTATTCTTGGAGCAATTAACCACTCAATTTAGTCATTTTATAGACTTGAAAAAACAGAAGTTCATTTGTTTAAGTATCAAATCTAGTGTGAGCGTGGTTTATTTTAATATCATGCAGCGAGAAATCAAAGTGATTGACCGGCAAGTGAAGAAAATTACACAATCCATTTCCTCGAGAGCGCACAGCTTTCGCGCGTCAGACACAAGTATTGAGCGCGACCAAAGACAACACATAAACAATCATAATATTGCTACCTTGAAACAAGCATTCAAATAACAAATCAATGCGCCGAATTCATAAAAATTTCTGTTTCATCTTACCATAGGATTTGAAGGCATCCGTTTGGAATACCAAATAAACCTCAAGCCCTTCACTCTCGTTGGCACAGTCATGTTGAAGTTAACAGCATTGAATTTGATTTCTCCATCTCGTACATAGTAAATATCACCTTCGACTCCTGCAACGAGGAAAATAAAGCCACGGTTTTTAAAAATTAAACCTCCGCCGCGAATAATTTCGCTGGTGATTGCATCGAGGCAACCCACCGAGAATTTTCTTGGCTTCAGTACCGTCGATGTACAAGTTTAGCGAGCATGCAGCCGATGGAATGAAGCTGAGTACGGTGAGAACTAAACGAAATAAACCCAAATGATTCATCCTCCAGCCTTTCGCGCGATTTTAACTTCTTGGAGCTGTCATTGTTGAAGCTAAGAGTCCATTTTTCTTGCGTGTGAATTGACCGATAACCTCCAGAGAGCCTTTGTTCGGATGTTTGTATATAACAAGAGACGCCCTGAAATAATACGTTTTGTTCGAAAGCCAATCAGCGATGACGATTTCAGCGATTTCCGATTTCACGGCCACTGACGCCTGCACTCAAAGCAGCTGCTGGGTGAAGAGTATGCTCCCCGCATCACTTGCCACCGTCTCGGTAATGAGAAGGAAAGAAAAGGAAGGGGCCCTCTTTTTCACTCCTACAGAGCTTTCCAAGAACACCAACCCCTTCCCCTGGCTACCCTTGGGCGTCTGCCACACAGGCACTCACTTCCTACAGGTCCTACAGCGGTCGAATTGAAGCTTACCAAGAAATAACACACAAACCGCGGTGATCATAAACATGAGTGTTATTTGTTGTTAAGTTTCGATGGCCAAAGATAAAGACTCTTCCGTATTTCACGTTCGCCCCTCGTTGTCGCCCAGCTTGATACCCTTTGGAATAAACCTATGGGATCCGAGATGGTAAACTGTACATCAGGGACCGCGCAGGGGAGGGGCCGAAAAAATAATAAATTAAGTAAAAGACATATCCAAAAAAGTACTTTCTCGGGAAAACATCAAAATTTATGATTGGTTCCTTTCGATCGTGTCTGATGGAATAAATTTTAAAACCAAATGCTCGGTTGACTGCTTCAAGATTATAGATTCAGCTAAAACTAGACATTTGATTTGATTTCATTTGATTTCAGTTGAGTTGATTTAATTTGACTTTATTTGTTTCTTTATTTGCTCGGCCCCACTAGCCTTTGTGCTATAAATACTACCGAGGGTAAATAAAGGTTATTATTGTCTTAAGCTCAAAGAAGCGATCTACATCAGCCGCTTAAAACCAGAACTAAATGCGCAATTACGTAATTCACACTCGTGCAATTGTAACTGTTACTGTATTTTAAATTTCAAATTGCTAACGTACTCAAATTGTAAACGTACTTATAAACATTGGAAAAGGAAACAACACATTAAACTGATGATGGCATGAGTCATGCCGAAACATGTCTTTAAAAAGTTGTATCGTGAGCTTGTAATTTCTGTTAATACTGTTATTGTCACGAAGTTATGGCAATGTTATTTATGACTTAACAAGAAAATACACTGAGTTGTAGTCTTCTTTTGGTGACTAAAATTGGGTTGACAGACCAACGCGAAACCTGCTGAGTGCCCATTGTGTAAATTAAGCGATTTTCCTATTCTACAAGAAATCAAGGAAGGTTCCTTGAATATGGCTTTGAGTCTTGTATTAAATGCCATTTGTCCATTTGTATGTTTTTCAAACATGGTAACGATGGTCGAATGTCGTCACGAAGGGTAGAAGCTTCTTGTGCGTTCTCTGTTTCTGTGTTAGAACTGTTTTTCTGTCCGCATAGTTAACTTCTGAGAGTATTTGTTCCACCATTTTCTTAGGGTAAACTTCTAGAGATAAGGCGCGTTTTCTAGTTGTCCGTGAAAGTAACTCTTGAAAGATCTAGAGTTACTCCAGAAAGGCTCAAAGAAAAGACTCAAGAAAGGTTCAGTAATCTTACAGTACTAACAGGTACTAACAAGTGGGGGGGGCTCACTTCAAACGCGTTAGCGTGAGTCAACTCGGGGGGGTCCGGAGGCATGCTCTCCCAGAAAATTTTAAAATATGGCTAGAAATGCATTTAAAACTAACATGGTGTGGTGAAAAATATACTTTCAGCAACAAAAAGCTGTGTTTTAAAACAAGAATTTAATTACCTTTTCGCTCAGCTAATCATATAACTGGCAATTAGTAACGTATCCACAAAGCTCAACTCAACATACGATTGCCCTCGAGACATTGCACTGTTGAAAAGTGAGGGGGCTTAAGCCCCCCCCCCCCCCCCAGCCCCTCCCCCTGCGCGTTGCCTGTAATAAACACTCACAAAGACAGAACAGACAAAACTTTGCCTTGCTGAAGCGTGACAAATGAATTTGTTGGTCGTAATGACAATCGAAAAAGGAATTTCGGTGCATTCAAAGAAACCGATTTCGCGACAGTAAGCGAATAAATGAACCAAAGGTATGATTACTCTACCTTCGTTTAAAGATTACTGTACAAAGTTTATTTTGTCATACTGTTTGTATGACATACTGTTTTTGTCATACTGTTTATTTTGTCATACTTAGGTGGAATACCTGTAAACTAGCTCTCAGGCTAAGTGTATATCCACGTTAAATAAAGCATGATGATACTGTACATTCATTCTTACACTAAAATTTAGATTTTGGGTTATTTTGGCCTAGAAAATCGGATGTAAAATTTAGCCGCGTCTTTATCAGATATAAAGACACTCATTAAAAATTAATTTATTTTGTATTTCCTTCATGAATTATTAATCAGTTTTTTTTTTAATACGTTTTAATTATTTCTGGGGTTAGTCCCATCCCATCACTTGAAAACGCGGGAACCAACCGTGTACGTGAAATAGGTCTGAAATAGGGTATCGAATTTTTGGTCAGGTCGGAAATAGGGTGGGAAAATCGCAGATTTTGGTCTGAAATAGGGTAAGGGTTTCAGGAAGCGGGCCGCACACCCCCACCCAATTTTTCTGGGAGTACCACCCCGCCCCCGCCCCCGCCCCCCGGTGTTTATAGGCCAACCTAATGTCAACCCATAGTGGTAGCCTCGCTCATTTCAAGTCTATAGCTAATGGAGCAGTGAAGGTACCATGTAGAGTTCATCTTTTTTCTCTCGCTTACCGGCGAGATCATAACTCCGATCCTTATCGGTGATATAATGAACAATGCATGCGGCACTCTGATTGCCGTGATTGGCAAACCGTTGACTGCTGCATGGGGACATGTTTTACCGGGACTGATATAGTGAAACACATGTTAGAGCGGTTTTCAATTGACTGTCGAAAATAATTATGGTTTTGCTTTGGTTTTGCAGTGCTTCGCTCTGTGATTGGCCAGGAAAACTCGCGCCACTTTCCCAGCCAATGAGAAGCAAAACCAAAACCAATCGTGATTTGCACGCGCCTATTTTCCCGCGCTCTACGCCGGCTACATGTAATTGCTTCGTATTCTGATTGGCTCATTGCACTGCATACTTCTGTTGTGATTGGTCAGAGTAATTGCTTTGGTTTTGGTTTCACGACACTCAATATGAAAAGCGCTATAACACTAGAAGCTACTTTAAATTTGGGAATGGTGATATCACTAGAACCCAACCTCGAAAAGTATTTTTAATAGGAGAGATGAAACATGAACAATTTTCCCGACTTTCATCCTCCTTTTTCGCGTTACATTCTCATATTTTTTTTATTGTTACGTTATCAGTTTTCTATTTCCACGCTGTTACGTTAGCTGTTATTTACAAGTTGTATTTTCAAATTTCAAATTGTAACGTTTTTGTTGATGTAACTGTTTCAAGTATCCTATTGCAACTTATTTAAATTGTATAGTCTTTGCCACAGAGTCAGTCTCACCAGTGAAGAGGGTAGCAAAGGGTTTATACGTGACGCGTGATAAGGGCAAAAATTGGTGCGTGAAACGTGAAAGGAACTAAAAGAGATACGTGATTCGTGAATTTACAATGCACGTAACGCGTGATTTGTTCTGGAGATGTGCGGGACTCGTGAATTATATTTTTTACTTTCGTGAAAATGTCAAAATTTCCTATCGCATCGCTTGGAAAACCATCGGGGCCGTCTGAAATTAACAGACTGAGAATAACAGACTTTCAGACGGACCCAACGGTCAAGCATTGTGAAGTACTCTAGGTACCACACCCCCTAAAGGTCAACATCCCAGAGTGACCGTTAAGGGATCTTGAAACCTTTCGGATTAATTTCTCATTTATTACCACATCTGCTTGAGCCGGTGACTTTCCATTTGGTGAGAAAGGTTCGGGGTTATCAGTTACTTTGTGATTCTCATTGTCTAGCGACATTTCCATCCACTTCTTGCCATGTTGTCATTTCTTTTGCAACCATTTACGATCGTTCACTCAGTCCAACTAGACCGGAAAGCTGTCTTGACGAGATCAAAGGCTGTTAGTTTGTGTAATACGAAGTTTCAGTCAACTTGTGACTTCTTTCCCCCTCATTACTTGTATCTGTGCGCAGCTCTGGAACAGTCTGCCTTCGAGAGTGAAACTGGCCAGCAATGTTGCCCATTTCAAGGGTGAACTGATAAAATTAGACTTTTAACTTTTTGCGCATTTTATCCCACCAGGTTTTCTGATTTTATTGTATGTTGAGATGATTCTTTGTGCTGCTGTTAAGTGAATAGTTATTTAGGTTTTGTAGTTAATAGTACTCCTATAAATTAGATTATACTATGACAAATTTTTGTAACATATGTAAATTTTTATATTTTAGGAATACACGTACGTATTTCGAACGAGCTTGTATAGCTCCTAGACGTGACGTGTTTAAATAAAGTATTGTATTGTCTTGTAACATAGATTTGTAAATATACAACTGAATATAAACTGGAAAGCGCACTGATATATATGACTGTCGATCTTTTTCGCATATTCTTTCTAATTAACGTAAAAGTTGACTTGAATTTACAGCCATTAAAACACATAGCAGGCTTTGATTTGCCCCTCGGAACACTGAAAATCGCAGCAGTCCGAGGACTAAAATTTCAAAATTTCCCGGGGGACCATTCCCCCAGACCCCCCTAGATACTCTCGCATCGGCTGCAGTGTATGGTCGTTTATTCCAGTCGGCTTCCTAGTTCTAGATCCACCCCTGCTTTTTCGAGTCACTGTCGCCTCAGTAAACCTCTTTATATTGAAAAGAACGTAAAAAGTCTGTCGTTAGCAACGGATGGGATTTCACCCTAATGACAGAATCAATACCATCGTGTTGCGTAACTAGTCTGCCTCATTGCCTGATGAAACGCTAGCAGTGACAGTCGAGACTAGTTGCTATTACTGCATCTGCCACGATGAACAACTTCCACACATGACTCTGGTCTCTTGTCTCCTTGTTTCTGATGCAAGACAAGGTGAAAGCTGGGGTTTATGGTCATTTCAACTCGTGATTCGTGAAAGTTTGTAAAACGTATACGAGATGTGAGAATTTTCTTAAAATTCGTGCGTGAAACGGGATTAACCCCCCCCCCCCTCCTTGCTACCCTCAGTGAAAAAGAAAGGCCGTGCCTTTCGAAATATTGGAAAATGTATTTCCCTGACCCTTGATTCAGCCGTGCTTTCTCAGTT
>JAEMWC010000386.1:702500-759778 GCA_016490735.1 Pachyseris speciosa
GCCCCGGAAACGTATTCAGTTTGTTGAATCTACGTACACGTATATCTGCAGATCACTTTCCACAAAAATTGTTACAGTTGATGTTGAAGTGTTGTGGAATGCATTCAAATTATAAAACATTTTGAAAAAGCATTTAAAAACACACAAGGCTGTAAGCCACAGTAATGTACTTGGCACTGTGTGACTAAAATGAACTTCCAACAGTCAAGATCACCCACGACATGAATCAAGGGTACTCGCCATAACAGGTGTTACAGGTTATGGTACATATTGACAGCCTTGGAACCTGTTGCTTTAAAAAGCCTTTGGGAAATACATGTATTTATAAATTTAGTATTATTTGCTTTAACTGAGGAACATATTTATCATCCTTAAGATGTACATATTGTAAAACGATGACCCAGGCTAAATTAAGTGATAGCTACTATATCTCCCCATATTTCTCAAGTGACCAGTGCTTTGAAACAAAATCTCAGTGTTGAATTGAAGGATAAAGTACATGTATGAAAGAAAGATATGAAATGTGCAAATTTGTTTTTGTTGTTGTTGTTTTTTTTTAAGAAATAATGCCAAACAAAAAGAAAGATACCTATTTACCCTCCAAGGTCTTCAAATCTTTCTTTCTCCTTCATAACCTTAAAAGCTCACTTTTGAGAGAAGATCTCTTTTTTCACAAATTATGGAATAGGTCAAGTGCACTGCACAGCCCAGTTTTAAAAACAAACTTATTGGCAACTTGGCCAGGCCAATTAAGGTATTTATTTTGAGTTGAACATTCACTGAGAAAAAAGTTGACTCCTTAATTAGAGTGATGCCAGTGGCCTTCCAGCTGATGGAATATAATTAGGTTCATCCACAACTTATTATAATTATGTAAATAATTATTAAACAATGATATCATAGTATATGTGAACATTAGTTTTGTCACATTAAGTGGGTTTGTGTTATCTACCCTAAAATAGTCAAAAAGGACCAACAAGCAGATTAGAAACAGTATGACAAGTAGCTTTGTCTGGTCTGCAAATTGGAATCCTATTTGTGTTTGACTGACCATGCATTATTCTAGACTAGATGATGGGGTTGTTTGTTCAGTCGTTTTGTCAATATCCCTCTAAAACTATTATTGCTTACTTTTTCAAATGAACAAATTTGTTTGTTTAAAATCAAAAGGAAGATTTCTGGTGAACTGTGGAAGGACAAACAAGCCTTTGTAAATGAACCAGTTTCTGTAAATATTTTTGCATGACACAACGGCAGGATGTGTATCAGCATTGCCCAATTTTTCCAAGCTGAAGTCACCTATAATCAGGTTTATTACTGCAGTATATCATAGTGATGGACAATAGTGTCACAGGGGAGGGGTGGCTCCCAAGTGAAAGGGCATGGATGCTTGTGGTGAATTAGGAAACCCAAATTTTGGGATAACTCCAGTATCATGTCATCTCTAAAAGATACCATTCTCAAAAAGACAGAGAGATAAACATCTTGAGTGATTTAAATGGTAATAAAATTAGGGATGGTGAATGGTAAACCAAGACTTTGCGAGACAGCGAAACATAATTATTTTCTGCCAGCCTGAGACTTCCTTAGCCTTGCAAAAGAAATCGAGATATTTCTGAGATGATGTTGCAAAAAAAATCGAGATGACGAGACCTGTGAAATTTGACAAAAATTCTGCTAGAGATATTTTTTTGAAGAACCATTTGCCACCCCTAGAATTGCTGTGATCAAATTACTTTCATTATAATTAATAAAAAAGAAAAGAAAACAGTGATATTTAAAGATACCTAAAGTATAATTTCCTGGTCTTAAGCTTTCAGTACACTAAGTGCTGTCAAAATCCCCAATTTGCACCCCTAAAACACAGTGCGTAATTCTGCTATTTCACTTAGAACACCCCCCTCTGGCAGTACTAGATTAATTTGTTTAGACTTGATTCAATGTAATAATAAAATTGTGTTACATTTTTGGTTCTATAAAGTGTTACTATAAATAGCTGAAATATTTTTGTCCCCTTAGACGTCTTATTCCATGTTAATGGTAACCTTCCTCATGAAAGAAGTGTTTCCTTAGTTTATTGTGCCTACTAAAAATAAATTGCCGCCTGCAGACAACTCTACTATTTCCTTGGGAAATACTAGTAGACGTCTGCATCTAGATCTTTCATCATAGGTGACATCACCTGGAACAAGAACCCAAGATTTTCCCGTTTAGCCTGAATAAACAAATTCTGTTTTAGAGGATGTTATAATTATTTCGAATTTTTGGAACTGCTTGTGGGATTTCATGAAGCTACATGGAAACTCCTATAATTGAGGGAAGTTTCTTTACAGTGGGAGAAGAGTTAATCAGGGAATTACTATTTTAGTAACTATTAAATTCCTTTTAAACTGCAAATGGGTTATTGAAATGGTTCAGGAAACACTTGAACCTTTCCTAATGTCGGCAGGAAACTCCCAGTTGGAGGAAATGCTTTTCTTGTTACAGTGGACCACAAGAATTTAATAGCCCTTTGTGATTTATAGTGTAGTGTGTTAAAAAGAGTTTTTTGGAAAGCCTCTACTTAGACAAAATTTTGAAAGGAAGAATTAAATTTAGGAAGTGATTACGAAAGACCACGTTGGTTTCTCCAAGAAAGTGATAAAATATGTAAGTAAACTGATCTGGTTGCCCTTCCTACGCCTCCCCCGCTGAAGTCTTTGTCATTCTGCTTAGCGGTCAGCGGCTGACGAGTGCAGAAAACAAAAAGACTACGTAGACTACGTGGAAGTAAACGGTAGCTAGCAGCTGTCGAGAGGAAAATTCACGCTAAAATACCGCTTCTCCCTTCTCATTGGTATCACAGAATTCGTAGATATAGTTTAGCTGTTATCGGAGCCCGAGATGTTGATGTAATGAGTCATTTTCTACTCCTCTGGCGCGTTGAGGCTTTGTCCATTTGTAAGCTGCTTTCACATTTCTCACCAGGGTCAGGAATCGTATCTTGAGTACTGTTAAGAGAAAATAGTTTGATTTCACGATTGCATTCGACCTGTCTGGACAATAAAGAGGGCATTCTCTGAGGTTATGTCGGCAGGATTGAATAACATGCCCTCACAGGAAGTAACAGAGGGAAGCAAGATCGAACTTCGGACATCATCTGGAACAGTCATTTGTTTAAACTTCTCAGAGAAAGATCAAGTGTTACCGAAGATTGTTCGTCTCATTGACACGGATACCGACTATTCCGTAGTATTTCGCTCTGACAACGGGGTCTATCATGAACTGGATTCAGATTGTGCTTCAACTTTACAAGAATTTCAACATTTGAACCATTGTCATCACTGCAACTGTGGCGACTCGGCGAACGAACAGTCTCAAAGTCATAGTGCTAACGGCGATGTTTGCAGAGGAGATGAACGCCTCGAAAAACAACGAGAAAAACTTCAGAGGAAACTCCGAGAAAGAAAGGCGAGCAGTAAAGATGAGGAATCTTGTAATGGCCACTGCCATCAAGTTATTCAGTTGCCGATTCAAGGTCTGAAACAGTACGTTCGGGTTAATTCAGCCAGTATGAATGGAGAAAACAAGACTGATTCTTCTAAAGACGGTAATTTATTTTAATGCAGCGATCTATGTTTTCATTGTAATTTGGCTTGAGATCACAGAACTTCTTTTAAAGTGGCATTTAATTTTACGTAGGAAATATTTTTCTATGTTTTTCTTTTTCACCTCGAGAATTTTAAGCCTTTTCCCAGTGGGGAAAAAAAGTGGGGAAATCTACAAAAAATTTAAATTCCCGTCATTTCTTGTTATCGAAGCTTTAATATTATTCATTGTTGTTTGAGTACGGGGAATTTCTTTTCTTTTCTCACTTCCTCTCTTTTTCTGACTGTCGATTCAGCTACACATTTCGTGGTCTGATCGCACTTGTTAAAACTTGAGCTTATAAAAATATGAATAGGAAACCAAACCACTGTAACAGAATTAAAATGCTAAACAAAGGTTATAAATTTTTCTTTTCCATTTAGACACATCGTCGGATACCAAGACTACAAAAGGTAAGCTGATATTTACGTAAAAGTGTCTCTGTTTTTATCCTCTTGTACTCCCTTTCTTTTTTTCCTTTTTTGTTAACAAACAGCTCTATAAGTTATGAATGATCAGGATTGCTTGTACAACAAGTACCTGTGATATGGATCACAGAAACTACCTTGAAATATATTGACAGCATATAGACATGGGTGCCTTTTGTTATGTGTATAAATATATATAATTTAACAAAAATACCTTGAAGCCTCAGGCCAACTAGATTGTTTCTTCCAACAATTAACGTGGCTGAAATGGCTCATATAATTATTTCAGTGTCTTTTTCTCAGACCTGAGAACATCTGAAATACTTCAAAAACATATGCCTCTTATATGGCCAAACAGAAAAATTTTGCTTTATCAAAAGCTTCCCTAATTAGTTTAGTGCCAGACTTTCAAATAGCTGAACTTTTACATTACGTTAGACCATGTTTTTCAATTCAGGGTGTAATTTCTTGTTGCATTTTTACCGCTTGATCAAGCATAAAATTCTTGAGAATAAACAAACTTATCCCAAAAGACACATCTGGAGTTAGTGAGAAGAATATTCACATTGGTCCAAGGTCTCAAAGGTTATGTTATACTTGGTTTTCACATCACGCAAGTATCACTCAAATAAAAAATAAAATTGCTTACCTTTCAATAAATTAAGTCAAGAAATTGAGATATGGTAGAAAAGTAATAAATTAAAACAACGTATCAAGGGTTTCAGGGCTGTGCAATATCCTGAACTTGAGTTATTTGGCAAAGTGGTTTATAATGTAATTAGTATGGAGACTCCATTTTAGGGACACCAACATGGTGGCCGAAAATCCAGTGGAAACATCTGGAGCTTACTTTGGCTCACTCAAAACATTTTTTCTCTCTGCTAAACTTGAAGACATTTGCAAGAACTCGAAAACATGAGGCAAATAGATATTTTTGTGTACGTGACAATTGTTTCTCAGAAGCAATCCAGATTTCATGCACTGTGAAAAATTTCAAAATTCAAACTGCTCTACTCAAATTTTTTTTACATGTAGTTTTTTCTGATGTCAAGTGAAAACCAAGAATTGGCCTCTTGTTTGAAAACACAAGACCTTGTCCACTCCACTAGGGAGTACACATGTCGGGCTGACTGCCAGTTTGGTTGTTGATTTCTGTGTCCAGCTGAGGCTTCTCTTTGGACAGGTGGTTAGTCCATCACCCAACTGCCGCACAACCCATCCACCTAAGTCAGGACTGGCTACAATACCAGGAACTATATTAATAATAATAATAATAATATAATAATAATAATAATAATAATAACAACAATTTAATAATAATAATACTTTATTTATATAGCGCTATTTCTATTGCTATCCAATAGTGTTTTACAATCTGAAACAACTCTAAATAAATAAAATCAAATGTTGGTTTTTGGGGAGAGGGGAAAACCGGAGTACCCAGAGAAAAACCTCTTGGAGCACAGTAGAGAATCAAACCCGGGCCACATTGGTGGAAGGTGAACACTCTCACCACTACGCCAACTCTGCTCCACTCTCCCCTATAATACTTATAGTGCACAAATTACATGTACACTGTACATATGTACTGTTTGATCAAATGCACATGACAATGATAAGATATAAAAATTACATTTGATGCTAAATTAATGTTGTAGCACACAGAATAAAACAACACACTCCAATTTGGGCAAAAGTTTGGGCGAGGAATACACTAGCATAGGCTCCGATGGGATAGGACCCTCCGACCGGGTGGGGGATGAGGGGCCTTGACACATGGCGCCATGTCGAGGGGGTGCCTCGTACCTGTACTGCAAGGAGGGCATAGAGACTGGTATAAGTCCTGGGCCAAGCCAGTCCAGCAAGATCGATATGCCCCCCTCCGCAAAAATCGCAAGCAAACCGAACTTGGGCCATTCTTGTAGCTCCATGGATGAAAAATAGCTAAGTCAGAATGACGTTTTCAGAAACCTTGAGCCTCCAGTGCCTTAGGACAGCACCACTTTTCCATTGTAGTTTCAAATAAAGAGTCACGACTGCTATGGATCATTTATAGGTGGAAAATCACTGTAAAAATGTAAAAACGGCTGGGCACCAATGGGTTAAAGGAAGTATAAAGCTTAATATTATTAGAGAATGTCTTTGACGTATTTAAGAGTTACTGTATATTAGGCAGTGATGTTAAACTGTTGAGATTATCACCTTCACCTTCATCTCCATGTAAGACTTGAAGGGGAGGTAAAAGAATTCACACCTTAATAATAATAATAATAATAATAATAATAATAATAATAATAATTTTAATAATAATAATAATAATAATTATTATTATAATAATAACGGTCTTATTAATAGTATTTCCACCAGGTGGCTCTTCATCTGTTAATATCTAATTAAAGTTGATCACAACATTAAAACAAACTAGGAAGAACTACTGACGTTAAAACTAATAACAAAATCAAAAGCTATATCATTACTATTTACATTGATAGTTAATAAAAGTTATCTAAAAAAATGTGTATATATTACAGTCTGGACCTGGCTTTGTCTTGTAGCGATTTCTTTGTTTCATTGAAAAAGAAAGTTGAATCTGTGCAGTTTTTTAAGGAAAGGGGAAGGCTGTTAAATATAATTAGCAGCTTCATCTTGAAACATATTGGCGATCATTGATCTCTGAAGCTGTATACCCTCGCTGGAGCGTAAGATTTGGTTATTTTGAATTCATAAGTCTCTAGTCTTGAAAGAGAGTAGGGAACAAATTAGTTCCAGGTGCTGTAGTCTTTTGGGTGGAGGCTGGCTGACGGCCTGACCACCTGTTCCCAGAACCTATAGAGTGTTTTCACATGATGTCATGGCAGCCATGTTAGTGTGCCAAAACAAAGAAACAGCAGCCATGTTGGTGTCCCAAACTAAACCTCTGGGAATTGAACTCTATTTTTTTGCAAATACTTTCTTTTGTTTCTGAAAACCAACATGGCTTTTAGTCACATGAATGAAAACGCTCTATAATATGTTAGTCATAAGAGCCAGGTTATGTGTCCCTAATGGTGCAGATTGAAAAATAAATTAATGTTAATGGAAGATACGAGTCATAATTATCATAACTAAGTTATTCCATAACTATAAATTAATTGAAACAGACAATTGTCTGGGTGAGTGTATTCCTGAGAACTGTTTGTACGTGATGACGTTGACTGATGTTTTGACAACCTGAATGGAAGTCACCATCAGAGACAAGGGATTCACTTGATGTTGACGATGACTTCTGCCCAGGTTGTTGAAATATCAGTCAATGTCAGCACAAACAGTCCTTCTCAGGACTACACTCACCTAAATGTAAATGTATTATAATAATTTACAGCAGTTTACAACTGTATGTAAATTCTGGGAAATATTCCTTTCAATTTGATGAAAGCAATTAATTATCTTTAAAGCCATAATATGATGGTTTTATGAAATCACAAATAAAATTCCAAAACTATTAAATTGCTACCTTGGTGAACTCGTATTAAGAAACAACATATCTTTGAAATATCTTATCATTATTGTGTGTATTAAAAATTTGAAGTTTAAAGTAAACGGAATCATGGTAAACACAACAGTGTTTTTTGTATAGTCGTAAGGTGCAGCTGTATGTAGTCATTGCCAAAAAACTTATCTGTAAACACAAAGCAATAATGCCAGCCTATTTATTTTTTAGTTCAATTTAGTTTCCATTATGAAAACAAATGATTGGTAGTTGTTTTCTTGATGTGAAACTTGTTGTTAAGCTAGCTATAATTTCGCTTTTGCTAGCAACTTCATTCTTAGATTTCAGTTAATTCCCAGTAATGAAACACTGTACATTTGCGTAGAAAAATTGATGTAGCATCATTTCGAACTTTGTTCAGTCTACATTATTTTTTTATACTAAAGGCTCTATATATTTAATGATGATACAAACATTTACATAGCGCCATTTCCAAGAGATAAATGGCACTTTGCTGGAATGACTAATAGCAAAAGAAAAGAAAACACCAAATATTATATTCATACACATTTTTTAAGCTAAATGCTACATCTATGGTGAAAATCTTTTTGTCACTTTGAAATAATGAAATAGAAATTAAAATAGATATGTGCTCATTTGCTTCCTTGTTGATGTTCCAGGGAAAATAATGTCTGAAGAACTGAAGATAAACAAAGCACCTGAGGTAAAAGAGATTTAGTAGATGCATGTTTGTAGATGTCTTCTAAAATGTTTTGTTAGTATTTTCTGCTTAAAGGTGATTTCCAGTCCGTATTGCGCAGTCTCAAGAGTTTGTTTACGTTTTTTGTTTTGTTTCATGTAAGACGTCACAAAATGTAATGTTTCGCAATTACTTACATGAAGTAAATTCAAACTTTCATGTCAACCGCCATTGTTGATGCAAAGGTTTATGCTTCGTTCCCGATATCACCAGAGAAAACAACTTCGTAGCTGTAAAAATTAAAGAAACAGTTGGGAAAAGAATTTAAAATGCCTCACCTATAAGGTAAGTGGTTCATAACGAATAACATCGATTCGCATTCCATCGTGTGCGGCTCACAAACATTGGGCACGGAGACTGCGTAGAAGGGTCTGTAAACCATCTTTAATGTGGGAATTTGTTTCTTTATTGCTGAAACAAATTTTGAAATGGGTGTTGGGCAAACTTTGAAAGTGAAAACAATGTGTCTTGAAAACCATTTAGATGGTTTCTATATCCATTCCTCTTTTTCAACAAATGCTGAACAAAGTACCTGTTCAGCTGTTTTCAACATTGTCAAAAACAAAGGAAAATGTTTAAGGTGATTCCTCTCAATTGCATGGCGCATCCTTACTACACATAATTGAAGGGCTGGGGGCATAAACTGCCTATGTGTAATTTTCGGCCGTTTTTTTTAGTTCGCTTGGATTTGTCCAAATTTTTGCATGTGAACTGCATTTTGATTCAAAAACATTGTCCCGTATTTTTTTCACCGATTTCTTTTTCATTTTCGAGAAATAACGTATGCAAAAAAAAAAACACCTAAAACTCCACATAGGCAGTTTATGCCCCCAGCCCTTCATATGTCTGCCTTATTAACATGCATGAAGCAATGCCCAAGGGTATTCTTTATGCGCAATGTGCCTTTTTGACTCATAAACAGCCCACAAGATGCCCATCCGACTTGGAAATGGTCGACTTTTTTAAATGCAGCACTTATTACCAGTGTTTTGCTTACTGATAGTGCTCAAGAAGCTTCCTTAGCTGGAAAACAGTGCGCAACATTCTGGGTTGACTTAAAAACAGCACACAGCAACCTTGGTTAACCTTAAGCCAGCGCACGTAGATTTTGTCCGACTTGAAAACAGCACTCAAAAGATTTAGGGTTATTGTTAAGTTTAGAGTTAGGGTTAAAATTAGGGCTAGGGTTAGAGTTAGGGTTAGGGTTAGAGCTAGGGTTAGAGCTAGGGATAGGGTTGGCCTAGGGCATTGCAAATGTTAACGTTAAAGTAAGCGGCGTATTTTGAGTCTCGCACAGGTTTCTTGGTTTCTTGGTTCCTCTGAAATGGAAAGAGCACACAGGTTTCTTGGTTGATTCTTAATTCTTTCGGGAAGGCTTTGGCCGATGTAAGTAAAGTGTTGAAGAGGGTGTTTTGGTTGAAAACGGCATACAGCAGGATCGGATTTGATTCTAACTCAGTGCTTAAAAAGCTTGCTGTCGGCTGAGAAATAGAATAAAATATTAAAGAAGGCTGTTTTTATTTGAAGATAGCTTTTGGCCACTACCAACAACTTCTGTTCGTGAGCAACACTGAAAATTTGAGTAACGATGTTCAAGGGCAAAATTAAGAGTTAAAAGAGTAAGCTGTTTCCCATCGGTTTCCGCTTCGAAACAGAGATTTGACTGGCGCTCGCGTGCTTTGGTCGTTATTGAAACGATTTTGAAGGGTTCATTTTCGTCGTCAAATGGAACCAGTGGAATGAAATTCGTATCACAAATCAACGTAAATGACGACAGTGAAAAAACTGGAACAAAATACTTAACTAGTTTTGTTGGCTTCAAGACGTAAATATTTGCATAAGATATGAAATTTAATCCGTATCGTCTGATGCGTAACACAACTACTTGTTAAAATGTCTTGCGTGCAAATACGTTTTTGCTGGTGTTTATCTCGCTTGAAAATACATTTTGCTGATGTTTACAAGCCTCCATAAAATCAAAATAACCGAGTTGATCGACGCAAAACTTATTTATATGTTGAAATTCGGCAGCATGTCTCCCTGTGTTTACATAACAACTTGACGACCGACCACGAGTAATATTTTCCACACGCGCCCATGCAACTTTTCCCTGGATTGTTTTCAAGATAGTCATCGAAAACGGACGGACTTCTCGTCATGCTGACTTCCCTCTCCCGGATGAATTCTCCGTAATGTTTCCGAATTTTGACGAACTGTTTCACGGCTTCGATGGCCCGCAAGACAGCGCCTACTTCGGCCGCAATGAATTGTGGGAGTGTTATGCCCTCCACGAGCGAAAGACACTCTGCAAACATCACTGACTTTTTTGCCCTAAAACTCCAAAAACACCTCTCCTTTTCACAAATTCTAGCACGGTAACCTTTCAGAAATGGACCAAGACTAGCAAAACTGAGCCGCTTTTGAGACGAGAGATGTTTTCAGAGTTTTTTTTCTGCCCAGCTCTTAATCTCTACTCCCAAACCAGAGAGTCAAATTAATCTCTCTCTTCATGGTTTGGCAAGCAGAGAAAACATGACTGGCTTCTTTCAGCCGTGTTAGACTTGTGGATCTAAAGACTTCATGATGTCCTTCGATCACGGAGCGAACAGGCAAATTGACATAATTCGATTAAACCAAACAAGCTAGCGCGGATCGAGTCGGGAGCTTCAGCAGACACGTTGCGTAAGTACGAATGTTTTAACCGCCAAAACTTTTAGTCTACGTCACACTATGGAACAATCCTTTCTACCTGTCAATCATTTTATGTCCAGTTTCAGTTTTACCCTTCAGTTACGAGCATTTGGCGCTAAGTTCTCAAATAAAGAATACCCTTGGGCATTGCTTCATGCATGTTAATAACTAAAGGCAGACATATGAAGGGCTGGGGGCATAAACTGCCTATGTGTAATTTTCGGCCGTTTTTTTAGTTCGCTTGGAATTGTCCAAATTTTTGCATGTGAACTGCATTTTGATTCAAAAACATTGTCCCGTATTTTTTTCACCGATTTCTTTTTCGTTTTCGAGAAATAACGTATGCAAAAAAAACACCTAAAACTCCACATAGGCAGTTTATGCCCCCAGCCCTTCAATTTATGGTGTCATTTTTTTTTTTTTTTTTTAATTATTTATTTCTACCACAGTTAACACAAACTAACGGTGCTTACGGAACAATACTGCACTACTTGCATTACACTATTTACAGAATGGTAACAATTATCATTATGACATGTTTTAAAACGTAAATAAAATTAACAGCTACAAACAAGACTACGGCTGGCTTAAAGAAAAGAGTTACAATGAACGAGAGTAGAAAGAAAAAGACGAAGCGAAGTGACGTTTATAGTAGTTTATAGTAGTTTTCCCCAGATATTTAAGAATTTTATGGTGTCATTTAGTGCGCGCTCGTGTGTGCGTACACTAGAAACATTGCGAATTTGCCTTGACATTGAGCTTTCTCAGCTGAAAGAAAGAAACGAGCACGGTGACCCACCTTTTTTATTGGTGTAATGTACTTGTAATAGGCACACGAAAAACATATTTTAAGGAGAAAAAAAGTTTGATAGTAGAAGTTGGATTATTTAAATATAATTGGGGTGAAACTCTGCGTTTGGAGCCAGGAAGGAGTTTGAGATTATGACAAAGTGGTCCAATTTCCTCACATTAGTTGCAAGATCGGGCAATTTGAAATCACAATACTAAAAGAATATAGCTCAGAAAAACAATTAGGCACTAGTTTTCACTACTATTCATAGTTTTTGCTACATAATAACAGCTTTCTTCAGTTGATCATGCTTTGAACATTTCTTGCACAACTCCGTAAAAACACTTAGAACAACAAGTATGCAGGGCTAAAACAAGCACAGTGACCCCATCTTTTTATTGCATTTTTTCAATGTCCTATGCATGACTATCAATTGTGCCAAGTCTGAAAAAAATCTTAATAGTACATCCTTTTCAGGGGAATTACCTTAAGCAATGTTGAATGAAAGTTCCAAAAACCAAATAAATTAAAATTCATGTCAATTTATATTCTTTCAGCAGTTTCTACATTTTCAACAATACTGATATATATGATATATATGATTCATTTCGTATATCATTTCATATATCATTCACACTCATTTCTTTCACGGGAACATATGAACCCACATTTGACCTGCTCCCAACGTCAGTGGCTTCATAGCTCAGTTGGTTAGAGCATCGCACCGGTAATCGCGATGTCACGGGTTCAAACCCCGTTGAAGTCCTGAATTTTTTTTCAGGCTTCTTTTCGCAATTGCATAAATTGCGTTCACAACTGCGAGGATCATTCTTCATTTGATTTCATTTCCCCAGTTCATATATGATTCATTTCATATATCATTCACACTCATTTCTTTCACGGGAACATATGAATCCACATTTGACCTGCTCCCAACGTCAGTGGCTTCATAGCTCAGTTGGTTAGAGCATCGCACCGGTAATCGCGAGGTCACTGGTTCAAACCCCGTTGAAGTCCTGAAATTTTTTTTTTTTCAGGCTTCTTTTTGCAATTGCATAAATTGTGTTCACAACTGCGAGGATCATTCTTCATTTGATTTCATTTCCGCAGTTCATATATGATTCATTTCATATATCATTCACACAATACTGAATGACCTGTTTGAATGTTTTCAACATTTGATTCAACAAAACGTTGAACAAAGTTGATTTATGCAAATGTTGAAACTGTTAAAGGAGTATAGCTAGAGTCAGTAACACATCAGTGAAGGCTTCCATAGATAACATTTTGTGGCATTGGAAAGTCAGCATTTTACAGCAAATAACCTTTGCTTCTACTTAACATTACTGTGTAACGTACAGAAAAAAGCTATCTGCACCGGATGTAAACGTTAACAGTATATTAAATAAATGCAAATGCAACCAACCGGAGCGAATTTCACAGGAAGTATTGGATGTGAAAAAGTTGCTTTGCTTCATGAAGGTTGTATGCCTTTAGTTTTTCTGCTTTGACAATGGATCAAGTAAACTTTAATAGTCAAAGACGGAGAATATATGTGACATGATAAACCAATGAACTGTTTGAAGCTTGAGTGTTTGTGTGGAGATAAAATTGTGCGGAAAATTTCCACATTAGGCGACCAGAAGAAAAATTAGCATACCGACTGTACATTGATTGGCCGATTGTCGATAGAGGTGTTTGGGGGCGGTGTTTGTTTGTGTAGGGAAGATTTTTTTCTTTAGCTTCTGGGTTCCAGATTGAATTTCAGAAAATATCAAATTCCCTAGTAAATATAAAAATCACATTTAGTTTTAGCTTTCAAAAGATGATTAATTTTTTTAGACCTTCGAGTTTAGACTCAACAGAGCATTCAGTAATTCATTTTTTCTTACAAAATTAATGAAATATTTGAATAGCTTTAATTTGGTATAGGGTTTATGGTATCTGGGCTGTAATCGACAGCCACTACAGCCCTTAGATTAGAGACACCCCTGAAGGTACACGGTAAATTTAAAAAAGGGCCCAGAATAATAATTACAATAATTATTCCAGTTATTATTATTATTATTATTATTATTATTATTAATTAATAACAATATTGTTATTAATTATTATCATGTTGTCAGTTAGACATTCCTTTCAGTCAACCATGTTTACAAAAAAAAAAAGAAAATGAAAGATCTGTTTGCAGGCTCTTTCCAAGCATATTCTTGATTCAAACTGAATCTGCCATAACAAGGCACCCATATCGGCATCTGCTAAAAACATTCTGGTAACATGTATATATGATCAGAAGGCAACTTTGATATTCATATTTGATATTCATATATTAATATTTTTATTATTTTATTACATATTGTTAGATTAAAGTTTTAACCTGCACATCAGTGAAAGTGTCATGGGCAGGACAAGCCAGCAACAACAGTCATCTGACAGGATGTGACTTTGATCTAGAGATGTTCACTAAAACATCACCCTATCACTCAATTTATAGGTATGTCGTATTGCAGACTATGCCAAGTGTGGATGCTGTGTCTGTCATTAATTTATTGCATTCAGTTTATGACAGTGGATGGATAATAGTACATGCAGTTGTAGTCTGAATCAGCTGTTTTGGCAGAGTTTTATTAGCACTTGTACCTTTTACCCTTTCACCACCAAAGGCCTCCCCTTTGACGAGTAAAATCATCAGGCGTTAGACAGAGTAAAATCTATAAAGTCCACCTTGGTTGTGAAAGGGTTAAGGAGATAGTTTTTAACTCTTTCACCACCAAAGGCCTCCCCTTTGACGGGTAAAATCGTCTGGTGTTAGACAGAGTAAAATCTATAAAGTCCCCCTCGGTGGTGAAAGGGTTAATTGTACCTTTATTCTGAAAAGCCTTTTTGGGACAAATAAAGTATGTATGTATGTATGTACTTACAGTGAAATCCCAGGTGTTGAAGAGCTGGATACCAGTAATATGACGTTAGTGGCAAATCCAGTACTTGGTGTAATTTTTTTCCATTCTCACAGAAGTGTTTCTTTGAGAAGCTGACTGCATATTATTGATACAGTGTATCTACAGTCTGTAACACTTTGAACAATGTTTGTTAAAATGGTTTTTTTATTTCAGTGGCTCAGAGAAAGAGTTTGTAGTCAAAGACCTCAGACCAGGAACACAGTATAAGTTTAGGTACATGTAATTCTTAAATCTGTAGTTTGGTTTGTACTGAATTTTGTTTGAAATTACAGTCAAGACTTTGTCATGAAAAGTCACACATTTTCCCCCTAAATTACACTATAAAATAACGAGTACAGCTAATGAGTACAGCATACAGTGTTAAGTAGCTACAAGAACTTTAAATTGTTTTTTGGTTCCATACATGACTGTATAAATTATGACTTTTGTTGTTGCTGTTTTTTTTTTTGGGGGGGGGGGGGGTGGGGTGCAGGTGAATCTTCCAACTAATAGGACTGTTCTGTCCAATTTGAATGGAGCATGGAGTAACAGTCTTCTTGAAAATCTAAATAATAGTTTTGAGTGACTGTTTGCCAGGAAGTATTTTTTTGTAGGTTTATGAAAATACCATTTTTTAAATTCATTTTTTCTCTCAAAAGAATACAAGCAGTGAAGGATGAAGACAAGGGGGAGTTTTCGCCAGAAGTAACTTGTGAAATGCCATGTTCTGTGCCGTCAACTCCTGCTCAGCCTCATCTTGCAAATAAAACAAAAACAAGCTTCACTCTCAAGTGGACGGTTGGTTCATAATTAATTTAATCCAGCTTTCAGTTTGATATTTACAGTAGAGTTGATCTAACTTGTGTTTGACTTGTTTCCCTGGTTTGGATAGAATCCCTGTGCACACCCTACATAAGTCTTAAGCTAGGATTTTTGCAACAGGATCTTATAGGGTCCTATGTATATGTTATAGGTCAAATTTGATTTTAGTTTAAAAATTTTCAACCTTTGTTGAATCTCAATTCCCTCAATTTCCTAACCCTTATTATGAATATTTATTATCAATTATTGATGTTAGGGAACAATGGGAATTGAGATTCAATCTAGGTTAACGTCTTTGTTGCAAGTGGAGGTTGGGTGCTCAGGGACCTGGGGGCTGGTACGCCACACCCAGCCCCAAACCAAGCACCTGTTACACTGAACTAGGAGTCCAGTGGAAGAAAAATAAATAATAATGATACACCGCTGAGTACTGGACTGCCTGAAGACATCAGACATAAGCCAGAAGGCTATAAGGTTGCTGGCAGCCCACAAGCAAATGCTAACGCCATGCCAATAACGGCAATAACTGAGCAAAACGTGCTCCTAGTCATTAACTAAGTTGAATTGCATTTAACCCCATTTAGATCAAAATTAACCTGAAATCAAATTTGACCTTTATAACATACAAAGGATCTATCAGGATCATGATCCTTGATACTGTAAAAAATATTATTGTTTAATGTTGGATGTTCCTGAAAAGTCCTAGATACAAGTGTAGGATTGTAAGTAAGATTGTGGAAAAATCTGCCTCTAAATCTTACATGCATGAGGAATGTATTTAATAACCCACACCAGGTCTGTTCTGGCCTGTTTACACTCACTGACTTGTTGGTTTACTAGATGGGTGGTTTACAGTGCCTGAGATTCAATGTCGTCCTTGACTTACACTCATTATGGTCAAGTACATGATGTTTTCTTCTGATATTTATTTTTTCTGTTCCCAGGCCCCATCAGATAATGGCTCTCCAATCACACTGTACAGACTGGAATGGAATAAGGTTGACAAGGGTGGATCCTATACAGAAGTCTACTGTGGGCCACAAAGACAGTTTAAGCTTTCACACAAGCTTCCTCCAGCTACTCCATGTTCATTCAGATTACAGGCAGTCAATGGCATAGGGGCTAGGTGTGTATTTAACACCTCAAAAATGTATTATTCTTTGTTGGCTAGAAACACCCTATACAGTGTAATTCTGTCTGCAAATTTATTTGTGTAGTCCCTGCAGTGTACAGTGCATGTTCTATTTCTTTTTAAATTTATAATGCAATGTGAACTTTTATGAGAACTTTCAACTGGGCACTTGCATCCATTGCATCTGAGGATTTACATAATTATTAGGTGTGAATTTGATGTAATTTATAGTGAATTTGTTGGCTAGTACTCAGGGCTTTCAGCAAATTTTGATCAGGCTTTGTCACTTTTTAACTGAAAACTACTGTATGAGATGTTTGATAACTTATTGTTTCCCTAAGTTTTTAATATTGGCCACTTTAAAATGGGCACAGAGTCCTTGATCCCCTGTAGCTAGGGAATGGCACCAATAGTCCCCTCTCTCTTGTTTGCCCTTGGCACTGTTTTTTTTTTCTGAGAATCAGTTTAATAACAATATAAATTTTCAGTCTTGCTCGGAAAAGAATACCCAATCCCCAATTGGAATCGAACCCATGACCTTCCAGTTTACCACTGGAATCATATGCTCTAAACCACTGAGCTATGGGAAAACCTAGTGGTGAGCAAGGTTCACAGTTCACTATGTTTTTTTAATTCAACTTCCTTTGTATTGCAGTAAGTTCAGCAAAGAGCTAAAGTGTGTGTCCTGTGCTGGTGTGCCATCAACACCCAGCCCTCCAAAGCTGGACAGAGCGGATGTGAACTCCATTCACTTATCTTGGAGCAAACCTGAATCAAAAGGAGGTAAATGTGTTAGATTAAACAATGGGTTTTCAGGGGTTTCAATAAAATTTGAAGTAGGCAGCGAATTGGAGTAGAGTAGGCGACGGTATTAAAGGAAAAATAAAGAATAGTTCTTTAATTACTTCAATTTAGGGAAAAACTAGCCAACGTCTCTGATCGAAGTAGCCAACGCTTTTCGTCGGACGTCGGTGCTTATTGAAACCCCTTAGTTTTGTTGTAAAATATCTATACTTCCGCACAAAAGTTATTTTTTTAAACATATATTGGAATCCTCCCATCTCTTTATAATAATTCCATTATTTTGAACTCCCTTTGGATTTGTAATCATATGACTTTATTTGGGATAAACTGACTTAAATTGAGCAAAAACTGACTGTTAAATTTATTCAGCCTTATGTTAAACTTTTTTACTGAAACACCTGCCTGTATACTGTGGGTGAATAATCCTGCAAATTGCTTACTGGGATATTGAATACATTATTTTACTCTCTTCTTTCTTATTATACTTTGACCTTGTACGTTTGTTATTTAAAGCAGGTTTTTAACTTTGTTTTGCTTTTTTTTTTCTCAGCTGAGATCAGTGAGTATTTGGTTGAAATGGAAGACGATGCTACGGTAAATGATGGATTCTTTCTTCCTTTTATGTTCATTCTATGTTACTGTTCTCCAGAGTTTTTGGACGACACGAAGTCCAGTTACCAATTAATCAAAACTGGCAAAATTTGAGAAATAAACTAACCATCGGTTGAGTGTTAAACGGTTACACATTGTTATGAATTCTGAAAAACATAACAGTTTACTCAACAAAATGCACGACAACAGTGCATGCAAAGTGACGCATACTGTCCAATTACACAGGCATGACATGTAAACTGTCCTATTACACTGTCCAATTACAAGCATGACGCATACACTGTCCTATTAGTGTTGAAATCTGGCCACTGATAACCAATCACATTTGAGAATTTTGTTATAGTTTTGATTAATACTGTAATATTAATAATACTAAAAATAAAGTATAAATGTACATTTCAGGGCTATGGTTTCCGTGTAGTGTATCGAGGAATGGAAAACACATGCAGTATTGACAAGCTTCAGAGAAACACTTGTTACAAATTTAGGGTGAGTGGTTACAGAAAAGAAGAAGACTTGGAGTCACCCTATGACTTTTGATGATATGGTAATTTTCATGTTCTAATACATATGGAAATAATCCTTGTCTTTAAATTTTTTTTGTTTATAATTTTTGTTTTACAGCTACTTGCTTCTAATGTTCAAGGAAAAAGCAAGTGGAGTGAGATAGTCGTGTTTGGGACTCATCCTGAAAAACCTGGTAATTTATCACAAAGACATGTCAAGGCAAAGAGGCCTTAACTATACTCTTTACTTCAGACTTTCAATCCAATGCCATTTTCTACAGAACTTTAAAATTAAATACAATTACAAGTGGCCTTGAACTACTGTAAAATACACTGAAATACTAAAAGTCCACGCTTTCGTCGCTCAAGGGCATCGTCAGGGACAGCTAGTTGTTAGTCTATAGCAACAACCTTCACTGTCATTCTCTGTGGACATGTGTAGACCAATACTGGCTGTGAAACTTTCAGTTCATGGGTAATTTCCTGATGCAATCCTGATGTGTTCTGTTATACTACTTTGTGTTGCCAGTAGGGGCTTAGGGAAGAGGGACTCCATCTTGCTTCTTGCTACTGACACAAGACATTGTTAAGTTCTTGGCCTGTGGGTCCATCAGTGAGTCAACCAAACTTGACTAACCCTCTAATTATTTTAATTATTATCTTTCCTGCACATATTTAATTGCCATCCTTTCTGTTTTCCTTAGGTCAGCCCTCTTGTCCTTTTCTTGAAGGGAAAGTTCGGACCTCTGGATTCACTGTTTCATGGGGTAATATAATTTTTGATGTTTTACGACAATTGTTAGTAATCTTGCAATCTGATTGGCTATTTGCCATTGTGAATAAGAGTATAGACAACACTGCTCTCGTTAATGTGTCATGCAATGCCTTTTTGTTTTCATTTTCTTTGATGTTGATATTGTGGTAAAAAACAAATGGAATGTGGTTTAGTGTTGTGGACTAAATCTGGCTGCACCTCAAGTAAGTCCACAACATTTTGACCACTGTGGTGATAAATATCGTTGTCGATAAGAGTACAGATGTCACTAATAATAATAGCTGTAAATCAATTTACTGCATATATACTTACAGTCATTCAAATGAAGTTCTCTAAGTATAAGTGCATACACAGTGTACAGTACTCATATACAAGGCTGTCATTAAGGTTTTCAGAAGATGGTCTCTCAGAGAAAGTAACCAGTCAAAAATCAAGCAATTCTTCCTGCAGCTGTTATGTTTTACTCATTTTCAGACTGAGAGTAGCCAGCTGATTTTGCTATAGAAGCCAGCTATAAAAGTCAGTTGTCGGCTTCTAATGACAGCCCTGGTATACATGTACATGTAGAGAACAATATAGGAATGGAGTAGTAAATATCCTTAAAGTCATAAATTTGTTGTTTTTAGCTCCTCCTTCAGACACTGGAGGATCGCAAATCATAGCTCATGTATTGGAAGCAGATGATGGAAAAGGTACTGTACTAACTCATATTTGTTTCATATTGTATGCATCTACAGTCAACTCTTTCAAAACAGATGACATAGGTGAACACCTCTTTAAGGCTGAGGGCTATGTGACAGTATAAAGAGTGCAGGTCTAATTCCAGTCTTCTTCTGTGTTTCAAGGAGGAGAGTTTAAAGAGGTGTACAGAGGACTGGAGTGTGAACACACTTTCACTGGTCTATCACCAGGACACTTATACAGGATGCGTCTTGCAGCAGTTAGCGAGGGAGGAGTGAGTGAGGTAAGTGAACTCTTGAACATCCATGCACTGTACCTCTTAGCTTTGTATTTCAAAGCTCTGGTTATCGTCAAATTAAAGCTAACTGATTTCAATATGAAAAATTCCCCTTAAAAAGTTATGTCAACAATAATGATAAGCCTGGGCAGGGTTTCTCTTAAAATTGTTGAGAATAGAACACTTTTGTTTATAAAGGGTTGTTTTATTGAACTGTCACCGGTAAGATTTGTCTGTGGCCATTAACATGTAATCCAACTTGAAAAATTTGGATTGACATTTTCAAACTGGAATTCAGTAATCATGGGGTTTTGTGAAGCAATGTTTTTTTTGTTGGTTCCCAAGACCTTTGGTCAGGATTGCATGCTAATAGTTCCCATTAATTCATGGTAAAAAAGTCAAGGTTAAGGAGCATCTTGATGTCCCATCTGCCATATTCCCTTCATTATATTATGATCAGCTAATGGTAATGGATTTATGTACCGCACATATCACACGACTCAGACCTAATCATTATTACCTTTACACCAGTTGTTTATGTTAGGTAGTACTCAATGTTTTTTTTGTGTGTGTTCATTACCTTTTCAGTGGTCAAGGGTAACAAAGATAAGAACATTGCCAGTGATACCAGGTCAAGCCAATCCTCCAGTATTGTCAAAAACTCACAGACCTCAGCCCAACACTCTAGATCTTCGCTGGGGTAAGTTGAACATAATTATATGGAAAACCGTCTTCATTACACTTTATCTTCAACAATCAGTAAAATCACAAGCTAAAGAGACAAAACCTGCGAAGGTCTTTAAACGCTTCTGCTGGACTTATATTAGAAGCATGGCTGGTTTAACATTGTACATAAATTCACACATGTTTAGAACTGCAATGCTCTCCAGTACACACATAAATTAATTGATCTTTGTTTTGCAGATCCACCTGATTACAACGGTGGAGCCCCAATATCTGGCTACATCTTGGAAATGGAGAATTCTGGGACAAAAGGTGCGTTTTCAAAATGCATTGCCATTAAGTTGTTTGATTCAGTTGTACATACTTAGCAGTTATCTTAAGAGCTGTGACGTTTTTACTGTATATTTAGTTTTGAATGAAAAGCAGATACCTGTACCACATGTTCTGTATTACCCCCTTGTTTCTGCTGTGGTTGCAGTTAACTGTAAAAATTATTGAAGTGAACCAGATAATTACAGCTCGGACAACAGTGCTTTCCCTCCATCCCAGTTATTTGGTCCCCAGAGTGCTGGACTGGAATTTATACTCTTCCTCTTGTATGGGGCAAACACTGAGTCTTTTCTGAAGGGTGTGGCAATTAAAGGGGGTGCTGGTTTCATGATTGCAGTGGTTCAATTTGATTATGTGTATGATCAGTGATAGAACATACCAAGCTATAATGTCTTTTGGTTTGTTTAATATCTTGTTAGAGTTCAGAGAGATTCATCACCTCATCGACAATGTGTGTATCGTGGGAGGGCTTCTACCTGGCAAAACCTATGCATTCAGAGTAAAGGCAAAGAATGACGCAGGGGTGAGAACCAATAAACACAATAGCTATACCTTTATGGCATTATCACTAGCAATAATCCCTTTGTGTCCATGTATGTTGTGAGTGTTGTGACCTGGCTTTCAGAACTTTTATGAGTAATTGACAGGGGCCAGGGCTGTGCTTTAGCAGTGCTCAGTGGCCTCTGGTGACTTACTTTTGCCTTTGAGTGACAAGGAGATCTTCGTTTTTGCACAAAATTACTATGCTGGGCACCCTGGATTTCAAAAGTTCAGAGTTTTGGGCTCCCAAAATTTTTCTTAAAGCACAGTCTGCCTTTGGGGTGTGTGGTTTCAAGTTCTTGGAATTTTACTGGTTAATCTTATAGTGATGCTACGTCTGCTGTGAATTTTGAAGCCAGTACCAGAAGGATATCAGCAAAATACCACAGAGGACCAGTGGCCAGAGAGTTTGGACATGCGACTTAATTTCAGCGCATCAGCATCAGTACTACCCTGCAAATGCCGATGGATTTTTCGATTGCTGTTTCCCCAAAACCCTTCTGCATTCACAGGTTACATCATTACTTATATCTGTATTGATTTCACCTACAGGTGGGAAGAGTGTCAACAGTGTCATACATAACTACCGCTCCGGGTCCCCCTGGCATGCCAAAGGCACCAGACACTTTGTGCCGCTCAGCTGCTGCTATCATTGTGTCGTGGGAGGTGAGTAACAAAAACTAAAGCCGTGGCTACATGGGCAATTTTTTGCTTGCACCGGTGATACGATTTTTTCAAATTTTGTCGTGTTGCAAGCGCGCGATGAAAATCACAAGTGTAGCCACCCTCGCACAGGTGATGCGACAGCTGAAAAAATCGCAAGAAAAAGGTCGCCAGAGTTGAAACTTTTGTGACAAAATCCCACAAATTGTTGGCCATGTAGTGCGAGGCCCTCAATTTGTCACTCGTGTAGCCACCATGGCACGCTGGCGATGCGACAAAATTTGAAAAAATCGCATCACTGATGTGAGCGAAAAATCTCTCGTGTAGCAGCGGCTTAAAGCAAAACAACAGTTACTTTGAGATATATATTTTTAAAAAAGTTACAGGGTTCATACAGGTCCTGGAAATCCTGGAGAGTACTTTATTTCAGTCTAGCATTTACCAGGACTGGAAAGTCCTTTAAAACGGTAGGAGGTTTGGAAAATCCTGAAATCTGTAAACTCATGTAATAACGTTTTCTTAAAAGACATTGATTAGAAGCCAGATGGGAAATCCAACCATTTGCATTGTGGATCCAGGGAAAAACTTTATGAGGCCTGGAAAAGTCCTGGAAATTTGGTTCTGAAAAAGGGTATGAAACCTGTATACAGCTACCATTGCAAATGGCCCAACACAGCTTGTACAATTCCGTGAACATTGGGGGGCCTTCTGTGCAACTCAGGAATGTAGAGGATGAGAGGGTTGGCAATGAGTAACCACTAAAGATTCCAATTCGTCTTGTGAATAGCTTATAATAATTTTCTCCTCACAGTGTCCGGAGGAAAATGGCAGTCCTGTAACAGGCTATACACTGGAATGGATGGAGGATGGGACTTTCATTGAGGTACTTTTGAGTAGCAGTTTTTTTTTCTTTCTCTTTTGAGTGAGGGTTGGAAAGACATTGTGAATAGATGTACAGACTAATATTTTGCATTATTGCAATTTGCTCTGTAATGATATTATGATAGTTGAAGGGCATGTGCATGATTTCTGGTGTTAATCTTACATGTCTCACTGCATCCCTTTCAGCTGTATAGTGGTCCAGACAAAACCTGCGAAGTCCGCAAAGGAGTTAGTCCTGCCAGCTTTTACTACTTCAGAGTCAAGGTTTGTCACTAAACAAAACAGTCAGATGCGAACTAAGTTATGACCGAAATATAATTATCATGTTATCATTTTACATAAGTTCACTCACTTGAAATGTTACTCTTCCCAGGCCCTCAGTGCTGTTGGGCCCAGTCTTTGGAGTGCTGTAAGTACTTGTCAAACCCCACCAGCCTCACCTGCTGCTGTGACATCAATAAAAGTGGTAAGTAAAAAAACCCTCAAAGGAATAGCCAGTGGAGTGTTAAAAAGCATAGTAAGCTACCCGTATACACAGGCATTTTTTGTCATGCAACTCAATGCAATTTTTGTCGCGCGTAAGTTGCAAGTTTAAAATCGCACGTGTAAACTAGGTGCGATTTCAGCGCAATTTTAGTGCAATTTGTCGCCGCTATCGCAGGGATTTCAAATTTGCTCGAAACTTGATACAATTTTGCTGCAATTTTTTGATAAAGTTGCATGTCAAATCGCCGTGTATCGTGGCGACAAATTGCACTAAAACTGCGCTGAAATCCCACCTCGTCGACATGTGCGATTTTGAAGTTGCAACTTTAGCGCGACTTTGAAATGATTGGGGAGATTCGCCAGACTCTTATATCCAGCATGCATGCAAAAGAGAATTATTTGGTGTGAATTCCTTTCATATTGTTGTACAATGTGTGCAATTCAGTATGATTGCTGTATACTGCAGTGAATCCAAAAAGTTCATGCGTCACATAGATTGACTGTAACTTTAACTAACTTTTTCTCTGTAGGTGCAGCAGTCTTCCTCTCATGTGCGCCTACGCTGGAGACATCCGGGGAACAATGGCGCGGCTATCACGTCATATAACATGGAAGTGGCAGGATGTAAGAACATCAGCTTTGACGTCATGACCAATGATGGATCAGAGAGTGAGGAGGAGACATCTGTTGTACAGGAGTATGACATCACAGACCTTCAACCTAACACTTTGTACAGGTATGCAGACTTTTGAGAACAAAATGGAAATTTTTCAGGCTTTCTTTTCGCAAGTGCAATGGCCACGTAGTTTCTTAACTGTAGGCTCTTTCAAATGATTCATTTCATATATCATTCACACTGTAGGCTCTTTGTTAGGTAGTTATTGCTCGGGCTTCCCGCCGTGGAAGGCCCGTGTCTAAAATTGGCGCCCGTTCTTCTTTATCTTCGTCGTCATGTATCATCCGCAAAGCTCACTTCCGGCGTTTCTGTGCAAGCACTACCAAAAGTAACACAACAGGATTATCAGATATCACGTACACGAAAACGTCGATTCATCTTGTGTTTTTGAGGTTTGAACCACCAATACCCGGTATGTTAAAAGAAGTGTCTATACAAAAGTTTGCAAATTCAACAGCGAGACGAAAGGTTTTAACATGGCCAAACTAAACTACAGATGTTTTCAGTGGTTTGCGGAATTGAAGTAGTAGCAAATTGTAATTTTCGATTGCCTCTTGGAAGGCCGAGTGAAGGCCAAAATGACCTCTAGTTGATATGAAGTTCGTTTAACTGTTTTATTTTTTCACTTGTTTGGTTTAGGATCCGTGTACAAGCTGTTAACAAAATAGGCTGTGGTCCATTCAGGTAAGAAGTGCAGTAAGTCGAAATAATGTGGTTTTGCTCGTAATAGTGTATACAAAGGGAGAGAAAAGTTGCCCGGATCCACAGGAACAGGCATTTGAGTATAGTCAATAAAATTGTAACAAATCTCTGTCAACCCTAATACGAAGATAGAGAATTTGTCCGGACAAAATAGAACAAGCACTGAGAAGCGTCAGTGAAAGTGAAGATTGGGATTAAAACTCTCATTAATAGGCTGAGGATTCCAGTCAAAGTGAGTGTCTTAAGTCTTCACTGGTCCCAATGATCAGTGCTAATTTGTAACGTTTTTATTGCTGTGTTTTCATAGTTCTACTGTATTTGCATCCACGGGTGACCTTCCCCCACCAGCTCCTCTGTTGGAGCTTGCCACAGCTTCGTACCAGAGTCTGAAACTAAGGTGGACGTCACGCAGCAGTACTGGTGGCAAGACCGGCGCAGCTGGCGTGACATACACGCTTCAGATGTTGGACAAAAATGGAAGGTGCGTATCACGACAGGGTAACAGAGTTGCTGTTGATCTGCTTCAATTTTGGCTACTTCTTACCCTAACCCTTGGGCCAAATGTAACACTAATATCTGGTGATTGCATCCTCATGTTGTTTGCGTCAGTTTGTCTTACTGTGAATTTTCTGCTCAGCAATATGATATTCAGTCCATTGTATGAAAATGTTGTAGTGCAAGCTAGAAATGCAAAGACAACCAATAGCAAAGCACATAGCATGGAATCAAATAAATTATATGTTCTGTTTCATTTTATTCAGCTTCTCGGCCGTGTTTAATGGCCCCACGACATCTCACAAGGTCGGTAAACTACAGGAGAGAACTGAGTACCAGTTTCGTATTCAGGCGAGTAATGACGCGGGACCTGGGCCCTTCTCTGACGTTTTGTCTTTTGTAACTACTGCGCAGCCTCCAAACACTGTCAAAGGTGAGCTTGGAATAATAAGGCATGAATGCTCGACAGTATTGAATTCGATGAAAGTGAGGACTTAAAGGAGCACTGTTACCGGGATTTTTGCGGTTTTTGGTTCAATTCTGCCAAAATTACTGCCTTTTACCTGTTATCGTGCAAAAAATGCTCCTACAGAATCAGCAAGATGAATTCCAATGAAATTTTAGCAGGAAGACATAACCATAATAATTTTTTTGGTGATTTTTCAATGCATCGCTTGAAATTTTGAAAAAACTGGCAGGTTTTTTTCAAATTTCAATCCATTTCCATCCTCGTCATCTTACATGGAATACAGAATTTTATGGTGTCAATGCAGTATTACAGTCTTTGGCAACAAAACTAGACCATTATTTTAAGGTTTCCACTGATGCATTGGCAGTTTAAAGCTTTTTTAAGTGATGGTACAATAGCGTGACACTGCCCCTTTAACTTAAAACTTTGAAGAATTTGGTATAGCAATCAGTACTTTCAATTAAGAGTGGAAGACTGGAAATACTGGTAATTGCGCGTTTCTTTCCCTCATATCCTACACGTGAACGGAAATCCTACGCTACGCTATAGCTACCTCATTCCGTCTTGAGTTTCGCTTTTTCCTTGTCTGATGGAAAAATGGAAGAACAAAAAGGTTGCGTGCAATGTACTTCCGTGTAATAATAATAATAATAATAATAATAATAATAATAATAATAATAATAATAATAATAACAACAACAACTTTATTAAAGTCTCAAATCTTTTTAGCTCAGCACAGATGCTCTACTAATTGGGGAGACTAAATCAAATCAACGCTAAATCAAATCAAATGTTGGTTTTTGGCGAGAGGGGAAAACCGGAGTACCCGGAGAAAAACCTCTCGGAGCAGAGTAGAGAACCAACAAACTCAGCCCACTTATGACGCCGAGTCCGGGAATCGAACCTGGGACACATTGGTGGAAGGCGAGCGCTCTCACCAACGCCAACCCTGCTCCCCCATCAATATTTTAATATCCTTTCCTTGCTTAACTTCAAATATTACGAACAAATGGAAAGGAGCCAGGTTAGGACCTTTCATTGTGTAAGTGTCTTTTATGATCCGTTTGCACTAAAAACGCTAACTCATGTCTAATGCCATTTTATTAGGACTGTCTGCAGAAAATACGACACCATCCACGCTGATGGTTCGCTGGGAACCTGTACAGACTGTGAAGAGAGGAGAAATCATTGAATATTTACTACAGAGTCAGTGCATTGGGAAAGATCAGGATTTCGTGCAGGTTAGTTGTTTTGAGAAGCAACTTGCGTTCTGGCTCTCTTAGACAACAGTTCTTGAGATCTGAGGAGGTAAAGGAGAACTGCAAACATTTTAAGATGAGACGTGGTTGAATGCAAATTCTAATGATATCCACTGAGCTGTACAAGGTGGTTCTAAATTTTGAGTCTGTGATGAAATCCTGAAGTGAGACCAATTTAAAGTTACTGAGCAACACTTCTTCCTTTGGGGCTGCTTAGTATATCGTACAAGGTGATTTTGGTTGCTGGACCTCTCTTCTTCCACTCATAAATTCATTTCTGCCCTTGTTTCATTATTTCAGGTTTATCAAGGACCAAACACAAAGTTCGAGTACAATTCGCTTCCATCATCCACTGAGGTTCGTTTCCGAGTTTGCGCACTGCGTCTAATGAATGCTCCAAACCAGTCCCCAGGCCCCATCAAAGGTGTCTTCTCACCTGTGACGTCAGCTAGGATTATGTCGCCTCGAAAGAAGAAGATTTCAGAAAGCAGCGCAGCAGATGATGACCTTGAACCGAAAGTTAAAGAGGCGACCAAAATATCTCTAACGGATAAACAGTGGGCCATGGTCTTCTTTTCTGGGTTTTCTCTTATGGTAATCGTGGTGGTCTTGTTGCTACCTTCCCTGTTTGGTGTGTCAGAGTAGTCAAGTATGTCATACTTTAAATTTTAATATTTAATTATATAGTTGAATTCGGACCTGTACGTGGGGTAATCATTTGAAGGTTTTAGCAAAATAGCTCGGTTGGAAAAAGACTGGGGTCGAGAGTCCCACGTGAAGGATTGTGGAAAAAAACAAACAATCCCACAATCTCTTTTGCGGCCACTCGATCCCATTCCTTTCCAAGTCAGCTATTGAATGTATGGGCTTTTATTCCAATTAAACAGGTGGTGAAATATTGACGGAGTAGTCATGTATAACAAGCGACTTGACTATGCAAAGGGAATTAGTTTTAGTCCCTTGAAACAAATGGATATGTTCATAATGAGGTTTTCTGCTATTTTACAGTTATGAATGTAAGTGCTTAAAGGGTCAAAGTGTTGTTGAACCAGCGCAACAACGTGACATTTTAAGACACTTTATCATTGCATCAGCTAATATTGAATCTACCTCTTGTATTAAGTTAGATATTTTTCATTAGCAAAAAGTCCGGGTTGCTTGACTAGGAGAAGGTACTGCAGTTGCTGTATAATCGCTTGGGAGGGGTATTTGAAGTTATACTCATGAATTGTTGAAAACATATTGATAATTATTAATGATAGATCCAGGCAAATTAATAGATAATAAAGCAACATTAAGCTTTCTCTGGAAAATACTGGGACTATGTGGCCGTGCTGGCAATTGTGTTCCCAAAACAATATTAGAATCCCTCACGCGGTACTCTCAATCCTAGTGTTTTCCAACGTTAACTTTTACATTGCTTCAGGGTTGTTTGTCGCTAAGAAAAAGGTAAATGATAGAAGGGTCTTATCGTTATAAATTGTAGTGACAAGTAAGCCTTGCGTGACTTTTAGAGAAAATTGCCCAAGTAGAGATTTAGGAGAACTTTATAGTATATCTAGGCCATACTTGTTCTCACAACATAGGGGATTCAAAATACCCTTTGACTAAAATGCATATGTTAATATTACTATTATTGTAATAAGACGTATAAGGTAATGATGTTATTCATACCATCACATACAACACAGTGAATCCCTGATAAAACACTAACGGATCTAATACAGCAAACAACTCTTTTGAATAAGTTATTACAAATCATTGTATCCTTCTCGACGTTGCCCTGTGTTCACCCTCGGAACTGTTTGGCTCCCTTAGTACTGAACTTACACAAAAAGAACGGTTGAAGGAGTGTGAACTGGCTTCATAAATGGATTGCGTTCCGGATGGTAGTCGGGGAGGGAAGCCCCCCCCCCCCCCCCCCCTCTTCAAAAAAGAAAGAAAGAAAGAAAATCAAGGGTTTGGATGAAGAAAAAGATATGAAGGCCCGTTCCTCAAGTCCAGTTCTATACGAAATTCAACAGATTCAATACTGTTAACGTGTTACTTTTGCTCAGCAGAGTCGGATTATTTTATTCTATTTATTATGTTTTAACTCCCTTACATTTTGATTCCCCAAGAAAACAAATAGCGCGCTCCATTGTGAGAGTTAAATTTTTGGCCTGGAGTGTTGTATGAGGCTTTGCTCTGAGTTAGCTCATCCATCCTCAGTTAGCGGTTTAATTTAAAACTGGACGAATTGCTCGGGATTTCATTCCAAGACTTTAGAATAAACGGCTTTCATCTAAACGGCCACGCTTCAGGATTTCATCCACAGACACAAAAATTAGAACCACCTTGTACAGCATAGTAAACAGCACCACAGGAAAGTACTGCTCAATAGCTTTCATTTGAATGGCCACATTTCAGGATTTCATCCATAGACACAAACGTTAGAACCGCCTTGTACAGCATAATAAACAGCACCACAGGAAAGTACTGCTCAGTAGCTTTCATTTGAATGGTCACACTAAGTGATTTCATCCAGACTTGAAACTTAAAATCACCTTGAACAGCGTAGTAACTAGTTCAGAAGGACAGTAGTACTCGGTATATTTCACATGAGAGGTCACACTTTAGGGATTTCATCCACAGACGCAAAGCTTAGAGCCGCGTTAATTTGTTGTTTACCTGAAGAAACGAAAGGATTAAACTTGTAATGGTAACATCTTTTAACTATTAAATTGCAAAAAAAAAATAATATAGAAGGGAAAGAGTAAACGAAAAGATACGAGGCGTCTTGATAAATACATTGTATCTTCAGCCCAGAGATCCTTGGATATAAAAGTCGTAAGAATTTAGGGGATCAAATGTTTGACTTTCACGTCGTGTTGGGTTGCCTAGCAACCATGTTAGCAAGAAAAGAAATACGTATTCGATATTCGATTTATTATCGTTTTGTCAATTTTGACACAAAAAAGGTGTTTTTTGTTGATTTTCCTGTTCCTTTCCAATTTCCCCGTAAGGTGAAATTCTAGAAAGCTTGGCAAAGCTTTGTTGTCACTCTAACAAGAGAAGGGGTAGAGTGCCTTGAATTTAAGTCCTTTAGCCTGTAATACTAACGTAGCATTTATTTCAGTTCGCTATAACTCGTTTTCATCCGCCTTTAGATAATATCTTTTACTCCGAAACTAATATTGTACAGTCGAAGCTCCCTTGAGCACCCATTGAGAATGCCACGAGAGGCTCATTCAAAAAGTCACTGAGGTGATCTTCAACTATTTTGCAAAGATAACTAGCACCTAGTTTTGTAGGCGTCGTCCACTCTAAAGAGGTACCACTTCTGAAGAAGTAGTCACGTGTTTGCTAAAATTTTGTCCCCTCTCACCCTACCCTAGTGGCCGAAATGTCGCGACAGCTGGTCAGAAGGAATGCTTGTCGCTAAGTAAAAGGAGTTTGCATCATGAGCAAATAGACGGTCAAATCTTTAAGCCCTCTAAGTGACCGGCATGTAAATTCTCCTTACGATGTTATTACCTGATTTTTACAAAGAGGTCTTGAGAAAAAAGGAAATGATCACCGAAGATAAAGTGTTTTTATGTTGAAGCAAGTTCTCCCAAAACCATCAGAGGGAATAAATAGAGGTCCCTGAGGAGAATAAACATGTTGATATTTGTGCTTAAAGAATTGAGGGAGTGGTCGTCTATGGGGAACTTCGACTGTACTGTTAAGTGCACCGAGTTTGAAGTACAGTAAAAACCGCAACTAAGAACCTACATTTTTGGGAAGTAGCCTAAACAGGTTCTTATATAAATGGTAGTTAACACAATTTTAGGCTACTTAGGTTCTTAAAATAGGTTCTTAATTCTGGAGAAAAGCAAATAAAACTCAGCTGCAAAACAAGATGGTTATTGGCCTATTTTCTATTTTCAATTAAAAAAACCTCATTTTTACAGTAATGAGAATCTGCTTTTTTCTTCAAATACGATTCTTGCACTGCAGCTTTAATGTACTAAATATGATTTTAGAAAATAAGAACCTGTTTTCAATTTTTAGGCTAAATAGGTTCTTGTTTATAGGGGCTATAAAATCCAAATTTTAGGCTAACAGGTTCTTAATTTTCAGGTTCTTAGTTGCGGGTTTTTACTGTAACAACTGACGGAACGTGAGCAATAAATTGCTCGCCATACGAAGTGATTTCTAGGGTTTTCTTCCTATACACAGAAATAGTCGAGTTTACCAGTGATATAGGAGATGACGGATGAAGGAATCGGCGGATGTCGTAATTCATAAAGCGTTAACAGTTTATTAACAATGCAATTCGAAGAAGAGAGATATTTATTTTTAGAGATTAAAGCCCTGTAAAATAATGACCAGTTAAATTGTACAGAGATTTCAGTCGTATTAAACGATATGTATCCTGCACTTTGATCAGTGATTGATGCACTCACAATAAATATAACTTTAACTGTTGTGTTGAAATAATTGAATTGCTTCGTTTGTATTGGGAATAAAAATCCCTTTCATTCACTTGTGTGCCTTTCGCTCGGTGCTCGTTTTGGTACCCTTCGTTGAACGCCTGTGGGGAGGACCACTGTCAGGAACAGTTGATAGGACCAAAAAAACCTCCCAGGGGAACTGTCGCCCTATTCCCCATATTTTCCTTCCCTTTCCCGTGCTTGTTACAATTGTTTTGCCGCGGGTTCTGTCAAGATTTCTGGCTTGCGAGGAGGCGCGACACGCAGGGGAAGAGACGACTTTCGAGCACTCGTTTGTTACTGTCGTTCTGCTTTTCTTGCGAGAGATGAGACAACTGTCGGGAGACTGTTATGCTGAGAATAACTGGTCGTGCACTATTTCATTTCTCAAGTTGAGAGTTAAAATACAGCAGAACCTCTACTTGTGGACACCTCCCATGATATAAGCGGACAGTAACAAACCACGGTCCTGGCAATTTCTCCTCAGCACCATGGGCTAAAATAACCTCCCTTATGAATTTTTGAAAGTTGAGCTCCTTTTATATTGCACCTCTATCAACTTGTTTTTCCATTAGATTGTCCAATGTTTCCTGCTGCGAGTTTCTCAGTGAAATGTCTGCTATTTTGTTGCTGGTGCAACGTAACTATACTTGCGAATTCCAATTGAAGGTATGACTAACACCCTACCCACCTATGGTGCCTAATTCATTTAAGCCCCGTAAGCGGGACACCTTGCCCGGTCCCGGGGGTGTCCGCCCGCGCGAGGTTTGACTGCCGGGAGTTGTTTTAACAGAGATGACGGACTCTTGCAGTAGCGCCTTGTACCTTTAAATTCCCCAGATATTTCTCGATGACTTGCTTTGCCAAAAACGGGGAAAGCTGTGACTGGGTCCCGTTTTCTCGAAGAAAGGCTGATGGGTGAATTCCAAGCATCTCGCAGTCAGTCAAGAAAAGACATTATCTTGCTAAGGCAAGTGATTTTATTGCCTTCTTTTTGCAACGAGGCTTTGTTCAACTACACTGCAGCGAACTTAGTTCTGATTTTACTACCTTCTATTTTAACTGAGATTTTGTGCAACTACGTACGTATACACATCTTCATTACGTATACACTACAGCAAATAAGTTGAGAATAGGCACTACACTTCTTATTTTGGCATTGCCGCGTTTTCATCAAACTGAGTAAGTTGCATCTTCATGATCAGTCAAGGGTTCTAGAAAAATAAACAGAAAGAAGAGTTTTTATTATTGTTAGGGATGGGATTTGACAAATCACGCCTGGCCTTGCTCATCGATCAACATTTTTCTAGAGGTAGATCCATAGAATTGTTGAATAAACAGTTGTTATCAATTTTATTAAGGTTAGAGTGAACTGTGAGTCTAGTTTATTTTTTTAATTAAAACATATTTCTGGTAAAGTTGGCAATAGAAAAACAAATACGAAAAAGCACCAACACACACAAAAGGTGAAAAGATGTAAAGAGGAGCAGAGAGGTGGAAACGCACACTATTAAGCGTTTTAATTACAGAATATGTGAATGATCATAATCGCAGCACGTACAAGCCTGATTTTTTTTTCCGGCTTTATTTTCAGTACTACTTTTGTAATGTTCATAACTGCGATGATCATCCACATATTCATTATTTTATCCTCAGTTCAAATATATGATCTTCATATATTCATTCTCACAGTTTAGTTACTGTTAAGTAAAAACATTTCGAAAAGATTTTCACCCTTAAGTTGTGACTGGAATTTAACTTTACTTTAAACGTAAAATTTGATTTACAAAACCTTTACCCAACGAGCGAGATGAAAACTTCGGTTAACTCTTAACCCTGGGTTAGCGTTAATCGCCTTTTGAACAGCCGGGTCCAGAATGCCCATTTTGCCTAGCTTGTGTCAAACCACTGCCTATTGAGGCCCGGGCTAACGGCTTCAACATTTGCTTCAACATCCGTTCGATTTTGTTGCACCCTGTTGAACGATGTTGAAAGCTGGGGGCGGCAAACAGTTTCAAAACATCATCAACATTTGATTCAACAAAGCTTCACGAGAGGCCTGGTATGTATTCAATTCCGCTGTTGTTACTATGGATACGTTTTTGAGAGACCGATTAGTGCACGCACGCGCATACCTAACAATGTTGAAATCGAAATGAAAGTGAGTGGCAAACGGCTTCAACATTCGCGATAACAAAAGAAATGTTCAATGGATGTTGAAGCAAAGTTGAAACGCTTTTAAACTCATTCAGCATACAACATTGATTCAACTTCCATTCAACATGTTTCAGCACAATTGAAGAAGTGGGCTGAGTTTGTTGGTTCTCTACTCTGCTCCGAGAGGTTTTTCTCCGGGTACTCCGGTTTTCCCCTCTCCCCAAAAACCAACATTTGATTGATTTCATTTGATTTCAGTTCAGTTGATTTAATTTGACTTTATTTGTTTCTGTATTTGCTCGGCCCCACTAGCCTTTGTGCTATAAATACTACCGAGGGTAAATAAAGGTTATTATTATTATTATTATTATTATTATTATTATTATTATTATTAAGGGGTGGCAACAGGTTTCGACATTGCTGTTCAACAAAATCGAACGGATATTGAAGCAAGGGTTAAAGCCGTTTGCTCGGGCCTTTAAAACAAACACAAACGCCTCGCCCCGAGAACTTTCTTCTTCTGCGCATGCCTCATGGAAATTACACGCTCAAGAGACTGACGGCTCTAAGCAGGCGATTCAGGTTCAGCTTCTGATTGGTTGAGAAATTTCATGTTTGATCTGATTGGCTAAAACAGCTTTAATGTGCACTCTAACCAATTAGAGAATCTTACAGAAAAATAACGTCACTTCCTGTGACAGACAACGGAAGTAGGTTAAATTATTACCTTATTATCATCAACAAAAGCGTAGACATAATTGGTTCGTGACCCTCCCACGCCCTTCCAGCAGTTTGGAGACGAGCCGTATTCACCATAAGTCTTGTCTCCTTCGTTTCCTGACCAGCATTCTCCGTAAAACTGGAGTCCAAATACCTGTATAATAAGTTCGGAGGAATATAGTCGGGTGTTTTCATGTGCCTATAGCTATATTCCATAATACTAGGTCTTTTTTGAAGGTGTATAGCTGGTTTATATCCGTCAAATAGTTTGACATTGATGCAATAAGACACGTTTGAGGAGATATTGGATGACTGAGAAAAAACTGTGAGCATTAAAGAGAAAGTTATCAGCAGAGTTATTTTTATTATTTATCCAAAATTAGCTTCTCGATCAATAAAATCATAACTAAATTTGCCGCCAAGAACCATATATATTTAGAAGACTCTAACATCAGAGAGCTTGTTTTCCATTCAGGTTAACGACAAATGTGCCATGTCCTAATTGGAGAAAAACGTTATATCCAAATAAATTGGTCTTAGAATATGTTGGCAGCTGTATGCTAAGTGGAATCCTTTCCGCCCTTGAATTGAGTTAGAATGTTTTTGCATGATCTGAAGAGCTTACTTTCGAAATGACTGGGACCGAATGGTCGCGCAAGCGATTGTGGGATTGTTTGACGGGTCGCGTATGGCGAAGAAACCCAAACAATCCCACAATCCCTTTCGCGGCACTCTCGATAAAAGTATTTTCCATGGTAAGCTATTGAGATCATGCAAAAACAGTTTCAAGTAGTACGGAAGGAAGGTTGACGCGCCAAACTGCAAAACTGCCGTGCCAATTCCAAACTGTCGAAGTTACAAAAGATACTCAGGCCCAGTTACACTCAACATCTTCCAACCGCAGTTTATATCAAGAATCTCTGCGTACAGTGTTTTATCACTATAAAAACCGAAACAGTGAAGATACGTTGTACCTTGTAAGTGGAGTTTTTTAGTACCACTTTATGCGCACATTCTTCAACGGTTTTCTCCATGTTCTTCCAGTTGATCTTTCCACGCAGATTTGCCACCAACTCGGGAAGCGCACGAAAGTATTTGGCGTCCTTGTAACATCCCAAGGGGATGAAATGCTTACCATCAGAGCCTTCGATGGGACCTGTATAGTGACAAAGTTGTTACAAGACAACGAGTTTTGTTTGACCTTGAAATAATTAGGCACGAGCAGAGCCGCAACAACAAACGTACTTACTAATAGGAACTTGATTGGTTTAGTTGTCAGACTCAAACCCACGCGGATTTTGTATGGTTCAGCACACGTCACGCATTGTTGCGCATTGGATATGGCACACGAGCACTAAGAAATGATTCGATATTTTTCTATGATGTTGCTCTGTTTTAACAAATACGATTGGATAGTCGAACAACCTCCTCTTCGTATTAAAATAGGGTGTCCTCTGTCAGTAAACTGCTCTGATCTTTAAAATTAGTGGAAGATGAAACAAATAATTCAGTTTGAAAAAGACTGCGATCGAGAGTGCCACGTAAGGGATTGTGGGATTGTTTTGGAGGAAGCGATTGTTCCTTCGCAATACGCCCCCTCCCCCCCCAAAAAAAGAATCCCGCAATCGCTTGCGCGGCCACTCGGTTCCAGTCTTTTCCAAAGTAAGCCAATGCGAACACTTACGGAAGCTGGTTGTTGGTCAAACGAAAATGCTCCACCCGTAAGGCTAATGATACTGAGTTGGTTTCTTGACTCAGTTAGGATCTCACTCAAACCGAAATTTTGGCCAAATTTTTAAGAATAGAGAAGCACTTTCCCTCTCCCATCTTCGGCCCTTAGAATTTTCATTGTAACGTTTTTCGTTCTGAAGAGGATCAAGTTTATTATCATGACAGCTGTATTTTGTTTCCAGGTTAGAGCTCACCACAAACTTGTAATCTGTTGGCTACTTACGTGGGCAGGTGATATCCGTGTTGCATTCTTCAATCGTGTTTGGTTTGACCGCGTGTATACATTGGTGGTCGGATAATGATACCAGCATGCCATTCGCGTTCAGTTTCATGCATTTCAAAGTGCGAGTCCTGTTTCCACCTCCACACGACCGGGAGCACTGGAAACGAAATAATATGGTGAGCAATCGAAAAGAGCGGCGCGGTTCATTTTCTAGTAGTAAATTTTCTCTCTTACTCATGTTCAGCCTCGCCTCCGTTTGCCGTCCGTTTTTCATCTCTCTCCCACCCTCTTCCACCCCAACGAATTAAGGCTAATAATAATAATAATAATAATAATAATAATAATAATAATAATAATAATAATAATAATAATCACTTTATTTAAGTCTCAAATGTATTTAGCTGAGCACAGATGCTCTACTAATTGGGAAGACTAAATCAAGTGGCGACTAATTCAAGTGGAGACTAATTCAAGTGGCTTTCTTACTACCTCCTTTCATCAGGCTCTCGAAAACCTTGCACCAAATGCTAATTTTAATGTTGTGTTAGCCGCGTCATCTCTTGTTAAGAGGTTCTCCCTGATACTGCTCTTGGTGTGCTTTTATGTTTCCGAACCATTTTCATTTTGTACTTTTGTGTTTTGTGTCGCTTAGCATAAAATTAAAGCTACTTTGATCCTATACAAAAACCCTCCACTCACCTCACTCCAAGCCAAACGTTTCCACTCAGCGGGACAAGACACCTTGTTGCAATCTTGTTGTAGGATCCCTGTGGGTTTCTCCTTTTCACAGGACGCATCTTCAACAGTCTCATGTTGATCCCGACTGATCTTTTTCCTGCACACAATTTGCCTGAGCTGAATCCCTTTGCCGCAGGTCTTTGAACAAGGCCGCCATCCTGATGTGTACCACCTGAGTGATGTGATAAGAACGAGGGCCCATAGCGGTCGATAAGTGTCGAAAGGGTATTTGCGTTAGCTTTGACTTGCTTCACAAGTCCTTTTGATCTTGTTAATTAAAGATACATTGAAAAATACGTCAAAATCAAAATCAAAACATCCTGCAAAATGAGCCAAATTAATCGAACATTGTCACAAGGTTTCTTCCTCCACGATTAAAACTGGACAACGTACAACATTTACTTAATGTTGAGTGGTTCACTAAGGTTGATTGGTAGTCTTACTATAGTAGAAAAACGTCAAGTTCTAAACGCTGCGTAATTTCAGTCTTAAGAACGCCTACCCAAGGCCGAGTGGTTGGCAAGGCCCGAAAAATGAGAAACGCTTGATAAATTTAGTTCCTTTTGCACCCAAAGTGAGCCAATTTGCCGTGAACCGTTACTTCAGAAATAATTTTTCCACAGATACTCGGGCGAGATTTAATTTTAATAAATTTGGTGACATTTAGTTCATGTGCCTTTTCAGTACTTACTCGGCTGCACATGGCAGCGTATTGCACGTTTTCTCCATCACTGGTTTAGGTTGAGTCTTTACGCACATACTGTCATTTACGTAGCTTTTGTCATCTTTGCGCATGCACTCTACGAGTCTTCGCTGGTAACCTATGATTGCATAAAAAAAGGCACATGAGAATATAGGAAGACAGAGGAATCATCATCATCATCATCATCATCATCCATCATTATCGCCATTATCATCATCATCATCAGCATCAGCAGCAGCAGCAGCAGGAGCAGCATCACCATCACCATCACCATCACCATCACCATCATCATCACCATCACCATCACCATCACCATCACCATCACCATCACCATCACCATCACCATCACCATCACCATCACCATCATCATCATCATCATTATTACCACCAGCCGAGAACAGGCGTTGTGAAGATATCACCTAATACTGAGCTCGAGAGTTCCAATACGTCTTGACCATAAAATTGTCGCCCGTGGGAGTTAAAATTCACTCTAGTTTACTCTGAAGCACTTCATAGAAAACTGTACACAATTCAGGGTTGCGGCTTGTCAGAACGATTGTTACACTTTGGGACTTACAAATGGTATTTCAAAAAAAAAAAAAAAAAAGAGGTACGTTTGCTCGCACGCTGTATCTTGATTTTAGTTGGTGGTTCACCACGTGACAGGGAGTTTACTTACCTCCTGCACAATCTTCAGAGCAGTCGCCCCAGGTTCCGATCTTCCACTCCACATCTTCGGGAGACACGTCACTCTTTTGCGGTGACATGAAGTGGTATTCCACCCCTGGATTGTTACCCCTAATAAACACGTACTTAAACAGGAAAAAAGGAACGAGGAATGTGATTATAGCAACAATGGCTGGTGAGGCTGATGCCCTTAGTTTTGACTTGACTGTATAGTGATATCCTCAAAGATCGGGCTTTTAAGGATAGATTTTTGATTAGATGACATCGGCAAGCAACATATAAACACGTTATTAAGACTAGCTGTCCCATAGTCAGATGTCACTTACACAGTAGATTATAAATGAATTTATCATCGTCACTGTCATCGTTATCATTGTTGTTTTAATTGTCATTGTCGTTATCATTAGATTATCAGTAGTAGTAGTAGTAGTAGTAGTAGTAGTAGTAGTAGTAGTAGTAGTAGTAGTAGTAGTAGTAGTAGTAGTAGTAGTAGTAGTAGTAGTAGTAGCAGTAGTAGTAGTAGTAGTGGTGGTGGTAGTAGTAGTGGGAGGAGGAGGAGAAGGAGGAGGACCAAACTCTAAAGAAACATTCCTGCAAGACCTTAAGATATCTGAAGAGCTGACACATCATATCTCGGCGATTGCATTCGCTGCCGTTTCCAGAATAGATAAATATATGCTGAAATTATGTTAAGGTTAAAGTGTGAGCACTCCCGCGAAAGTCGAGGACGATAACGTGTCGTGATAAGCGTATATAAAATCTTCTGTTGTGACGCTGATTATCAGTGGTCTCGTAAGTTCACTCACCTTGAGTGTGAGCTCTTCTTGAGTCGGTCCAGGAATTTCCACAGTATCGTTATACACGATATCCTTATGATCATATGCAACTTGTGTCCCAGCGGCTTTTACTACAATACTCCACGTGTATCCAACTCTGTACACCCAGCGATTATTTACATCTGCAACGCCTGGGGAAGTGTTATAAGGCCGAATTATATAATAACCGAATCAACGCGCGCGCTCTGATTGGTCAATCATCTATGGTTTATTGTTCCCAGTAAACTCATGCGTCTTCTGAATTATTATATAAAAGCAATATACCAGGAGTTTCTATGGTTCATAGGCATGATAAACCAATTCTTCGAGTGTTCTTCTAACATCCCGCTTGGTTTATCAGCCTGTAAACCATAGAAACTTGTGGTATATTGCTTAATTAACTTGTCTTAATAAACCGACCAGGGCCCTCAACTACAGTAACCTTATCCTTTTTATTTTATTTTAATTTTAACGACTCCCTCTGGGTTCCCCCAATGACACGCCGATAACCTGTGCACCACGTTTTTAAGCCCCATTTTGCGTTCTACTTCTCGTTCGCTATACCGTACATGGCGTAAGCAATGGTTTTGAAAAAAAAGGCCGTGGTACAGTTTCCAATTCGTTTCTTTTCGACAGATTCAACCAGGCCCTAAGGGAACTGATTTCAGCTCGGAGGGCGGGGCACAATTTCAGCCCGGGCTGAAATTCGCTATGTAATTGGGCACTAAGATTTAATGTGATAAATAGAATACAATAGAAAAAATAATTGAAATAAACTTAATAATCCTTGCTAAAAAGAATGCTGTATTGAATTGTCCTGGGAGTGGAATTTCGAAGAGAGTTATCACTTGTCCGCGCTAGGGGTCGTTACGGTGTGCCAATTAAACTTCCAAAAACGCTCTGTTGCCATAATGGACTTTGTCAATGATAGAGGCGCTATTGAAATAAATCACGAGACCAAGCATGATTTGCGATCCTAGAGCCTTTGGCCCTTGTTTTAAGTATGTTGTTTAGCTTAAAAAATCGTGTGTAGGCTTTGCCTAATTAGTAATACATGGGAAGAAAACGAAACTGTTAATAGACCACAACTACCACTGCACACATTGCAGGCAGTTACAATCGAATACATTTGAAAACGCACAAAACATATGTTGAAAACGTTGTTACTGAATGCAACAATAAGATAAATTTAATCCTTGATTGGTGTCAGCGGTTTCCGGAAAAAGTTAATGAATAAATGAATAGTTAATAAATGAAAAAGCGCGCGAATATTGCAACACGGTCCAGCAGACCATAATTATTAAATTTTCATTCAACGGAATGTTGTTTTTAATTCAGAATTCTTACCAGACTAAAACTTTCAAAACAACTTATTTCTACTGAATGCATAACTTATCACCGAAGGATTTTTATTCAATCAACTGGGTAATCATTAACAGTTGGCAAATCTGTAGACTTTACAACGAACCTTGAGGTTTATGTCAGCACGTGGAAAACAACGGCATGCAGTTGTTTTGATGTTGTGGCTCAAATGATTTCTTCGGCGTTTGGTAAGACAACATTTGCAAAGCACAGATTGCAGAGAAACGGACTTGTGGAGCTGAGAGCTGTGATTAGCAGGTAAGTTTTTATTTCAACTTTAGCGTTTTAGTTAACTTCTTCTTTCAACATATCGAGCGGTTCGGCGTTTGTGATGTTTCTTCCCGGCCGCCATGTTGAGATCAACGTGCGCGTTGCTGACTGCGTCTTCTTCAGCTTTTCTCTTGTTTTGAAGCATTGAAATAATTAGTTTCTATGAAATTTTCTTTTTTAATGTTTGATTCTTGCTTATATTTTGTCTCAACGCCAGTTTTCGTTTCCCAGTAATGCGAATTCATTGATTATATTTTAAGGCTGCGTGCCATGACCGTGAATTCATATGCTGTTGAAACATTTTATATTGAGTCATTTGAATGTCGTTCTTTGTTTATAGCAGTTTTCCTTTAGAAAAGACGAAGAAACGTTTCCAAGAGTCGCTTAATAATAGAAAGAATTAATTTCAGACGCCGTAATTTTCATTAGCCAAACCTGATGCTTTCAATTAATTGAAAAGTTCGGCGTCTGAATCAATTAAGAACGGCAATTTAAATTTGGAACGGCTCAGGCGTTCTTTTCGCCTGGATGAGGGGGAAATTTAGACTATGGAACGGCTTTGATTCAGACGCCGAACTTATCATGTGCCGAAACTAATGCATAAATTATTATATTGCATATATCTAAGTTTTAAGCTCAGAACTGGAACTGGAACTCGAACTGTAGTAGGAACGGCCTGTGGAACGGCAAATTAAGTTCGACGTCAGAATCAACAGGTGTAATTTTCTTAATTTGGGTCACTGCACAGGCGCGGATCCAGACCGCTTTCTCCGTTTTACGGAAAACGGTCAGAGTTTGAAAAATAAATATATTTTTTAAAGTAAAAACCTGGCCAATATCCTGTCTGAAAGACTCAAAAGCGCAGGGAATGCCTTAGCATGTCCCCTACCCTACAAGAGGGTAGCGCTTTCGCCGCTCCTGTTATCGGAAAACGGTCACCATTTTTCCTGTATCCGCGCCTGGTGCAAATTCAAATTAAGTTCGGCTCATGAAAATTAGGGCGTCTGAATCGGGCCTTATATTTATAGATCCGTTCATCATTTCAGGTACGTTCAACGGTGATGATGCTAAGGCCTGCAAGACTCTGGATATTTGTCCGTCAGTGATGGAATTAAATCAAGGCATGCTCAATTTAAAACACTGGGAGACGTAAGTACTCTTTCATAACCAAAAAGTATGATTGTCTTCTGTACTGCTCATAAAAGACCGTTTCAACTGTACATTTGTTCAAAATTTTGTTGGAAAAATGTTGACGCTGCTTGAATGGGTCGTTGTACACGGTTGAAAGCGTGGAAAGCTTGTTGAAGCGCATTTAAATTGGTTTCAGCTTTTATTCAACATCGTCTCAACAGTTCCTTTGTCCTTGAAAATGTTGAATCGTGGTTTGAAGCCATATGAAGACTTCGTTCAACATTTATCGAACAAACCAAGTGCACAAAGAAGTTAGTGAAGGCTTTCTCCCAGTTCTTAAACGGGTAAGGGGCTTCAACGAAACGATGAAAAAAAAATGCTCTAAGACGCCTGAATGATTTTCGGGCGAATAGTCAGAGTCGGCAATAGCCATCATCTTTAAAAGGGCTTTTTTCTTTGCCGCAGCGAAATTGAATCTTTCCATTGCGGATTGACTGCGATCACCATTGCCTGAAACACCCGGCAAATGTTTGTGAAAGAAAAGCTTGATCTGTCGACAATTTTTGCCTTCTTAAAGCGTTTTTACTGTTATTGCATATACCGATTTCGTTTCGATATCAAAGAGGAATAAAGACAAGAAACCCATGAAGAGGAAGTCCGTTAGTTCGTTCCAAAATAAATCACACAAATCTAGCTAAGAAAGCCATTCTAAGATCAAATGGTATGTAGACGGGCTTATGGCATAAATCTGACGGTTCCATCTAAACGATGGATAGATGGACGTACAGACTTTAGAAGCCTGGAAACTCATTCTTTATTAAAAATTTATATCTCATCAAAGATAACGGTCAATGAGGTTAGTTTGTACTAACAAGAATTTCCCTTAAACCTTCTCTGTAATGCATGAGAACAGTAAGGATAGCTGAAGAAGCTAGTATAGCAGTTGCAGAACAATCAAGTTGGTTTTAAATGTCCCTTCCTTTTAAAACGAATCGCTTGCATTAGTTTATCCGATTCAAATAGACAAGAGAAAGACTCTTTACTTACCCAACAGGTTCTGTGTGGCACTCTTTACCTTAGCAAACACATTGGTAGAACCAGTGGGGATAGTGATAATTTTGTTGGCCTGTGAAGGTCCTGAAACAGAAATATGAAGTATCTCACCCTCATAGGAACATAGGGGCGCAGTTAAGCTAAATTATTAAGACCTCAGTGATCCTGAAGTTTTTTTTAAGTAATGGTTCAATCATGGATCCAACGTTAGTTAACTTATGACCACATCTGACTAAGTAAAAGGCTTAGTTCTAGATAAGTAGACAAGTAACCTGTGTAGAATTACAATACAACAACAGGTTAACTCAGGAAGAGGTAACCTGAGTAGTAGTCTCCTACGCAGCCGTTGTTTGTCACGCCGCGCAACGCTCCTTCCTTCACGCAACGCTCCATCGTAGCAGTCGTTTCCGTTTCCTTTTTCGCCCCATGCCCTCTCGCGACTCTCGCTTGGTTCACGGCTAATTGAGTGGTAATTAAGCCATGCAGCTTGCGAGTAATAAAGGCAACAACTAACGATTTACATGCAGTGTTTCCGAATATAGAAAAAGAATAGCCCGGCTCGACAGATTGGGTTGCGAGTTCTTACCCCACTTTCTCCAGTTTAAGGTGTACAACCCACTGACATAGCTACATGTAGAACTATTGCCTCCGCACACAGCACAACGGTCATACTTAAGACCTGAATCCAGGTTGAAATCACAACCAACGGGCTAAAGATAAAGCACAAAAACAAAACAAAACAAGAAATTCAGATGGTATTGAGTAGCCCAGTGTTCATTCGTACGAATTACTGAGTACTTACTTTATTTAGGCAAATACTTGTCCATTAATGAGCCCCTCAATTTGAATTCGTCTAGTAAGAAACTGGGAGAACTTACGACCTAAGCTCCAATTCCCTATGCCGTGCGATGCGGATTTAGCCTTACAGCCTTCTGTGTTGAAACTCCTAAATATTTATCATTCAAACTGAAGCTACTGTGCAGAATTTTCTATAAACTCAGTCGATAATACGGGCAAAGATTTGTATTCAAGCGAAACCTTTTTCATGATATCAAAGAATGGAATTATTGAAATGGATATTATGGTGTGAAAAATGCTTTTAACTTTTGAGTCTGGAGGTGCAGTGTACATGTGTTACTGTATACTATTCAAGACGGATTTGTGCCAAATTGTTATTTATAATGTTCAAGGCAGTTCTATCTTTGGGATTTGTGGAACAAGGTATGACCATCACGGTATTGAAAGGGAATTTATTTATTCTTCAAAAAACACACGGTAATATTTCGTGTGGCAAATGTCATAGGCTGCAAAGCAGTCGGTTTTTATTTTCGTTTTCTGAACGCACGAATTCTCGCGCGCTGTGCTTCTCTCCCCATTTTCACTCTACTTTTTCACCCTCGCTCCAAACCTTTCACTTAATGAGACAACGCAAAAATACGGCATATCCAGAACCTCCTGTGGAAAAAATTGCCATAGCCATTGAATGTTGTCTCATGATCTTTTCCCAGCAAACTGCAACCTTAATATTCTCACCTTGCAAATACCCTCAATACAGACATCGTGAACATTCGGATTACTGCTGCATGGAGTACCATCCTTAACTGGGCCGCGAGGCGTCTTCATGTTTCTATGCCAGCAAGAAAGCAAGCAAGGATCTGTAAAAGATATTTGCGTTCGTGCCAACAGGTTATAATCACTTAATTCAGAGAAACATGAAACTGAAAACAAAGATCATGAAACTGAAAACAAAGAAACCGGAAAGTCGACGACCCACATCAAGCAATCCAAACTTGGAAATAAAACCGCTCTGTTGATCAAGTCTCGAGCTTTCGATACTATAGAGTTATCCGACTATAAACGGCAAAGCTGTGGGCTGAAATGTGTTTTATTGTGAGAAAGCCGTCTCGATTTCAACCTCGTGCTTTATTCGTTCCCATGATGATTCTTCGGGTAGACAGCAAGCATGACATAAGCCTGTGGTACAGGCCTTTTTATTTGAAATAATAACTAATTATAAATCCCTGAACACACTGAAAGCAGTCATCTGGAATTTACCTGATTCCCACACCACCGCTGTAGTCTGTTGAAGCTCTCGACACTGCAGAAGGCGATACTCGGTCGATCCTCTGGGGCAAGGCTGCGAAGAATTAAAAAGAACAACAAATTGTTATATACTTAACACTCGAGATAGTTAAACATTTCCTATCAGTGTGGAAAGTCGATTTGTCTTCGGATTGGTAGGCATGTTTAAATTTTGATTTCTAAAGAGTAGCAGATGAGAATTCCATTTCAGTCGGAAATGCAAAAGTCGGAAGTCGGATATTTCAGAATAATACCATCATGATCATTATTTTTTATGGCAAATAGTTTAGAGCTTAATCCTTACCTGGGTGTTGCACATTTGCCACATGCCCTTTTCCGATCCCTCGCATTTTTCCCCACCGTTTTGTGGCCTAAAAATAAATGCGACATAAAGCAAGAAGTGCGACATATGAATCGAAACACTCATGGCTCGAAGACTGGAAGGCGTGTCACGCATAACTTTTTTCATTAAGCCCGCGGTTGGGCGTAGAATCAACCCTCTCCCATAGACTGGGTCAGTGGCTGTTTCTTTCTGTGCGCTGGCTACATAGTCTACGCATTTAATAATTAGCACTATTCTCTACGCATGGCGATTAAGTGAGTGGTCGCCATCAACAACAACAAGCTTTATTTGCATGGCCATAAAACATTACAGTATTGCAAAAGCAAATCAAGGTGCTAAGAGAACAAGAATCGATTGATAACAGTTTGTTATCACGTCAAACTTTCAGTCAGAGGCCCATTCACCACAATCATGTGATCCTAATAATAATAATAATAATAATAATAATAATAATAATAATAATAATAATAGATTCAGTCATATAAAACAGTAAACAAAAAAATATGCAAAATTAAATAAATTTGAATTCTGCACAAATTTATATTCTTCCACTAGATATAATGCTTCCTTGAAAAGAAAAGTTTTGAGTTTGAATTGCCCAGGAATTCATAGCCTCACGGTAATCACACCTCATTATCTTCATCGTCTCGCTAAAAGAGCGACTAGTTAAAATCAGCGCAAGTTATGAGAGTAAAATTGTGGAACTCTTCTTACGCAGGGTTAGTACACGTTCTTGTTTTCCACTGTACGCCCCCACCGCACGATCGAGTACACGGCTGGGTTTCCTGCCAGTCACTCCATCCCCCATCAATCATCGGAGAGGCGTCGTCCACGCATTCACCCTTGATACACCACTAAAATGAAGACGTTTTTACCATAAAGAAAATTGCTAACGTAAAGTTGCTCAATATAGTCGATGCTCACTCAAGTTATGCAAGACCTTTGTAGGGTAAAATTGCGAGATTGCGAGTTAGTCGCGTATCTGAATCCACAAAGGTTTGTTCATCATCATTTCTGAGCCCTGTTACTCTGAAAGAAGGTACAATTCTTAGCATTTTGCCGGGTAAGAATGTACTGTTGCTTGAGTGGCTGTTACGAATTAAATAGAAGTGAGTCTTCCAATAAAGGCCCCCTACTCAAATGTGCCATTACAGTAGTCTGAAAAGCACTTCAAGCAAGCGCTATATACCCTTATGATCTTCCTCTTCCCCATTAGAAGTGGGATAGAAACTCGACTTACATGTCTATCTCCACAGCGAGTGCCATCAATAGGAGGTGCTCCGAAACTCTTACATCTGTAACCGTCATTTGTGCAGTACAACGACCCACAGTCAGCCTACAGAGAGACCCACTGGATAGTGAACCAACATACTTGTTATGAGGATAACAAGATGCAACGTGAATCTCTTCTTGACTTACGAGCATCTGCTTTCACCACTCATTAGACGCAGTGCATAGTGTAAATGGCTGCGTAATTTGTAACATTAGCCGTTAGTGGTGAAAGTTGTTTTTGTTTTGCCATGCGCTTTCGTCTTGGTCTGCGCGCAAACGTCTTCTATTTCCTTTGCTTCAAGCGTGGAGCAAAGGAAATAGGCGACGTCTGAGCGTACTATTTTCTGATTAAAACGCTATCAAGTTGCTCTCACCACATCGCGAATTACGGTGTTCTACTATAGCATTTATGACACAAAAAAGTGTGAGATCAATTGAATCTCAACATTGTCTGTTAAAACTGATCGCATCACGCGTCATGGGGCCTGTAATGTAAGGTAGAATGAATGAGTGTGAAAGAAGAACTAACTTACTATTTTTTGTGGGCACTGGTAGTAGTTTTTGCCATACTGCAGCCTACACTGTACAGTGGCATTCATGATTTTTCCCGGTAGTTTGTGGTGGAAGATGCTTGGTTCGCGTATGAAGTCGTGAGGGTTATCATCCAAACAGGAAGACCCAGAACCACTGTAAACGAACATATCATGGGTTACTGGCAATTCGAGAGATAAATAAACGCGTCAGACCTTTGTAAAACCTTGGGTCATTTTGGGGGATCTAGCCTTTGAGTCTATGGATGAAATTGTTCCCATTCTATGAAAGCTACTGACTGAGCAGTACTTTCCTGTGGTGCCAGTTATGATGCTGTGCAAGGTGGTTCTAACTTTTGAATCTGGATGAAATCCTAAGGTGTGAACATTGAAATGAAAGCTACTGAGCAGTACTCTCCTGTTGTGCTGTTTATTATATGTTGCACAAGGTGGTTCTAACTTTTGAGGCTGTGGATGAATGAAAGCTACTGAGCAGTACTTTTCTGTGGTGCTGTTCAGTATGCTGTACACGCTGGTTCTAACTTTTTAGTCTGTGGAGTGTGACCATCTTGAGATGCTATTTCTTGTGCACTACGGCTTTTTTAGAGCACAACAGACGCAAACAGCACAATGAATCAATCAGAATTCGCATACATGTCCAATACTTGACATAATGAGATTCATAGTACGTCACAATAGACATCACAAAGTGTCACAAAGTGTCCCGTTCTCCATGTGTCACAAAACTGTTACTATTTTGTTAAGAAATATGGTTTGGGGACACTTTGTGATGTCTATCACAAGGTGTCATGAATCTCATTATGTTGGAGTATTGGACAACCCTCATTGGTTGAGAAAGCGGCGCGAGTTTTGCTGGCCAATCACAGAGCGAAGCAATGCAAAACCAAAGCAAAAGAGAATTACTTTCGACAGTCAATTGAAAACATACATGCAAATACTTTAATTAATCTATACTCGAATTTTAGAGTAGCTATTACAATCTAGTATCTTCAAGAAAACAAAAGATAAAATCATACAACATAAATAAAAATCATACAATTTAATTTCAAAATGGCAGGCTAACAAACTACACGAATAAGTCATATCGCGCAATTTTGCGCTTCAATTCAGGAAAAGCGGAGGTTCTTAATGAGTCCGATAGGGAGTTCCGTAATTTGCAAGCTAAATATGAAAAAGAATGTAGACCATAAGTTGTAGTTTTCGGACTTGGTGGTGATAGAATATAGTTACCTCGTAAACTCAAAAACCACGCTGCACTGTCGATACATACTTACATGAGGAATTCTTGGATGAGCCTCCTACTGCAAGGTGACCACTTGAATGCATTTGTCCCGCCACTGACGGCACTTGACATGATGTACTCGCCGTTTTCACAACCCACACCTCTTCCATCGTGTCCAAGCCCAAACCTTTCGGAAGGAATAAAATTGCAAACTATATGATCGCCTACGAGGATCATTCTTCATTTGATTTCATTTCCGCAGTGCATATATGATTTATTTCATATACATCATTCACACTCTTCTCTTTCACGGGAACATATGAACCCACAATTGACCTGCTCCTAATGTCAGTGGCGTCGTTGCTCAGTTGGTTAGAGCATCACATCGGTATCGCGAGGTCATGGGTTCAAACCCCGTTAAGTCCTGAATTTTTTTTTCAGGCTTCTTTTCGCAATTGCATGAATTGCGTTCACAACTGCGAGGATCATCCTTCATTTGATAAGTTTATTCTGTTGATGAGAGTAGCCGATCGTGAGCAAACAACTTTCCCCTACTTAGCGTTAATATCATTGATCTGCATTAAAACTGGGAAGAAACTTCCTCCATCAGTGTAAACACCTGCATGTTATGACTCTCTAACGAGTCAGGTGAGCTTCGGCAAAGATTGCGAAGCAATGCACTGTCTCAGTCTTTATTGCATTACTATTTTTATACAAACGTACAAGGGTTTTGTTTCCAGTTAACTAGTGGTACTAAACGATTAGTTTTCATTCCGATTGCTACGAATCTGTCGGGATTTTCCAATTTTGATATATTTCTTCTTCCTTTAATTGTCCTGGCGGCGGAAGTTCCTGAGTAGTTCTTTGACTCCTTTACGAATGTCATTCATTCTCCAAAGGAAAATTACTGGGTTGAGGGAAGAGGACAAACACATCAATAACACTGAGAATTTAAAGGCTAATTCTCCGAATGATTTTGAAGAGAATCATAAAGTCCACTCAAAAATATTAGACAAGGCAAGTAACTGAGATAAAATAGCGCTACTATGAGTAGTATCGAATCCACCGATTTCTTGTACTTGGTCAGGTTTATTGCGGATTGATTTTGAGGCGATGCATTTGTATGTACTTGTTGTTGATGACGGCGGATGATTCGGAAAACTTTGAAATAAGCCATCGACATGATGACGAAACAGACCAACAAAAGTGCAAAACATATTGGCAAAACTATTCCATGAGTTCCTTTTAAAACTTGAAACGAGCGTAATACGGCAATGGGAATTGGGCCAAGAAGTATAAGCATCGCTGTTAAGAAGGCTCGCCGACCAGTCAGCATTGACCGATGCGCCATGTGGAGCCACCTTTCTATCGACATGAAAGTGAGAATCAATATCGTCACGCTAACAAGGTAGGTACCGAGGCTGGCGACGAGGAGTTTCGCTGTAGTAAGAAACGGTAACTTGTCTTGGATTATCCGGGGTTCTTCTAAACAAATAAATTCACCAGTGACGTGAAAAGGTTGAGTGACCAACCCTGTGAACAGATCTGCAAAAGCCAAGAAGCCTAGGAGAATGTAAGAAGGAGTTTTAAGAGACGGAGTCTTGCAAATTGCCGCCAAAATCAAAGCATTTCCCGCCACTGCGATCGGCGACAGTAGGGCGATAACAATGGCAATTGAAATAGTGAGAAACTTGAAAGCAGGGGTTTGTTTTACAATGGCGTCACCGTCAAAGCTGCAAAGACGTAGGAAATACATTGCGGGAGGAGCAGTCGTGTTATTCAACATGGTCCTGTCGTTGTACCATTCGATGTTTCTTTTCCTTTTTGAAGCTCCCGACGAACTGAAGATATTTACCGAGCAAATTAATAAATATCTTCCTGTCTATATAAGGTGATTCGGTCATGATCAATTTTTCTTAAGCCTGTATATTGTAAATAAAACAAAACAGCAATTAATTTTCGACCGTCAGTTTGACGTTTTAATTCTGTTGATAAGAACTGACAGAAATTCATCTTCTACCAACTGAAGTTCAACATAACAGAAGTCTTGCCCTTGCTACTATGAATTTTTACTCTGTTTAATTCGATTTTTAAAGCAACGTTTACTCTAAAAAAAATTGCATAAAACAACTTGTAAACGGTAGCCGAATCAAGAAGCAGCTGAGTATTCGAATGCCTATATTAATTATTACGGCAGCGTTTTTGTTAATGTTTGAACGGAATAGGTCCGTTTCAACAAATGGCAGTCAAATTATAAATGTGCCAAAGTTTTGTCGTTTTCGAAGTTCTCGATCTTTCGCAATGCTGCCGACGCCGGATTGAGCTGATAATAGCCTTGATGACAGAGTGCTTCATTGCGGGCAGAGTATGTCGCCACAATTTCACTGTTCTTCTATCTCTAGCTGTCTTCTCAAATTCATCAGTTTCTACTTAAAAGCGACGCTATGAATGAAAACCTTTATTTGTAAAGGTTTTCATTCAAAGTGTCGCTTCTAAGAAAAAATGTTTCGGATCATTTAGTAACTTTCCGTAGCAATAATACGGTAGCTATGTTAGTCTCCCATCTTAAAGACAACATATGTTCCAACTCACGTGTGAGCAGCCTCGTGTGCTATGATAATAGCGGACGCAAGCCCAATGTCATTGTTTACGGTTTTTCCAAACTGTGTAGCACACGTAGAACCCATAGCGGCCAGACCTGCGCAAAAGACATTTAGTAAAGCTACCCTGTGAACAGTATGCTTGGTCGTTAAGGCTAAAAGCATTCGTTGAGCCAAGCGAGGCCTGCCCCGCTCGCTCGCTGTTGACAGGCTATCTAACAGCGTATCACTTACAGTCGAACGCTAACCCTTGATGGTTATTATAAGTCTCAGTACAGTGAACTGCCTGCCTAAAATTAAGGATACCGTATGGTGTAGTCAAAGAAAAACATAAAATTTAGGAAATGTGATATTAGAATGCCCTTGTACACTCTATAACTTAAGTTTCTTATTTGCAGTGCAGTGAGACGATGGTACAGTGAATTGCAACTTTCAACTGCTTTTTTTTTTTTCATATGTGAAACATTTTTATTATTCATTACAAATTACGTAAATGAAAATATAGCCTACCTCCAAATCCTTCCCTGTAGAAGAAAATGCATATTGCTAACATCAGAAAAGATATCCAAGAGTAGTTTAGGCCGGTTTACAACTGTAATATTAGAGGAGCATTCTTCTGTGAAGATAGATGGTCAAGATAGAACCATAATGGCGAAGAGTTTTGCATAATTCAAAGCCTAAAAAACTTTAAAGGGAACTATCTTTGGTCTACTACTCAAAATTTTGTTGTTATTTTTATTTAAACTCGAAAGACATACCTCTTACTAACCGAGTTCGAGGTCCGTACTGTAAGTTACGGACCGAGTTTTTTTCCCGTTGATTTATGGCCCAAGCGCGAAGCGCGCGTGCCATAAATTAATGGGAAAAAACGAGGATCCGTAACTTACAGTACGGACCGAGAAAACGAGGTAAGTAAGATATTTATTATATCTCTGGGGTTAATTCGGCGCGCGGAAAGAAACTAGCTGAAGTCAAGCGGACCGTACTGTAGAATAAGGCCCGCAAAATTGACCAATCACAGCGCGCGTACTAAGTGAGAGATATAATAATGGCAGTTAGTTGTAATGCCTTTGTCTTACGCTGTAAGTAGAACGATAAGGTCTGCATGAGCAGGATCTTTATCCGACATGTTATTATTTGAATTTCCCCAGTCTGTTAGTTTAGCCAGTCGAGCTCTGCTGTTAGCGGAAGAGTCGTAACCCAGCTGAAAATAAAAATAGCTTGTACTGATTAATCTAGAAAAATCGGTATATATTTTGACATAAATACCCGTAGAAAAGACAATAAAGGGTAAAAACTGATCATTAAGAGCAGTCAACAGGAATTGACCGCGGTTCAGAAACAACATGAACAAACATAAGTATTACAAGAAAACAAAGCACAATACGAATAATATTTCTTCGAAGATTCTTGGAGAAGGTGGAGAAATTAGACAAGTAACAAAAATCAATCAATCAACAAACCAACCAATCGGTCAGTGAGTCACTCAGTCATCGGTCAGCCAGTAGGTTTTTCTATTTCGTTCATTTTGTTCGGTAACCAACCAGCCTGCCAGCGAGCATAGTCAGTCAGCCAGTCAGCCAGTTCGCCATCCACTTAGTCGGTTTCATTTGAGTCCGGTTGCAGCTGGTCAGTAAGGCGATCAAACAGTTGGCCAACCACTTTGTCGTTGCGCCTATATATAACTGTGAGTTAGAGAGTCAGCTAGGTCGCCATTACGTCATCTCGTCTCGTCTCGTCTCCGTGTCTCGTTCAATCGATCATTCAAATCTAGGACTTGGTTATTTCTTTCCTTATCAATCAGCTCAGAAAGTCAATCGTTTACTTTATAATGGAGCTAAGAAACTAATCAGTAAGTCAGTGGCTTACACTTACCCCATCTTTCTTAATAAAAATTTTCACCACAACCCAGGTAAGTTTCTTGTCTCCAACGCTTTCGTCGTGAAACATATTGTTCACCTAAAATAAATAAAGAAATAAATCGACTTTGTTTAACGAGGGTGACACTTAACAGTCTGACTGACAAACCTGTGACCCTTGAAATTCCGGATCGAATTGGAATTTGGGAGTGTTGGTTTTTGAGGAGAGGGGAAAACCGGAGTACCCGGAGAAAAACCTCTCAGAGCAGAGTAGAGAACCAACAAACTCAACCCACATATGATGCCGATTCCGGGAATCGAACCCGGGCCACAATAAGAAACTGACTGAATGCAGATGACGTAACAATAACTCCAACTGAGTGATTAAGAAACTAAGGGCAACTTTATTCAGTAATAAGTATGTGAATAAAGTTCCCCGAATAATCTATATCAAATGGATATGATCTCCTTCTCTCGACATGAGAAAAATATTGTTAGTGCCTTAGCCACTTGTACTCGTCTTAACTTACCAAGTGAACTAACATGAGTAAATACGTGTCCAGGTTTTGTGCTCCGTGCCTCTTAACGACCAAGTCATCCGCTACTATGGCAACCTCTAAGTGTTTGTGGGACGTCGAACGAGCATCACGTGATCTTTTTATCCTATTTGATTCAAGACTTCTTTTTGTGCGTTCCTTAGAGTCTATAGTTGAAAAACGGGCCCGTGAATCAGATGACGTTTGTTGTCAGGTATAGTATACATATACTATTACATGTACTATTATTAGAACTGATGTAATTGGTTTGAATGCGTGGCAACACCACCACCAACAGCAACAACACTTAACTTCACTCCAGAATTTGAAAAAAAAAAAAAAGAATTTACATTATTATATCAAATGATTGGGGTGCTGGCTACCTGAAAATAAACGCGGGAGGTAAAAATGCAAGGCAGCCAGTAAAAAGAAAAGATAAAGGAGGATGGACACAACCTGTGATACATTACGTCCGTCAATGGTTCCATTCGTTACACCATCAGGGAGAAAAGCCATTTTTACATCGTCGGGACCAGCAAAAGCCTATCTACCACACAGGAAAGGCGGCTGAGCACTTTCTTCTACAGTTTTTTAGACACTGCGGTCGTAATTTAAATTCGAGATTTTCGGACTGGCTCTACCTGTAGTTTGATGCTGTACCTGCTGGGTTAAGGTGGCGGAAAAAGCATAAATGCAAAACCTTTTTTTGTCTTTCCTAAGGACCGTTCAGAAATATAATGTAACGTCAGCTTTTTTACCTTCGACATCACACCCTTGTCCAAGAACATCATTCAATGACCGCTTATAGATCAAATGAGGCTGGGCACCACCAGCTAAGCTATAACCCTGTGCCAGGTGACTGGATAGAGGCTGTAGAAACAGCGCCTGGTTCATAAGGTTAATCATACCAGTCTGAAAGATTAGAAAGCTCTTATGTTATTGAAGATTACTCTCTCTTTATAGTTTTTGTTCGCGCAGCATTAGAGCGAAATGCAGTCTCGCCTTCAAACCCTCGATTCTGTGTCCGTGCAGTACTGCATTTTTCTTTCTAAAACTTAAATTTTAAAATGTGAAGGTGTTTTTCAAGCTGTTTAGTAGAGGACAAGGAGTGCTCTAAAACAAAACACATTCCCGGTTCTGTTAAAGCCGTATAGCAAAGTCTGTTCATTCTTATACGTACCAGTCCATCTTGGTTGCTGATAGCAACTACAGAACCCGGATGTGACACCACGTGACCACTGTAAAACGTATTCTTCGCAGGTGTGTGGTATGTTTTACTGCCGTTTTCGTGGGTTGTCTCCACAATGGATCCCGGTGCCAGGATATGCTTGGCTTCGGTGACATTTAAATGAAGTGATAAACCGAACGCTTTTATGTTGTAAAATAAGAAAGTTGGTTGGCTTGTGGATCGTTTCTTGCGCTTGTGCAGCGCATGTATGATAAATTGTCCACTTTCGTCTGCTTGGAATGGTGAGGTGACTGTATATTCTGGCACTGAAAAGACCAATCAAAGTCAAAGTTTCAGTGAGATTTGACTATGTAGGCAAAAAGATGTGGATGATTCCCTTCTGAGCATGAATTTGTAGGGGCAAACTCGAGTGCAAAACTGAACAGCTGCAGTGCTGAGTGATTAGGGTCTTCCCACATTTAAAGTGCGTAAATTAAATGGAATGACTAGAGAAACGTTTTGCAAAGATAAACAAAATATTTTGAATTAAAGATTAAAACATACCATGGTGGAAGTCTGTACAATTTATGGAAATACTAACTAGAAGCATTGGAAGAAGAAGTCGTACACACGGCTGTGTTTCACACACCGTAAAAGCTCTTTTAAGTCCCCGGGGGGCTTATTTAATTTAAGGCCTTATTAACGGGGGGCTTATTGGAGAGGGGGGCTTAATAGAGAGGGGGAGGGGCTTATTTCACATCTGTTTTCGTGTTAAATAGTTTCTGTACAAACCTCAAACAACTGCGGTAAAACTTTATTATTTAATACCGAACAGGAAATAGTATTGTGTGTGTTACTGTATATTTGTATAGGTAATCACATGATTTCGAGTGCAATTTGGAATAAATAAGCACGAGTAAATTTTTTCAAAGACTCACAAAATTGCACGAGCCCGTGGGGCGAGTGCAATTTGTGGTCTTTGAAAAAATTTACATGTGCTTAGTTATTCCAAATTGCACGAGAAAAATCATGTGATTACTTATTAATAATATACATGAAAAAATTGCGAGATAACTTCTTCATTTTGCAGAAGCAACGCAACGTAGGCGAATCAAAACACAGGTTTTCTCTCAATGGTTTTAAAGTGTTTTTTAGCTGTAAAAACCGGCTAAACAATTACGGCTATAGCTATAAGGCTACTTTGTTTGCCAAGGGTCTATCAAGCGCTGTAATCATTACCTTCAGACTTTCTGGTTAATCTTCGCCTTGTTTGTTTATTTATCTCGGCGTAAAATCACTCCAGTGTAGTGTTGAATTCAACGGACTCGTAATTCCAATTACGTCGGTAATTCCCTTTTCTGGATATCACTGTTTCCAAGCAGACAGAGAGATCGGGCGGCTTTTAGCAGCCGTTTCTCCTTTTTAGAGCTGTTTTGTAGCTTCTCTGCTGTTATTGCGGTCACGAAAAGAAAACCTGCTCAAAATGCCAGCCATTGTTTTCGCTGGCAGAGTCTCTCGCAGCTCTTCAGACTTTGCGCCATTCAAAGGCCGCGTTCGATTGGCTCAATTTCAGTACCTTTGTTTATTAACCAATCAGAATCGTCTGTTGTTTGCCTCTTTTTTTTTTGCACCGAATTACTTTTTTTCTGCATCATGTTTTCCTAAAAACTGCATTTCTCTTAGCCAATCGGAATCTAGAAATTTTTTCATGTATATTATTAGTTTAAAAGCAAACCAACTGGGCCGCAAAAAAAATGTATTTCGTAAGACGGAATAGAAGGAATAATTACAAAATCTCGTGTCCCAAAAGGGCGGGGGGTGCTTATTAGAGAGGGGGGGGGGGGGCTTATTACAAAACCGACTCCCAAACGGGGGGCTTATAAGAGAGGGGAGCTTAAAAGAGGGGGGGGGGGGGTTAATAGAGCTTTAACGGTAAGTTTTTGGAACATCTGGCGTCAGTTTTCTGTTGTGTCAATTTTCAAGCTATAGGTAGTAAGAGCTCTAGGCAAATAAGGATCTGTTTAGTCTAAACTTTTGGCAAGCATGCATGGTACATACTATCGGTAACTTTTATCTAAGATGATGGTTTTCTTTGAGTA
>JAEMWC010000387.1:2500-27500 GCA_016490735.1 Pachyseris speciosa
AAAGAAACAGTTCTCTTGGGTACCATCACGTGGTCTACAATGGGAAAACAAAATCTACAAGCTAAAAAGGTCCATTGTCCCAGAGATCGCGCGGTCAAAAGATCACACGATCTTTGTACGTGACGTCAGTTGGTTTGAAGAACTCAACAAAATAGCTTGAAAATGCTTTCCCTGTTTTCCAAATCTCTAGACAGCTGGGAATTTAAACGGAACAGGGACTCCTTGTTGAGGCTTGTCGAGACTCCTGTTCTATGGAATGTTTCACTGTTTTAGACTCTGCAACCTCTAAGTTTCAAATTAAAGTTAAAGGGGCTCTGCATATTTAATGGCAGAAGCCTGTTTTAAACCAACAGTTACAACATGTTGGATTAACCCTCTCTATTTAATATGTTTTGTAGTCGAATGCCTCATGTTTTATACTTGTTTTCATTATTATTCAAATGATAGTTAATCCTTGTAATATGAAACTCTGTATACAGTTAAAATTCAAATTGTAACGAACATTTGCAAGTGAAGATGACTTAAGTATGTCGAAACATGTCTTGTTTTCAACTTAAAAAAGTGTTGTTTTATTTTTCAAACCATTATTCATCTGCTACTTTCACGAACAGATCAAATATGATTAAAAAACCATTCCAAATGAACAAAAATCGTGTCGCGACGACAGTGTAATCAAACTTTGTGACGTCACGAGCAGAATTTCTGCGCAATTCTCGCCCCAGTCCCCGGAACAATTTTTTCGTGAAAAGTGGTAAACAGCATTCGTTTATTATACACATCAATGTACGGAAAATAGGAAAAAAATATGTTAAGGATTAGCACATGGCCAGTATTTAGAGTCCGTGATGACCACGTTTATACTTTATATGTTGTCTAATAAGTGTGGCTATCGAAAAATGTAACGCGCATACTCGCACAGACTTGTGACACTCATACTCGGAAGAAAATTTCCGTGTTCTCCTATCGGGAGTCGAACCTACATCTATGCCCTTCAGATCACTAGTTCGGATACTCAATCAGTGAGCTACAGGAGGCTTGTGGCAGCTTAGGCCTCTAAACTAGGTTCTAATGTGACTATTGTTTCAATCACTAGCTATGCATTTATTAACAAATAGATTCCATGTTGCCGTGCGTCTGTTCAGTAATAGATCACAGATGACGGCAAAATGTGGTAAAAACAAAGAAGTAGCACACGAGCCGCAGGCGAGTGTGTCACTGATGTTTTTACCACATTTTGACGTCTTCTGTGATCTATTACTGAACAGACGCACGGCAACATGGAATCTATTTGTTTTATATAATAAAGAAACAAAATGCAATCGAAAAACTTGTTTATTTTCACATTTCTGGAAAAAAAGTGGGTCGTGATGACGTAATCTGTGCATCTGTCCTCTAATAGATCATAGCTAAGAACCAATCACAACGCGTGAACTATTCACCTTATTATATAATTCCGGATATATCACTGTTGTCTCATTTGTTTGCAAGTTATAAAAACAAAAGATTCGGGGGTTGGGGGGCGGGGCAAGGGAATCTTACAGCACTGTAACTAGGATATACAGTACGCATAACACTGATGAACTTGTTTCCCTTTGTAGGTTGGCATCCTTGTCGCTCCTAATGTCCGTGACCACTTGATTGAGAACTTATTCAGTTTCATAGTCAGCTATAAGCAGGTAATGGGAACTTCTTTGTTTTGGCGTGGTACGCATTGTTTGTTCGTTACTTTTCCTGTAATAATTGTCATTTCTTCTGATATTTTAGCTTCAGAGTGACACAGTACAGAATATTCTGGCTGAACAGCGACTTGGTGAGTTAGTGTAGTCGAATCTGTATCCCTTTTATCACGATGTTTGATATTATCCATAGGACTTTTCAGTTAATGCATATTTCATGGCCGAGCCTCGGTCTATGTAGAGGTTGGTGAACAGCTAGTCCAGACACCTTACAAGCAGGAATTCTTAGTTAACCCTGTCCAGACCAGGCTTTTCCTCCGTCTTCATCAGGGTTCCAGATAACATTTTAAGGCAGGGTGCCAACAAGGAATTCCATCGAGTCAAATTTCCAGTGCTCCCACCAAATTAAACCATTATAAATTCTATTAATTGGTCAGGTCATGTAGCCTTACCTTGTAGGGTTTTGACCCGAGACCCCCCTCTTGCCCTGGCAGTTGGGGATTGCCACCTCCTCCCCACCCCCTCTCACACACACTATCCCGTGAGTGATGATGTCATTCGCCGTGATGATTACGTCACGATTCCCAATTGGCAGCCATCCTTAGATGTGCCATCTTGGAGTTTGGATCTCAAGATCTCTCCAAAACCTCAGGTGGACACCAAAATTTACCAACACCAGTACAAGGACACTGAAATGCTTCAACAACGGGAACCTTACTGCGATAAAGTTAATTCTCATCAAGATTAGTTAACATTGCTCTACCACATCAAGTAGTTCCCGGGTAAAATGCATTTCCTGAAGCGTCAGTGTTTGCTCACATTTTTTAAAAAAGTTATAAATATTTTCGTTCAGAGATGCCTCAGTATCTGCAGTTGTATCCTCCGGCACTGGACTGGATTCTGCAGTGTATTGCACAGAAAAGCCCAGAGGTGAGGTGCAATTATTGACTTGAATTCAGCATTTTTTTTTAGATCTAAGCGTTAATGGGGTACTGTCACCACAGTTATTATTATAGGCTTTTCTAGAACACGATAGGTCAATCTTGTACCTAGAGGCCTCGGGCTCTTTGGCCAGCGGTTAGTCGCCAGGGGAGACTCTGGGATAATGGAAAAAAAATCAAATTTTTTGATTGGCTGGCAACGGCTTCATTGTTTTACCCCAGATTTTCTGGGAAAATGGCGGTCCATTATCCCAGAGTCTCTCCGGGCGTCCACCCGCTGACCAAACAGCCCGAGGACTCTGGGTACGAGATTGACGATAGGCCCGATTATCACGAAGAGGTACATTTCAAATAATAATAATAATTGATTTCTCGGAAGGAATAGAAACGGTCCCAGCCACAATGACAAGAATTGAAAAAAGTTAGCCCAACTTCTTATTTCATTTATTCATTTTTTATATTATTAGCTTCGCCATATGCAGGGTGACCACTGATAACAGCGGGCAGCCAGTTACTGTGGGCCTATTTATAAAACGGCAATAAAAGAAACTAATATAGATACAGTTAACAGAGCGAGCAAGACTACGAGCGCGGTTACATTTAAGACATATAGTTTTACAAATGCGGGGGTTATCACAATCGTAATAGTCAAGTTGAAAACCATTTCTTCCTCGTCATTCGTGGCTGTAAACAACTGCATATAGTTACAATGTACATATCACGTACTACGTGAGAAAACTACAAACTTTCTATTATCGCAAATACATCGTTGGGTTTATCCAAATTACGTGACAGGTGACGCTTTAAGACCTCTACTAACTTATACCATTTCCCTCTCACAGTCCACACTTACAGATATCTTGAGCCGCTGTAAAGAGCAATGTAACAGGTCAGTTAAAACTCGTAAAAGTTAAAGAACATGTCACTTTGCTTCAGATACGGTCCTGATAGCTTTGTTTACTTTTCTCCTTCAGCGCATTGCTTCTAAACTCGATCATCACAGCATTCAAACCAGAGTACATCGCAGAAAGGTGATTGACTAACTGACGGAAACAATTAACTGTAATGGCAAGGTCCATAGTTGGCGCTAAATTTTTGGAAATTACTAGATTTCAAATTTTGTTTTAAAACGTGCATATAACATTTAAGTGTACAAAAAATTGATATCGTAATCGCCTATTTTCGCTTTTAAATTTGCCGGGTGTGGCCATTTTGGATTTCATGACGTGTAATGGTTGCCCTATTGTTTAACAGAAAGGATTTTCTACTTCCAGTTTGCTTCCTGACAATAGCCGGAACCAAATGACGTCACGAAATCAAAAATGACGGTGCCATACCCAATTTTTTGCGCTTTTTAATTACTGTTTCCACGCTATAAACTAAATTTTAGAAGCTAGTCATTTTTTCCAACAATTTACAGTCAATTTGTTGTAAGAGTGGAGGTTCCCTTTATAAAAAAACTTGAGGGTAATGCTTAATCAATGAGCAGGAGTGTTTGAGTCCTTGGTAAAGCACGAATCGCGAATTTAATGAACTAGAAAATCGGACATAAAATTTAGCCGTGTCTACATCAGATATAAAGACACTCATTAAACATAAATCTCTTTTGTATTTCCTTCATGAATTATTAACGAGCTTTTGAAATACTTTACGCTGATTGATTTGGAGGTTACAAACCAACCCAACTGAGTCAGACTTGAGCTAAGTAATCCAGAAATCACCTTCGAGTTGTTTTATTCTGAAATCCACTGCAAACAGCTTGTCGATATAGGCTGATGGAAGTTCAAACAATTGTTAATAGTTTGTGCGTTTTCTCAGGGCCTTGCAGTTTACCGAACTGATCAGAAACTGTGAGGAGGCAGGATTTCCAAAGGTACATGTCACATATATTTATGCTGTACTTTAAGGGTTTTTTGTTTTGTTTTGGATGATTCTAAAAGTCCTTGTTGTGTGTTGAAATCGACAGAAAGTGATCAAAATTATATACTGTTTTTAAGAACGTAGAGAGTCCTTGCCATTAATACTTGTTGGTAGATGGACAGGTGATTTCCTAGGGAGCTGTGACATCAAATGTGCTGTTTTTCTAACCCTAGAACCAGGGCAAAATGAATGTTTTTGGTACGCTGTGGCTAAAGAATTTAAGTTGAGAGCGGTTTGCGGGCAGCAACAGTAATGGCGCAAAAGCTTTATGTCACTGACCAAATTTGGGTACAATTTCTTGTCTATTGCGTTTCCTAGGTGCGCATGAAAATTGCATGGTTTTCACCTACATTTCCTCGCTTTCAACAACGTCATGAGCACAAGGTTTACCCGAAATTGCACAGGAACGTTTCAATGATTTCATTGAAACGGTTGTAATCCGGAAACTGCTTTATTTCAGGATGTGACTGGCGCTGTCAGTGTTGTAATACAGTTAATTACCTCCATATACCAAGCACGGAAAGTTATCGATCGATAATTTGCATAAATTGCGTAAAAGGGTTAGAAAATGAGTTTTTCTGTTTCCCTTTTATACAGGCAGGCGAGGCGTTTTTATTATAAACCAGAGCGCAATACTCGTGTGCAACGTCAAACGTCTGTAACAAATGATCGGTTCTTCTCTATCTTGACTTCATTTTCAAGTGATGTAACAGTGGTTTCAAGTTTAAATTAAGTGGTTGTTTATATCTTCAGCCAACGAATTAGTGTGCGCGCGATTAAACGTTCTAAAAAAACACTTTCGCGCGAATTGAGTCTGTGTGTTCAACCTCGGTTAGAATTAAAACATAGGAAGTTGAGCCTCAGGTAGCGAAACTGTCTTACTAGTGGTGGTAAATGCGAGGTTTAACCACCGCCCGGATGGCTCAGTTGGTAGAGCACCGAACTGCTGAGCGGGAGATCGCGGGCTCAAACCCAAGACCAGACCACAAACAAGGTTCCTAAAAGAACTGGTAAGATTATGCTGGCTGTGTGCTTAACATCTGCTTCAGTTCAGATCATCGCGTCATTGGACAGACCACCTATACCCGTGAGCCTCTGCGCCACTTGGCGCGGAAGGTATGGTGATGCAAGGTTACAGTGGTGTTTGCCCTCTTTATTAGTCACCACTCGCTTGCATTCGATTTCCTTTTCTTTGCGTCCTCTTTTGGCTTCCTACACGCGTTTACTGCAGTAATTCATTACTTCGTATTGGTTAGTAAGAGCGCTTTCTATTTAAGACCTGGTCGAATGGTTGTATAATGTTCCTTCGATTTCCTTTCATATGGCTTATAAAATTTTAAAAATGTTCAAACGTGGGAACTTTACTGAGCCAGCCGTTCAAAGCAGTGCGTTCTCTTTACTGACCATTCTGCCCGTCCAGTTCTTACAATACTTAACAATTAGATTATTCGCTCTCGATTTCTATCGCGTGATAGCTGATGAGGGCGCAGCCCGAATCAGCTTTCGCGCATAGAAATCGAGAGCGAATAATCTAATTGTTTTAGTATAAATCTACTAGTCGTTCAAAACTAAACAAGTAAATTATCTAAATCCTCCTCGCATTCACTTGGAAAACTCGAAGAAGGGACCGCCATTTTGTTGACAACCGCTACTCACTATCACAGAATAGATAGCGAGTAGCGTAGCCAATCAGAGAACGGCATTCGTGATAGAACGCTAGTAGAGTTATACCAAAAATGGAAAGCACGAGGTAGTGCCATCTTTATAACTATTGCTGCGTTGTGACAAACTGTTCTATATTCAGCATCACCTGTACAGATCTCTGGGACTGAACTTAAGTCTTTGCGATCCTCCTGAAGCACAAAGGCTACAGATTCTGAGCGAGGTAAGTACATTCTTTCATTCATTTGCATGGAAATTCGTTTTGCTTTGTTTTTGTATGAAGGACTTGATAAACAAGAGGTTATGAGAAATGGCCTGCTGAGGTCCTCCAAATGTATGGCGTATTCAAGTTACTGTTTGAGTCGCACTTCTCTAAATCTTTAAAGCTTTGTACCTAGTAATGAAAGTGTTGGGAAATATTAATCATAAAATAAAGTAAAATAAAATATAATTACTTAATTATCCTCTCCCCGTCGGGACTTTTCAGGGATATTGATACAAATCCAAACTATATGAGAAAAAAATAATTCAACTAAACATATCATGGTGAAAATCCCAACTGACCGGAGACAAACCAGTTGGCTATTTACAAGGATGAAAATTTGGTTTATCAATGGAGTTGATAATGTAAATTGACCACCGTACAGGGATCCGAAAAGCTGACGTTTCGAGCGTTAGCCCTACGTCAAATTTTCGTGTTTCACTCCCCCACCGACGCAGCAAAACAGTTTCTTTAGAAACTAACCCCCTATATTTATTTACAAGGATGACCGAGGAGCTGAACCAGGGCCTACTCAGAACAAGACCAGCAAGCGACCAGAGCGGGATTTGAACCCGGGGCAACCGCATTGAAATCCAGCACCCTAACCGCTCGACCTCCCTGCCTCCATGTATAGACCATGATATTTGTGGTTCTCCTGGATAATCCATAACCGAATTCTCAGACGGTCCAGGTCTCTCCGCGCGGCCACGCGTGGCTGCGAGCGACCTGGGCCGTCTGAGAATCAGGCTAGATAGTCCATAACTTCTTAATATTAACTTTATGTTAACTTTTGGTGCCATTATTAATAAAAAGGTACTGCTTTTCCTTTTAAGGTGTGGAAAGTAGTGATGAAAATGAAAGATCCAGAGGTAAGCATGATTATAATACAGAAGTGAATGTATCTAAATATACGGATTTCTTTTGAAACTAACAATAGGATGGTGGGAATAGAAGACGGGTTTACAGGGATGGGGTGGGGTGGCGAGTAGCAATATGTATGTACTTTTCCCTGAATTAAAACGATGAAGTCTTCAAAGACTTTGAACCATAGTTCATGTTATCCTTGACACACGGACGAAATGTAAATTGGTACATTGCCAATTCAGACTGTTTCACAGCAGCGATCAAAATGCACAAGCTGAACTTTTGTTTAATATACAAGTGCGTGGAAACAGTAGTCCATAACAATTGTTAAGTGTCCTTAGCGATGTTTAGTTAACATAATAAATAAATATTAACTAATTATAATACGTAATGATAATTAATATTTTTGTGGACTGTTCTTGCTCTCATTTTAAAAACAAGGGGCCCGGCTGCAAACTACAAATGGGATTTTTTTTCATTGACCTCAGATTTGTTGTCACATTTTGTACGTGTTTGTAAGACAGAGTAGTAAATTCATCCTGAATTACGTTTCTGTATCTCTCTTCAGGGCTACATTAGCTGCGCAGAGGCCTGGATAGAATACGTCTGTAAACACTTTACGGTACGTATGCTGCAATTTTCTGCTTTTGTGAGTGCGCGGTTAAAATCGTCCGCCCTGTTTGCCAATCTAGCAGTGCTCAGAATGCGATAAAAAAACCCGAGGATCTTTAAGGCTCTTGCTGCTGCATAACTTGGAACGTTGCCAGGAAAATAAGTTCGAGACAGGAGACTTAATGACCTAACATATTAGAGACCACTCGAGTTCTTTTTTTTCTTTCTTTAAAAGTCATCAACATCCATACTTTACTGTAAAGGAGGGAAATGATGAAACGTATCTTAGCGTTTCAATAAGACCCTGGCAAACGAGGACACATTGTTGCTCATGGTGTTTATTGGGTGAGCAAACGAGCGGGACACAAATTAAATGTAGTGTTTCCATGCTGCGCAAACTGGGCAACATTTGTCTCGGACACAAATTTTGTGTCCGCAACAAATGTTGCGTGCGCGGGCAAACAGGGAAACATTTGTGTCCGCAACAATGTGTCCTCGTTTGCCAGGACCTTAAGTGTTGTATTGTCCCTGCCAGGTCTCTGGCGAACCTAATAAAATAAAATTGTCGGCGTGTTTGGCTGTCTGTATCCTGTACCCAAACGATTTGTTAAAACATCTTATTATTCCCTTATTTAAAATAAAATGCGTCACATTTTGAAGGAATTTGGGATCATAGTTACAGCATTTACCCGATGCTTTATTTTGCTTCATTTCCCAAGAAACGCGAGGTGAACACTCTAATTGGTGATGTGATCAAGCACATGACACCAGACAGAGCATTTGAACAACACTACTCTCAGGTATTTGTTCCACTACTGCTTCGTGTGAAATTAGGGAGCTTAAGCAAAAGCGTTTTTGAGCGGCGCACTACAACCGGAAGTGGACGTTTCTCATTCATGAGCAGTGGTTGTGCACAAATTTTCAAGTAAATCGTTTCTGTCAGAGTGAAGACAGTTAGTAATACAAATGTGGTAGCGCCAAGGCGAGTAAAAAGAGAAAACGTCGCACCTCCAGTTGCCGTCATTGTCTAAATTTTAGTGATTAATGTTCCCTTCCAGCCGAGGTTTAACCTCTGGTCTTTCTTGATGTAAAATGGAAACTGGTGTGAAAGCTGCTTGCTCGAGCGAGATTCCTTACTGTTTGAAGTCTATTGATTCTTCGTGTGAAATGGAAATCGTTGTTAACGGGACTGGTTAACGATTCCTCCCGTTTTGAAATTTGCCACTGCTTCATGTGGCATGGAAATAGCTGTGAACGTTATTGATTAGTGACCCCGTCCCGTCCAAAATCTACTGCTCCTTTCATGTGAACTGAGAATTTGATGTTAACGTTATTGGTTAATGATCCATTCCTGTTTAAAATGTACTGCTTAACAAATAGCATCCATTTGACTGTGCGTGTAAGAATAAAAGAAGTACGCTACGAGTCGCAGGTGATTGGCGCGACTGATGTTCTTGCCATGTTTTCACGTCCTCTGTGTGTTACCAGAGTACTCACGCACTGACAAATGGAATCTGTCTGTTTTCTACATTGTTCCTTTTTTGACTTTCTTCGGCTCATGACGCCATCCGTGCGTCTGTACTTTAACCGCGAACTCATTTAGACCAATCAAAATGCGAGGCTTGCATTGTGTGATAACAGTAAGCCTGATGTAAGCAACATGACTGAACTATCCTTTGCTCTTTAGTAACCTTGAATTAACTGTATTTTTAACAGCTGCAAGCCATCATGTCCAAAATACTGGACCACATGCTCGATTTCTCAATTCTAGTGTCAATGGTAAGTCTCTGAGGAGTGACGGATGTTATCATACACTCTCTACGTAATGATCAAATGCGCTTTACAATCAATATAATTGAATAAAATAATCGAATAAAATGGCAGAAACACCATCATGAATTTATTAGGAAAGGCAAATTTTAAAAAGTGGGTTTAAAGAAGTTTTAAAGAATTGACAGTTCTTGCGTTCTTAATATCAGTAGGTAAAGAGTTTCATTATCTTGGGACTGCAGTACAATATTCTCATCCATTGAACATGCCGTTCATTGTCTCGTCTGATAAAGTTATGGGAAAAGATTGTGGCCGACGCAAGAAGAGACTGGGTGCGTGAACACCATCGGTGTGACACGTCTCCGATGGGGAGGGGGGAGGGTAGAAAATTCTTCCAAACGTACTGGCTTGCGTATCCGTTTTCAAATGCCCCGAGTCAAAGTAAATGTATGTCTTAAATAGAGAGGCACTATACGAGACTATTCCTTTTCTTATTCAACTGCTGGATTTACAAAACAGAGTAAGGCAACTCACGCACTCCTGGATCATGAATGAGAATAATGAACGAACGGTCTCCCAGAGTGTGCGATGTGACCTGGATATCGCGAGTGCTTAGCAATAATTCTCTTGTCGACCGTTAAGCCCCGGCTAAACTATTAAACATTTTCATCCAACATAGTGTTGGAAGAACATGTTTGACTGTTTAGCCACCTCTCTCAACATTGCATTCGAATGGTTTTCAATGTTTGATCTACATCAAACATTTTCATCCAACATTTCGCGTTGCGAACAAATGTTTGATCGTTTCGCCACCCAGCCGACAAAGCGTGCACAGCCAACGTTGTGTTTAGCGAACACGATGTTGAACGAAAATGTTTGATCGTTTAGCCGGGGCTTAAATTCTATCTGACGCATGCACGGTTTGATTGTATGATTGTTTTATTGTTACTTTGCGTTAAGATTTACTAGGAGCAGTTTTGAAGTAGATTGAAAGAGGAGTAACACATGCTTCAACATACTCCGCCAAATAAAAAACTTAATGAGCATTCTTGAGTGTAATTTAAAATATTTTGACGCCCTGGCTGAAAATTATATTCTCTTTTTAGAAGACAAAATACTTAAAGGGGGAAACGACTTTCCTTCCTTAAGAATCTCATGAGACATATTTTTTTCTGGCTTTTTCTTTTTTTTATCTGAGTGAAGCCCATTTTTTTCACTGCCATTACGAAAAATGAAACACTGGTGATAGTTGATGCACGCCAAGTTGTTACGAAACTAAAATGTGAAACTGTACATGAAGAAGTAAATACAGAAATGAACTCTGGTTTGTTTTTCCAGGACAAGTTCCTTCCTTTCTTGGACATGTTCCAGAAAGAAACAATTAAGGTCGACGTGTGTAAATTTATCATGGAAGCTTTTGTGAAGTAAGTGTCCCCTTTGCACGCAGACAACATCACTTTGGCCTCTTTCTGATTTCCTTCCTGGTGGTCGCAACTCTCCACCGTACGGGTGCGTTGCAGTAGTATTATTTAACAGGGAGTTTAAGCAACAACGACGGCTACGGCAACGCGAATGCCCCAAAACAATAGGCTTAATTAAGAAAAACGATCGCTCTGCACGTGCGTGTTACATTTTGGTACATTTCGTTGCCGTCCTCCGCAAAACAACAGGGACCTTAACCAACGACGACGACGGCGGCAATGAGAACGTCATTTCAAAATATAACTTCTCGTTTCTGTAACTCTTTCGCGATTATTCCAATTTGGTTAACTTGGAAAATGTTGGCGATATGTCCAGGAACTAAATTACTATGAACGACGTTAAAATAAGGAATAGAACAGATGAGAAAGACAAATTTGCCGTCATGCGCTCACGTTCTCAAGAAAACATAAAATTTTGTCATTTCACGTTGTTGTTTTACAGAGAACGGCAAAGAAATGTACCAAAATGCAAAACGCACGTGCAGAGCCATTGTTTTGCTCATTAAGCCTATTGTTTAGTGGCGTTCTCGTTGCCGTTACCGTCCTCGATGCTTAAGGTCCCTAACGTGTGGAGAACGTGAGCGTCTGACGGTTGACTCTTCTTTCTTTTTCCCAATTTCAATGCCGTTCTTACTAATTTGGCTTCAGTCTAGTTCGCCCACATTTTACAAGTTAAACAAATTAGAATGATCGCGACAGAGTTACTGTCAGTGCCTCTTTCGTTATAGGTGGTTTGCAGCCAATCTCTAGAGACACAGATGACAATGACGAAATGAACAAATGCTGGTGGACGAACAAAAGGAGCTAATGAGAGATCTATTGTCTTCGTCCACCAGCATGGCGGCGATGACGTAACGTGCAAACCACCTATTGGCAATAACGGAAAGTAATATTTTGAGATGACGTTTTCGTTGCCGTTGCCGTCGTCGTTGCTCAAGCTGTCTAATGTCCAGTGTTACTAGAAAACTCATCAATAGACCATTTTACAGTTGTTGGTGAAAGCGAGGCTGGGAGTGACCTTGTTGTGATACAAACCTACCTACTTTTCTTATGTAAATCATGTTTTTATGCTAACTAATGTTTAATCAGCATAATTTCCATAACAAAAACAGGTAGGTTTGTATCAAAACAAGGTCACCCCTAGCCTCGCATTCAATCAAAGGCCAGGGTACTTAGCAAAGAAATGTAAAATGGTCTATTGGTCCGTATAGGTACGCACTTCATATTGAGCTACGTAAATGGAAGTAGAAATGGATTGAAATATAACCTTTTTTTCTGTTGCAGACATCAACAGGAGCCAACAAACGACCCAGTTGTGGTGAATGCGTTGCTGTTTGTTTCTAAAACGATGCATGACTCGGTAAAGTAAGTAGCAACGACAGCTGCATTAGTAGCTTATGACTTGACCCACGCTCCAGCTCACACACGGGGTCTGGAATTGTTCCGTTTGAATATACGAACGTGTTAGCAGATGAAATATGAAACATCATCGCTTTCCACGATAAACGAGCCTAGTGGAATCTCTATTTTTAATCCAATTGTAATGGCTTTCTTCTTCCACACGTCTCGATGTTGTCTTGTTTACGTCTTCATAAGATTCAGATTTTTGCGATAATTTCAACACTGCTACTAACGTTAGAGCTCATCTGTACTGGAGCTCCTCAATCCTCTGCGTTAAGGCTCCTATCACATTCTCACACTTTCCTTTAGTTTTGTACTTAATGCCGTATTATGGTATCATTGGGTGGTGTACAGCATTAATAATAGAGTTATAGAAGGAAGGTTACGATGACTACAGAAAAATATTGTGTCAATAACACGCAAACATGAATATGTGAATGATCATCGCAGTTATGAAGCAGTAGTGAAAGTGAAGCCTGAAAAAAATTCTGGCTTTTACGGGAGGCGAACCCACGACCTCTGCGACTCCGGTGCAGTGCTCTACCGACTGAGCTAACAAACAATTAAGCAAAGCCAAAAAACATCATCATCAACAACAACAACAACAACAAAGGACTATTTGGGGTAACATTGACGTTCATGAACAGGAGACGTAGTCGAAGTCATAAGCGTTATGTCATGTCAGTAGATGGTATAAATTCTCTGTCCATTGACCTTATTGTCTACGAAGTCGTGATGTTATTGGTTTTCTGTCGATTAGGCCGTGTTGTTATTGGCTGTGAAGACTGCAAACAGGGATTGGTGCGTTTCGATCCCTCTGAATTAGTCAAATGTCCTTTGATGTATCGTTAGTAAAGTAGTCGGTTTGTCTATTGTTTGTTGTTGATGTCGTCAATAATTTGTCTTTAGAGTGCGGAAAGTTCTTGGCAGCGGTTCAATGGTGTGTGTTCTGAGTTAGTAAACCAGCTTTTCAAGGGCGATACTTTTATAGTAGTCAGTGCTGTAGGTAACGCAAACACCAGACAATTCAAAGTTATGTCAAATATTTTCTACTCATCCCAACAGCGCTCTAACTCTGATTGACGAGAAGAGAGTCATTGGCCATCTGATCACTGGATTTCTGCGTAAGGTGAGCAGCTTTTAGCTGTTTGTGATGGTTCGTGAAAAGCAAAACCACTTGTGAAAGTTTAATTAGGCATTTTGATCGTGTCTATCTATGCCACAGGATGACGAATCCTAATTAACAGATATGGTAAACAGTTCAATACCTTGCATTTGGAAGTTCTTCTTCTTGATGACCTCTTTGCTTCTGTTTTTTGTTCGGTTACAGATCGATTTTGGCCGTGATTTTGAAAGACAGCTGGATTCTTATGTCGACGCTCGATCTTCCTTCTCCAATCTGGAAACGGTTCTTGTGATGCTTGTTCAGGTAATGTGGTAAAAAAAAATATCGAGGTATACGACTTGTTGATATTTAAGACAAGAGGTGTTAAGGCCAAATTTGTTTACCTTAATGAGCATTTGCGTACATGTTACACGTGGCAACAGGGCCGCTCCTTTACGCTTTTTGTTGTTATCCTTTGTAACCTGCAGGTCCGAGTTTCAACTCCTGACCTTCCATGTGATGTGGTTAATTTTTTTTTACAAAGAAACATGCTTTTTATTGCATCTATCCACCCTTGTTTGCGAATGAATGCTAGCCATTCATTCGAATCTAATAATGTAAAGTGCAGTCTTGTGACTGGGTAACCATCGCATCACAACGCTCCTAGTGGAGCTGAAAAAAATCTTCACCGTTGGACGTTTCGCCCCTTCGACCTCCCACAGAATTTTATTGGACGGTTTCTCAGCCGAGAAACAGTAGTTCAGTTGATTATTGCCATTTTTTCTTTACATCAGAGTGTCAACTTGCTTGCCATGCGGACTCGTGAAGTGGTGAAGGGAAATCATACTCGAAAGACAGCGTCTTTTATCAGGGTAAGATCTCGACATGTGATCTACCGGCATTTATTATTATTATTATTATTATTATTATTATTATTATTATTATTATTATTATTATTATTATTTTATGTACTATTTTCTCTCTCTAAAAAAACCTAATTTTCCTCTCTCCCCTAAGGCTTGTGTGGCTTATAGTTTCATCACCATCCCCTCCATAGACGATGTTTTCACTCGCCTCAAACTCTACCTCCTGTCTGGGCAGGTTGCCATGGCAAACCAAGCCCTCAGTCAAGGTAAGCAGCGGACATTTTGACGCCAGTCGACTTGTTTATTGGACCGATTTCGTCGACATGTCTCGTAGTGCTTTCTCTACGTGGAAATACACAAATTGTTCGAGCCAAATTCTTGGCGAATTTTAACGCTCAAATTCCCCGACTCCGTCTGGACCTATCTCATGTTGCAACACTCTTTGTGAAATAAATGTTCAACTGTTATTTCGTGATTAATTTGTTGAACGTCCGTGATCGATATTTAAGGAGTTATAACACCATAGCAAAGTAACTTGTGTCTTACGTCACTCGTTTCAGCGGATGCCTTTTTCAGAGCAGCCATAAGCCTCATTTCTGAAGTGCCACGTACAATTGGTGAGGATGCTATGTCAGTTGAATCTTCTGGGCGGATTGGGGAGGATAGGAACTGGAGGTGTTGGGCTACATCATCCATGTAGAAGTTTTCTTATTTTTTTCTTTTTGTAAATTAACGTTCATGATATATTTGAATCCAGAGCAGCTTGGAAAACGCAGTTTGTTTGAACGAGATTTTCTTTGCCTGGGTACAGGCTCTACATTTGGGCAGTTTAGAGATGGCGCGCGGTCAAAAACTAGGGAATTATTTTCCCGCGCTGGCCCCAATCCCTTAGCTTTTGACCGCGCGCCATTCGAAATCAAAATCGAAAGAAAAAACGTCTCTGAATTGCCCAAATGAACCACCCTGATGATTTTCCATATCTCGAAGGATGTTTGCCATTTCTTTACAACTGTATTTTCACACATTAATGAGACAAGGTCAGTTTTCAACTTGAAGTCTTTACTATGTTTGAATAGTCCCTTTAATCCAGCACTGCAATACCTATTTACTTAACAGCAGAGTAACACAAGGTAGTGGCAAACGGCAATTAATATCAGCATAGGATAACAAACTTATCACAAGGCTGTTTGTGTTGTTTTTGTATTTTTGTATATTTAGAAATCGACCACAAAGTGAAGCCGTCCGAGCCGTACCTTCTTGAATACATGAATAATTTCTTTTCCACCTTGTTGGTGGTTCCGGTGCGTAAGTTTCTTTTGTTTTATTTTTCTGTTTTTTCACATTTATAGATCCACCGCAGATTTAATTTCTCTTTACCACTCGCCGAGCTTTGCCACCACGCCCTTTAGCCCCTCCACTCTTTCGTCTTTCTTTCCCTCCGCCCTTAATTTCGTCAGCCAACGCCATTATCTAAAAAAAGAAAACATTCTCCAAAATGAGAATGCAGTGATTCTTTCACAATCTTTCGAGTTAACCAAGTTGAAGGAGCTACGTCACGGTCTTTGGATTTTCAAAAGTTTAGCCTCAATTAAAAAAAAAAAGTTCATTTGTAGTCCTTTTCAATCTTCTCCATCCTTCACCATCTTCGCCATATTTGCATTTATTCTTGTCTCTTTGGTGCTTATCTTCACTGACCAATTGTTATTTCACTCTTTCCCATGTACTTAAATGCATTTTTTATGTCTCTAATATTGACCCAAAATATGGTGACCGAGCTCCTTTAAGCTCTGCCATTGGCTCCTGTATAACAGAGGAAAGCGAAGAATATCCGCTATAAATTTTACAGCCCCGAGGATCATGATTTTTCGTTGTTGTGTTGGTCATTCTTTATCGTTTGTTTGTAGGACTCTCCTGATCAGGGGGCGCTGTATCTCGTGCGAGGCCTGCTGAATGTTGTGCAGGAGTACACCTGGGAAATAAATGGAGGAACTAAAATGAGCGTTTATCTGAACGCTATTGGCCTTCTGTCTGCCATGAGTCAGGTTTGTTTTCCTGTCTTTCTCTTATTAAGCGGTTGCTTATTATATGCAGCTATATATACAGTACGTTGAGGCACGTGGGATTCGTGGAAAGCAGCTTTAAGGCACTGTTACACTGTGCAAGGTTTCGTGCAACTTGTGTCGCAAAGCCATTGCGAGACACGTTTCACGAAGCATTGTACCAAGTGTAACATACCCTGCCATGGCCGAAATCGTTGCAACACAAGTTGCACGAACCATTCAGTACAGAAAGTAGCGTTGTTGCGTTCCCATTAGGGCAAGTGAAAACTGAAATTTACTGGCCCACTGGGCAAGTGCTTTTCAATTTTTTTCCCGCCCTGGTTGTAGTATAGTAGTTTATCACTCAAACACATTCGTTTGTTTATTTCTGCAGGAATATTTCATTTATCACGTCGATAAAGGTATTATTTGCATCCTTTTTTAATCAGACACTGTACTTCATAAGACAGAATGAAATAAGAAAGCACAGCAGAATTCCCTATTGAGTCTGGTCTTATTGTGTTTGTGTCTTTTTATGTGCTGAGAAGTCTTGTCTTTGTTTATTTGTCGTTTTTGGCTCAAATGATAGATTTAATTGCTTTTACTTTCTCGAGAAATAAGTTGATTTGCATAACATTACAATCATTTATGACATTTTATTTTACAGTGGATTCAAACGATCGACTGTACGGCTGCGATAAAAAATTTCTGGCGGAAATCAGTCGAATAGTGTCCACGCTAATGGAGGCAGTGTTTGAGCACTTGAAGTCCCTAACCTCCGACGAAGTAAGAGTCAAATGAAGAATGATCCTCGTATTTGTAAACGCAATTTATGTAATCTGATTGCGAAAAGAAGCCTGAAAAAATTTCAGGACTTCAACGGAGTTTGAACCCGTGACCTCGCGATACCAGTGCGATGCTCTAACCAACTGAGCTATGAAGCCACTGACGTTGGGAGCAGGTCAGTTGTGGGTTCATATGTTCCCGTGAAAAAGAAGAGTGTGAATGATGTAGTATACGAAATAAATCATATATGAACTGCGGAAATGAAATCAAATGAAGAATGATCCTCGCAGTTGTGAACGCAATTTATGTAATTGCGAAAAGAAGTGTCGTTGTTCTTATTCTTCGACTTTCAGATTTGAAAATTGTCAGACTGCTTTCTAGGAAGTCTTTGAAATGTTCTTTATGGTCTTGACGCTGTTTGGGAATAGTAGATCATGTTTTAGATGGTTAGCATGAGATGCCATTGACCGCAGCCCCTCGCTATCAGCTGTTGTGACTGTAACTCTGTGTAAAATGTGTTTTTAAGAAGCGAACAGTTCGGGTTCGAGGCGCCAGTTTTCCTGAAATTTTCCTTTTTTTTTCAAGCTGAGTTTGAAAAACGTTTTACCTCATGTAATTTCATGTCAAAGGGAGAAGGGAGCCTGGAGGCCGATCGGATCTAATGCTGGCCGTTTTATCCCCTGGGAGTGTTTATCTTCTAACTTATCCTGGTATTCCTATGCATTTTCGGCATTAGGAGCTCAAGAGACAGGCTGCCGTAGCAATTGGATTCTTCAACAGGTGAACAGTAAAATTTTTGTCATCTTTAACGTAGCCATTTTCGTCCTTTGAATTTCAAAATGCTTTCAACCGCTCGGAATATATCTTACTTTTAATCTGGAGAGGGTGGGGACGTTGGATTGGGCCGGGGGGGTGGGGTGGGGGTGTTACGCTGCTACCGGAGTAACTTGGATTTCGTTTACAACCGGATTAATGATTGGAAACAAAAATTCTTTAGCAGCTATGCTGTTTCTATTTGATCACAGGAATTAAATTCTCGGTAACGAATTAAGTTAAATATATTTCCGCACAGCCCCAGAAATTAAATATGCATGCATTACTCGCATACATAGGGCCAACAGCTGACTGTTGGTTTCTGTCACACAGACAATTTTCTGTGTGTTACCTGTCCGTAACATTGGCAGTCACCTGCGCAGACCTTCTGTCGGCTCGTCACACAATCTTCTCTTCTTCCCATCGGAGAGATTGCGTGACGAACCAAACGAAGGTCTTCGTTGGAGGCTATAACGATGGAGAATTTGAGCGTTTAAAGTCGTGAGCGCAAACGTTAAAGATGTAAAGGTCAACGTCCTTTTGGTGTGTGATTGCAGGATGTTGTGTCACGCTGACTTGTCGCAAGCTCAGTTAGCAACTCTGGCCCTGAATTTGTGGAACCTGGCGCAGAAACACGGCTTTGGGAATACTAAGTACACGGTAACTACAGGGACATTCTTGTAGATAGTGTAGGGATAGTAAGACCCATGGGGGGAATACTGCATAGTGTTAAGGAACATTAGAATTCACTTCCTTAGGTATAGCTAAGAAATTGAATACGTCGTAGGAAAACTTCTTCATACTAAGTGATTGTCTCTCTCAGTACCCGCTCCACACTAGTGTCTACACTTCAAACATTTCGCTGGTCACTTCATTCCTAATCCTTTCCCTACTGAACACTGACAAAAACGAAATAAGGCAAAACAACCTTTCTAACCAAAAAGACGAAAATCAACCAACTGACCAACTAGCCAGCCAGCCAGCGAGTTAGTCATGATCAGCTAGTCATGATGGATCAGTCAGTCCGCCCGCCCGCTCTCCAACCCGTCAGCCAGCCAGTAAATCACATAGTCAGGCAGACAGGAAGTCAGTCAGTCAGTCTGTCAGTTAGTCAGTCAGTCAATATTAAAAAAAAAAAAACACGGCAAATGGTTTTCCATTGATCTTTAGCTGTACCACTTGACAAGAACTTAGTCTATTCTCATTTTCACCAGCACGGTTGCTATGTAGCGCAATTGTCGAGTAAACTAGACTCCAGCTGTCTTTCGTTGTTTGCCAGTTGTGATTCCCCGTGCAGCTGATATTTTGGATTTTCTCAAGAATAACCCTCCGTTTGTGTTTTAAATGTAATGTTCAGTGATCGTTCTGTTATTTTAAATCAACAGCTTCGCACTTTAGAGTACGTAAAACAGAAAGGAGCCTCTGGAAACAAGGAATTTGTTGCCATGGCACAGAAAATGAGCGTGCAGACAAGAACATAATGTACGCCTTTACAACTCTCTTCGGAAAGTTTTTTTTTTATTTAGTAAAAGCATATTTCCATAGTTTGTCCTCTACGTTTTGAAAATGTTTATAAGTTGAAGATATCATTTTCTGTCTAACTTCCTAAATCTGAATCTAAAACTAAGTGGTTTTCTTTATTTTGCTTTTCTGTCCGGATGGATGTTTGTCTTCTTAGCTGTGCTAGTCTATTTTTACCTGCGTTTATAGAAGGTTCATTATTTTTGTGTACTTTGCCAACGAAAAGCAATGTCGAAGTATCGCTCTTTTGCCTGCTTTAAAGTAAATGGAAGCAGTGCCTTACACGAGGCGACACTGGAAATTTAGCTAAATGAGAGGTAGTAAGCCCTGGTCAAATGGGAAATGTTTGGTGACCAAACATCATCAAACATTGTTTGGTGTCCAAACGGTAAAATTTTGGTGACCAAACAATGTTTGATGAAGTTTGGTCGCCAAACATTTCCCGTTTCGCCGGGGCTTTAGTTTACTAAGCTTATTTTCTCTCCCTTCTGTTTTTCTACACTACAACTGTAATGAGAGTGAAATCTTTTTTTTTAAAGGTGCTCTAGATAGTAGTTATCGGACCTCGATTTTCAGACTCGTACAAAACAAAGTTCATCAACAAAAGGTGACCTCTGGTTAGACTATATACAGGGACCACCTTTAACCAGGAAAAAATGTACGCAATAGTTTAAATATATTGTAAAATAATTATTAACAAATTTTGTAAATCAGTAAAATTGTGGTTGCTTGAAGATAAGTTGCAAGAGATTGTTAATGTCGGTGCACACTAGGCGACAAGTCGCAGGGCAAGTCTCTGCGATAAGCCAGCCGCCTTGTGTGCACTGTGTGCTCGCTGGGTCAAGACACTTACCAAGTATAGAAACCTTTACAGTCTCCCCTGCAGGGTTCGATGACCATCTTTTTCTGAAGATGAGAGTGATTATCGCAGTTCTGAACACTACTTGGGTAGTGCTGCCCGGGTAGTGTTCATAACTGCGATGATCACTCATCTTCATTCTTAAATCCGCAGTTCAAATTCTAATGATATCCACGTATTCACAGTTATTCATCTTTTTATTCTCGTTTAAAGTGCCTATGAAGCGAAATTTGTTTCTCGCTAATTTTAAAGTTTAATCCATAAAACTCAACATTCCAAAATTTGAGGTGCTCTTGATTAAAATCGGCGATTATACAAGCGTTTGAAATTGGGCTATTTTGCCCTCAAAAATGGCATCTGAATCGCGCGGCCAAAAAGACACGTGACAATAGCTGTGACGTAATTTTGACGTAATTTTGGGGACAAGTATTCCAACTATTTCACTATAATTCATAAGCGCAAACACATTTTTATACCCAAAATGACGTCACATCACAGAATTTCGCGAATAAACACGACCCAGACCCCTGACCATTTTTAAAGGCAAAATAGCCCAACTTCAAACGCTCGTAAAATCAACAATTTTAATCACAAGCACCTCAAATTTTGAGATTCTTGCGTTTTTAGGGGTAAACTTTAAAATAAGCAAGAAACAAATTTCGCTTCATAGGCACTTTAAGACTGTGTTGTAGTCATGAGGCTAATGGGCCCTTTGCAGGATGTCAGTTGCGTGGTACAAAAACGCCTTGCTGGGACGCAAGCAACCCACTAGGACAAGACAAACAAAGAAAATTACCATTTTAAACGATGTAAGCTCTTTGTTTGTCATGTCCCAGTGCGTTGCTTGCGTCCCAACATGGCGTTTTTGTAACACGTGACTGACATCCTGCAAAGGACCCATTTCATTCCTTCCATCGCTCCTTTCTGTTATACCTATACATCCGCCCACTGAGCAGTACATACTGGCTTGTAACGCTTGGTGTCACTGGAGGGCGAGAAGCCGTCTTACTGTTCACAGATCTTGATCTAGACAGATCTAGTCCTAAACAATGATCAACGGTATAGAAGAGGACATGGAGGTTTAAAAAGCGACGAAATACCGTTTCGTATTTGAATTCGCTCGATTCCAGAACACAACAACAACAACAACAACAACAACACTTTATCCACATTTCCATTACACGGTTTGTAAAACTTATTAAATAATTAGCAACTTAACACAGAATATTCAATTACAATTTAAACTAAATATTATCACGTAGAAGGAAATGCCTAGCAGCTAGATAACCGTAAGGTTTTCGAGCTAGCAGCTAGCTCTTTTAAGGTAGTTTCGAATGTACAGGACATCACAATAACTACACAACATCGTAAGACATACGCAACACACCACAACAACACAACCTTATTTCAGCTCAGAAATTAAAGCCGAGGGTTTCGGGCTCAGAGCAGCTTTTTGTTCGAAAAGTGGAAAACTCTAAGTTTTCCTCGGAATTCGTTCAACTTGCCAACAAGCGTTGCGACACACCGGAACCTTTTCGCGCCATTTTCATTTTGTCATGTGATCGACAACTGTTTACTTTTTCTCAGTTTCTCTGGTACTTTTCTTTCACTTTTGCTGTTTAGATTCTCAGTTTTGTTTCTTACAGTTTCTAATAAAACAGTTATACTACTCGAGCTTGCCGAAAATGAAACGATCATAGCCAAACCAACTCGGCGCGTTATTTATCTTTTCATTTCCACCGCGCCATCGTAGAATAATTTATCATCATCATCATCATCATCATCATCATCATCATCATCATCATCATCATCATCATCATCATCATCATCATCATCATCATCATCATCATCATCATCGTCATCGTTATCATTTAAACATATTTACATCATGTTTGCCCCAAAAGCCAAATGAGATCATCAGGTGTATGGTGGACGCTGTTTGCCATTGAAATATTTCGTTTTTTAAGATTTTTCAAAACTTATTTGTTATTAAATAAAAAGTAAATCAATGAGAATTCAATAGAATAATCAAAGTAAAATCAAAATTAAATTAGTTTGAATTTGGAAATGCAAAGAAAACACAAATTTATAAGCAAATTCAACTTAGAGAATAAACTGTAAACAGAATGTAAAGTTGATTGGTGTTAGAAATGATTGTCTGAGGCAAATGAAAAGAGAAATTTTCTTCTGTCTTAAAAGAAAAGTAAAACGAAAAATATTCGTGAAATATTTTTAAAAGCAAAAGTAAAATAAAAATTAAAACGCAAGTCAATTTAAACTTGTCATGGCCTATCGTTGCCATAGCCCACAAGGCTTTGCGATGTTATAGTGCAAAGATGGCCGTCGCGTGGAAAAACATCGCTCCAAAAAGCGATGAAGGAGAAAAGAATTGGTAAGAAGGGAGGTGTGAGCAATGACATACTGTCAAAAGCAGAAGTATTTATCCGGCGGCTAAGTGCGGAGGTGTCGGGAAAAGCCCAAAGTACTCAAGAATAGGTCCGAGAGAGTTTGTACCTTTTGATTATGAGGAAGTGACACTGGCTAACATCAAGACTGCTTGCAAAGATCATTTCACCACAAGAATTGGCGATGACATGCTTTGTGATATCTTAGCAGGAGAGCAAGATCCATCGTGCTCTTCGTTGGACCAAATACCTGATATGAGAGTCGTTTATATTCGGTTCATCGAACCGGCTCAATTACGTTCTGCTACCAGCGAACATGATTGTCATGAAGCTGCCGACTATGCGGGACATGGAATTAAAAGAAAGCATAAAACACAGCCCAAGAGTGGGCCTTCACCGAGTAAGAAAATGTCATGTATCAGCGTTATGCCACCTAGAAGTCTCTCAGTTGTTGAGATGCTAAAGCTAGGGAAATTTATCGATGAAAAATCTACGATTGAGCTGGTTCGATGGAACCGAATATAAACTACTCTCATATCGGGTATTTGGTCCGATGGACCTTGCTCTCCTGCTAAGATATCACAAAGCATGTCATCGCCAATTCTTGTGGTGAAATGATCTTTGCAAGCAGTCTTGATGTTAGCCAGTGTCACTTCCTCATAATCAAAAGGTACAGACTCTCTCGGACCTATTCTTGAGTACTTTGGGCTTTTCCCGACACCTCCGCACTTAGCCGCCGGATAAATACTTCTGCTTTTGACAGTATGTCATTGCTCACACCTCCCTTCTTGCCAATTCTTTTCTCCTTCATCGCTTTTTGGAGCGATGTTTTTCCACGCGACGGCCATCTTTGCAATATAACATCGCAAAGCCTTGTGGGCTATGGCAACGATAGGCCATGACAAGTTTAAATTGACTTGCGTTTTAATTTTTATTTTACTTTTGCTTTTAAAAATATTTCACGAATATTTTTCGTTTTACTTTTCTTTTAAGACAGAAGAAAATTTCTCTTTTCATTTGCCTCAGACAATCATTTCTAACACCAATCAACTTTATATTCTGTTTACAGTTTATTCTGTAAGTAAGTTGTATTTGTTAATAAATTTGTGTTTTCTTTGCATTTCCAAATTCAAACTAATTTAATTTTGATTTTACTTTGATTATACTATTGAATTCTCATTGATTTACTTTTTATTTAATAACAAATACGTTTTGAAAAATCTTAAAAAAACGAAATATTTCAATGGCAAACATCGGCCACCATACCTGGTGGTCTTCCACTAGTCTCGTACCCAGACCTCCCACGGCCAAGCTTGAGGAAGATCACAAGTTGGATCTGGGTACGAGATTAGGCTTCCACCTGATCGCATGAATTCTAATTACAAAAATGAATAGCAAGGACACGAGACAAGTATAAATACATCAAAGTTAGACAGGTTCCATTCATGACAAAAAATAAAATAAAGAGATTTGAGTCGAAAACAAACTGACATCGATTCGCGCTTAAGTGTTTGTTTTGCCATCTACTCAGCTCTAACCTGCTTAAATATTCACTTTCTTATACTATCTTTCATTAACTTTTGCATGTCTTTGCTAAATCTCTTTTCATCAAAAGCGTTTTAAATTAATTATGATGAGAAATAGAAAAGAATAATTGAACAACTGAAAATCATTTTTAATTATCCGTTGGAGAAGAGTCAATATCGTGATCAATATTGTTGTTCATATTTTTGTTGAGTTGTAATTGAAAACCAGAGCACAGCATGATAAAAACAATAAAATGAAAAACCACAACGAGTAAGTTTTGATGTAACAATTTACAACATGATTACCATAATAATATCATAAATTACTTAATTCATTGGACTTACCCTTAATTGTATTTGTGGAACTGGTCTTCTAAAAAGCAGTTTTGTACATTTATTTTAAATTATGTATGAAAGGACTGACTGATTTTTTTTGTATTTTTTATTAATTTTGAAAACAAAAATGAAACCGTCAGCACCTGTCCGCTGAT
>JAEMWC010000387.1:32500-67500 GCA_016490735.1 Pachyseris speciosa
TATATTATACCACGCATGCGTGATACCCGTTGGAATTAGCACGTGTTTGAATCCGATTGTTTACGCTCTGTGGAGTCAGAGGTTCAGAATGCAAATGTACAAAATGATTACCTGCTGAATCTTAAGGGAGAATTAAGCTGCGATCTAATTCTGAGGGAGATTGCTACTGATAGTAAATGTAAACAAACAAAGTTTTATCAAAAGTAGGCCTTTATCTTTTAAAGGGGCTATGTGACGAGGTTTTGGTATGAGTTTAACAAGTCACGGGAGAAGGTTATACCGATGGAAACTCAAAATAATGCTCCAGTTTTGTTCAAAACTACTTTACTATTGCAGTCAAATAAAAATAAGACTTCTTGACTACGGATGGTCAGGATGGTACCGCGACCGAGGGTGGCCATTGAAAATCAAAACTAAAAAGTGAAAGTGACTTTCCACTTGCTATTGACAATTACCCACTTCTTAGTTTTGAAGTTGCCACTTGCGAGTTGGGATTTACGACTTGCGACTTGCTGTTTACCACTTGCGAGTTGAGACTTGTGACTTACGACTTGTTGATTACCACTTACGACTTGCGACTTACGATTACCCACTTCTTAGTTTTGAAGTTGCCACTTGCGAGTTGGGATTTATGACTTGCGAGTCGGAATTTACGACTTGCGAGTTGTTATTTGCCACTTGCGAGTTATGATTTACGACTTGCCGTTTACCAGTTGCGAGTTGAGACTTGTGACTTGCGACTTGTTGATTACCACTTACGAGTTACGACTTTCGACTTACGACTTAGACCACCCCTCCCCTCCCCTTCAATAGGGAGCTTTAGCAACGACGACGGCGACGGCAACGAAAACGTCACTTCAAAATAGAACTTCTCGTTTTTGTAATGCTTTCGCTGATATTCCAATTTGTTTAACTTGGAAAATACTGGCGAACTATTCAGGGACTAAATTGTTATGAACGCCGTTAAAGTAAGGAAAAAGAAAGAAAAAATTACAGTCACACGCTCCCGTTCTCGAGAAAACCTAAAATTTGGTCATTTCACGTTGTTGTTTCGCAGAGGACGGGAAAGAAATGTACCAAAATGTAAAATGCACGTGCAGAGCCATTGTTTTTGCTCATGAAGCCTATTGTTTTGTAGCGTTCTCGTTGCCGTTGCCGTCGTCGTTGCTAAAGCTCCCTAATTTAAGGAGACGATCACGTGTTCAACGCAGGTTGGACAAAACTGCTTTGCGAGCAGAGGTGAGTGACCATCAGAGGGTACCACCAAAAATAACATTTCATTGTGCAAATATGCCTGGAATTTAGATTGTTAGCAAAATACAATGGCTTTCCATCAAAAAACAAGTCAACCAGTTTAGTAATAATAGGCGATCCTGTCGATGCGAGAATTTCAGCGTCACACAAGTCAAAGTAGAAAAAAATTCGGCTGAGGAAGGGGAGGTCCGGACCTCCCCCCCCCGACTCTCCCCCTGGATCCGCCACTGGTAAGTGGTAATCAACAAGTCGCAAGTCTCAACTCGCAAGTGGTAAACAGCAAGTCACAAGTCGTAAATCCCAACTAGCAAGTGGCAACTACAAAACTCAGAGGTGGGTAATTGTCAATAGCAAGTGGAAAGTCACTTTCGACTTTTCAGTTTTGATTTTCAATGGCCATCCTCGGCCGCGGTAGTATGGAGACGGATTGCAACTTGAAAATCAAAGTCTCTGTGAGGCAACTCGTGAAATGAATAGCAAATTAAATTTAGATGTTCTTGATAGAAATCGATGTTTGATTTCAAAACGCACAAAACACGCGAAGAATATTAAAGATCTTCAAAAATAATTTTTACCGCCGAATGCACTTTGGACAGATGGATATTTTTTTTACTTCTTATATTCTTCAGGTTTAACATTAGCTAACTTATATTTTCATACGTAGCTAAACCGCAAACAGCTTATTAAATATTCAAAATGGGTTGTTTATTAGCGTACGCTAACCACAAACATCTCATTAAATATTCAAAACGAGCTGTTTTCAGTTAAATTTGTTGCGTGCGTAAAAATTTGTATCTCGCTTTGTATGTATTGCTTTACATTAATTTTCATACCTTTGGAAAGCTTAATCAATGTGCTATTCAAATTCCGAAACCATGTTTGCGTTAACCGTAAAATAAAACTGCCATTTCCAGACCTTCCAACACTCACGGTTTGGCCGTGAGTCTCACGGTTTCAGATCCCATCTCATGGTCTCACGGTCTAACCTCAAAATCTCACGGTTTTCCTCAATGAATGACAATCTTAATGAAATACAGCCCAAAATCAAACTTGAGTTACTTTATTTTCGTTTCTGCCTCAGTTTGAGCACAACATCAAATCAATCAAATCAACAACTTTATTTGAGTGTCTAATCTTCTCTAGCTTGCCCTCTGGCCTACTAATCGGGGACACTACTTAAATTACTTATTAACCCATTGGCACCCGTGCCGGCCAAAACCGGACGTAAAAAACTCCCATGCTTCAAAACACTGCAACTTTCTCAATCGCACGAATATTGCCTTAACTGTTAGTTGTGAGCACGAAATGGAATGCTCTTTAAATTTCGATATCCAATAAATGCAAGAAACGTAGCGATTTTTACCAAATATGGCCTTTTGAGTTTGGACAAGAACGAAACTGGCCGTTTTTAACGTCAAAGAGAAACAAAAATGCCCCTTTTTGCCTTCATGTTTTTTAGGGAAATCATCGTCCAAAAACCAAAATTCAACCATCATAACAAAATTCAGTCCTTTTTCTAGCTTAGAAATGACTTTTGTTGTTCATATTCTTCTCCCGAGCGTAGATACAGCCTTTTGTTCCAGTGCATTCGGGCCTTCCCGACATTTTCAACATCTTGAGCGCATTGCATGCTGGGAACTAACGAGAATTTTTGACAGCGCCCGTTCCTTCCCCCAATTCTTTCACATATAAACTAAGTCTACAGCCACTCCGACCTACCGCCAAAATTTCCTGCTCGTGGTCATCTTCAGTACACAGAAATTCCAAAATATGTGGCGGTAGGTCGAGAAATTCATCAATAGTCGAGTCCCAAAGGTACTAAGTGTTGGACCGGCCAAATTCCCAGTTCGTCGAGTAACAAGCCAAATTCAACAACAAAGTACATCACCTTGCTCGATTCTTTTAGAAAGTGGACTCTTAGCTACCGTCACGCTTAATGATGCTCATCAGGCAGCCGCTAAAGATGAAAAATGGCTGTAAATTTAGCAGAAATCGCAAGCAAACCGAACTTGGGCCATTGTTGTCGCTTCACGGATAAAAAATAGCTACGTCAAAATGACGTTTTCAGAAACCTTGAGCCTCCAGTGGCTTAGGACAGCACCACTTTTCCCTGGTAGTTCAAATAAAGAGTCACGAATTGCTATTCATCGTTTATAGGTGGAAAATCACTCCGAAAATGTAAAAACCTGCGGTAGTCAATGGGTTAATAATAAAATGAGCATGAAGATCTTTCAATTCGACGTTCTTACATGAACTAAAGGTTAAAAGCCGTATGAAAAGCAAATGTTCAACATGGCGGAACGAAGCAGTGATCCGGAAAGCGTCCCAACTAACCCTAACCGTTGTTGCTTGTAATGTAAACAGTTACTCTTAATCATAGTTAATCTGCTAGCATGGATTGCATCTTAGACTGTCTAGTAACTTTAAGCTTACAGTTTTAACCAAAAGACACAAGTTATGACTGTTTGTTTTCGAACACTTTATAAACCTCAAGGTTTGGGACCTAAATCTAAAGGTTTTTTCCAGTTAATTTTTGAGATCTCAAGGTTTCGGGGTTGCAGAGGTTGGAAGGTCTGCATTTCTTTACGCGTGAGTACCAATTTTAGCATACGGCCACGGCTTTAAATGCGTTTCCGGTACACAACTTTACGAACTTGAAAAATATATTTTTAAACAAGTTTAACTTACCATTGACTTCTTTTCCACCAGTCCAATATTCTCGGTAACAGAGGTCACCATTTCGTTTGTTCATTACTTTCCAAAGACTATCAAATACACGGACAAGCCTTAAAACCGAAAAAAGTTTACAGGAATCGACCTACCGAGCGAGCGAGTGCCATTCTTCCCACTACAACTCGCTCTTGCGCATGCGCAATTCACGAGTTTAAAAAGTGGGCCACTTTTTTCAAGTTTCAGTTCTCCTGTCTAATAAGAACCATTATAAACTAATTATGCGTTGGCGGACCTTCTCAACTTTTTGTTTTTCTGTTGGAGAGCTGACACTAATTTGTGCATAAAAATGTTCTTAGTCTTAAATTAACCTGAATTTTGCCCCAAAGACCGTAAACTAACCGTGACATAGCCCCTTTTTAACTCTTCGTTCTTAATTGTAAGTAGAGTGTAAGTATTAATGAATATGTGAACGATCAGCGCAGTGATGAACACTACTGTTAAGTAGGGAGATTTCTCAGGCTTTATTTTCCCTACTGGTTTTACAAGCCTGATATTTTTGTTTCAGGCTTTATTTTCACTACTGCCTAAGTAGTGTTCATAACTGCGATGATCATTCACATATTCATTCTTTAATCCGCAGTTCGAATATATGATTTTCATATGTTCATTTTCACAGTGTAAGTATTGTAAAAAAATTATGCTACGTATTGTAAGCAATGTATTTTCGTAAGTAATATAAATCACCTATCCAAAAAGAGTTTCCGATTCCTAAGTCACGACCCCCATTAGCTTCACAACCTGAGGTTGTCTACAAAATCCCCTGTGGCATCTGTTCTTGGAATTACATAGGCGAAACAGGCAGATTCTTTGCCACGAGGAAAAAAGAACATATTAGGAATATGAAGACAGAGGCCAAAGGCTCCAGAATTGCCAATCATGCTTGCAATGTTCTCACAACAACGTTATTGACTTCAACAATATGCGTCGATCATTGACAAAGGAAATTTCCGCATCAGGAAATTTCTAGAATCTTGGCACACCTCCATCACGCGTAATGCGGACAGTAACTCTTGCCCACTTCCAGGACAATATCGCATACTTTTTAACAAATATATGTCACCATATATTCTCTGAACTTTTACTTCATTCATCTTTTTGCCAGTTGAAGACCACAGTTCTAGTGGTCGAAAGCTCGCAATTTTTGATATTTTTAGCCAGAGAACGTCCATTCAAGTTTTTATCATGACTAATCCTGGCTGCGTTCCCTCAAATTTTTCAAAAAAGAATATAGTTGCTCTCTCGTGTTAGGCCCCACAAGCTTGCAGCTTTAAATATATTTTTTTTTGCCTTTTTACCTTTTACGACTGCAATTGGCTTTTATTTGAATTCATCGAATTCAACGTTCAGAGTAAAAGCGACGAAAAAGGTAAGTGAAGAAAGAATCCCTCAGCGACCATAGCATCCAACACGGGGCGATCAAGTACAGAAGACGGAGGACTGCTCACCATCAATTTCCCGGTGGGTGTATCAAATTCCAACTTTTCCCTTCTCGCCGTCTGTGGTCGATACCTGCAGTTGTGAGTCCTGGCTCTGCTCGCCGGTAGTAATCTTTCATGTCTATATTTTTGTTCATGCTTTCCCTTGAGCCTTTCAACCTAGTGGTGGGCATTGGAAGGGTAGCAAAATCAATAAATATCCTTGGCTTAAAGATGGACATCTTGACTATTTTGTTATTGAATAGTGTTTCAATACAATTCACTTGCGGATTATATTACTCAGTTTTTCAACCAACTTTCAAGACTCTAGCCTACTGAAGGCGTATCTGTTGTAGTTCAATTTTATCCTTGGTTCAATTTTTATTTTCCTTTGTTTTGTACTCATTATCATACATTACCATACACAAGAACAAAAGAAAATAAAAATTGAACCAAGGATAAAATTGAACTACAACATATCCACATGCAAATTAAAAAAATAAATAAATAAATAAAACGCCTGATAAAACTATTTCCAAGACCCATCAACAATTGAATGAAATCTATTTTGATTTAATTTATTGGTTTGACTGGATATTCTTGTAAGCTCATAAGACTCAACAATTAAAAATTGGGTCTATTGGATTCAATAAACCCGGCGTAGTCAATCCGGCGAACGAAACCGAACCGAAAATCAATCGAGCTCAATCGAACTTAATCGTTCAGCTCAGTACACTATGTAAACTGTCGTTATATCGCTCGGGATAACACCGAGCGGGGATATCCTTAAAAGATTTAAACCGCCGACGCTAAAGTTTCGTTTAGATAACTAAAAAACGACCACTGCAACTGAATCTTGACGCACGCAACAGTTTCACCTCTTCTGCCATATCCGACATCTTGCCTGTTGTACTCCTGTTTGAAATAGACGCTCATAAATAACTTATTTGACCTCAATGCTTTGTTTTGAACCAGATAAAACTGGTTTTATGTTCGATTGTTGAAGTGGTCGATTACCGAACGTTCGATTGCGTTTGATTGGTAAAATTTTTGGGTCAGTTCGATTAAGTTCGATTGCCGAACCCAAGCTCAATTACCAAACGTTCTTTTCACTACGCCGGAAATAAGCCCTCTTTTACTTGGAGGGAGGAAGATCCTAGCACTAGGAAGATCCTAGTAGGCGGATCATCCTAGCGCCATATTTTTTTTTCGTATTAAGTTTACATGCAAAGGGTTGTACTCGGCCCTAGTGCTAGGATCTTTCTAGTCCTAGGATCATCCTGGAAGATCCTAGCACTAGGACGATCCTAGCACCATGTAAACTGCTTTAGCTAGGAAGATCCTAGCACCAGGGACAGAAACAACAAACCAAACAAACATGGCGGCGGCCGGGGGATCAGCGGCTAAAGGAAGACAATTTCGTCGAAATTTCCGACTGATATTTCTCCACGTAAACCAAACGAAAAGTTGGTTCGCCCTCTAGGATCTTCCTGCCTCCATGTAAACAGCCCCTAAGATGACTCGCCCAGCCATTGTCTGATTCTTCCGATCCCGTCATGGTATTTACGGAGAAGCCAACTAAGAGGTGAGTGGTGTTTTTTGAAAGACTCTGAATCTGTGTTGTCATCACTTGTAGCTGAATGAATAAGGCAAACTTTGCAATATTGACTGAGATCACAGAGGTCTGTAGAGCGTTCATCACATTGTAGTAAGAGCATACCTTACTGTGACTTTCTTTGATTGGTGCATACGTATTTCAATGTAACTGGCTAAAGATAAGGCTTGGATACAACACACATTGAAAGGGATATTGATGTTTAGTCCAGTCACTCGGTATGTTACATGATTATGATCTCACGAACACGGGGTGCTTACCAGTTGTTAGAAAAATCCGGAAATTTCGGTTTCAAGTCAAATGGTAAGGTAATTTTCCGCTTTTCCGTTCGGAACGGAATGTCGGAAAATTGCTTACCATTTGAGCGAATCGTTCCGTTTCCAGGTCCTTTTGCACCAGAACGAGTGGCGGAGTGCGCATGACGGAACGCCTTGCAGTAAATGGTAAACGCCAATCTCATCCGGTTGGTCGGTAAATTCGGAAAATCCCTTATCATTATTCAACGGTCATTCCATCCGGATTTTTCTGACAAATGGTAAGCAGCCATGGTATCAATTTGCGAGACGAGAAACACAAGAGTAAGGAAAGCATGTAGGAATGTTCTCCCCGTGATATTTCGTCATCATAAACTTAATTAACTGACGAGTATTACAAGATTTTTCGAGTTGAAACTGTTTACTGGGCTGGTGGATAATCGAAAACTGGGGAGGAAAACAAAGCTAACTTTATGAAAGGTGTTCGTCATCGTGGTTTCATGATAGCTGAGTTAATCTTTTGTCTCACGATTGAGTCACAAAGATGTGGATCACGACGTTTCGACCGCTATACTGCTGGTCTTCATCAGGCGATGGTGGTTGACTGGCTGCGTGTGAGTATAAGAAGCACGGTGGCTGGTGGTAAATTCGTGGCTAACTTTGCTTAAAATAATTCTCAAGAGCTTCGCTATTCAGAACCCCCAAAAGCAAGAAGTAATTAGTTCGATGAAAAGCGTTCGTTCACTTCTTGGGTATCGAGAGATCACGACCCTGTAAAATCAAATTAGTAAAGCATTGTAATGTTTTCTTAATTTCTTATTTTTTGCCCGTTCTTCCTTTTATATGAGCAATTTTCATCACAACTGTCACGCTATAAAGCATTCGTCTTGTCTAATTTGCATGCTCTGAACTTGACAGTGCTTTCACGAGGAGAGCAAACGTTGTTCCGCATTTTTAACGTAAACTTTTCTGTAAAAAAAAGCTTAGCCCCTTAATTACAAATGCCGGGTTCAGCAAATGTGACCGTAAAGAGTAGCAAAGATTGGTCAAAATATTGTGATTCAGATCGAAGTCAATTTGAACATCTTTCAGTGATCCATTCCTTCAAATATTAATCTGCGACAAATATTATCACAATTTTATTTACTGTAGCTGTAAAACGCAATGGTAAATTGCAAATCAATGTTCACACAAACTACAAAAACTCAGCAACTCTTAAAAATGCAAACTGAAATAGCCTATTCTATACATTTTCCCACACCGTGATTGGACAGTAGAATTTAGCTATTAGCTGCAATTCTGAAAATGTTGAAAGAGAGCTAATCCAACTGGAAAGTCCACTATTATATTTTATTCAATAGAAAGTGTAAACCTCGCGTTTTGAGATGAAGTACAGACGCACGAATGACGTCATGAGCATAACAAGGACATAAAACAATGTAACGCACGGAGGACCTCAAAACGCGGCAAGAATATTAGTAAGAAAGAATATATGAAACTCATATATTTGAAACTGCCGATTAAAGAAATGAATATGTGTACGTATGAACATCGCAGTTATGAACACTACTGAAGCAGTAGTGAAAATAAAGCCTGAAAAAAATTCAGGCTTGTACGGGATTCGAACCCACGACCTCTGCGATACGGGTGCAGTGCTCTACCGACTAAGCTAACAAGCCATCTGGGAACTGGTCATTTTGATTGTTCTTAATATACCCTTGAGTGATGAATATGCGAGAATTTCATTACTGCTAAAGTAGTGTTCATGACTCCGATGATCAGTCACATACTAAAGACATTAGTCGTTGTTCTTAAATGCCACGTTGTGACGTCATCCGTGCATTAACAGAGAAAACACGCACGGTCAAATGGAAGCTATTTTTTTTTTAACAAATTGAAATTTGTTAAATACAGAGGCTTTCACGGCATAACTTGACAATCATTGGTAGGTTTGGTCGATCGCTTTTAGGGTTTTGATGGAATCTTCATAAACTAATCGATCGACAAAACCTGTTCTTTAAGTTCACGTTTCAAAGATTATTACCCCAAGGACGAGTGACTAGAGGTCACAATGCAACGCGTGAGTTTTAATTGGTGCTTGTTTTCTATAGATGATTCTTCTTCCTCGGTTTGTTTTGTTCATCTTTTATAGCAACATAGACTCCAGTGATTGTCAGTTTTTAAAGTCGCCAATAAAATACTGATTAAAATTTGCGAAATGTTTAAAAATTATGGCGTCCTATATCAATTAAACTCATTTATTTTCAGAGAAACTTGTGGTTTTACAAATGAAGTAAAACCGAAGCAAACACAAAAAAATATGAGTAAATGAGCTAAGAAGTCCCCGTCCCCCCTCTTTTTCTCTTAAGGGGTTTGACCGTGGATGTCACAGAGTTCCTAATCTCGATAAAGTAGCACTTATTGTTTCATGGCATAGTTACATGACGCTGCATTTTGAAATAAATTCTACAGCGCCTTTGCCGACGGCTTTTAAGAAATCTAAAAAGCCCGGTTTCTCTATTTCTTGAGTGCGCGCTCTATTTGTTTCTATCCTGTCAACGATAACTACTGCATCAGTGACATCATGATAGGTGCACGTAGTCTTCTTTTCTTCCAACCTTTCACGATTTTCTTCCAACCTTTCACGAATTTCACGCATTTCTTTGTTACGTCTCTCTTCTATCTCTTCTATCTTTTCGCTGAAAGTATCTTGGGCTCTTTTGAGTTGCTCTTTCATTTGCCGACGGATTTCTTCTTTTTCGTTTTCTTTTGCAGCAACTTGGTCAGACAACCTCTTTGCCCTGTTTTCCACGTTCTCTTCTATCTCTTTTATCTTTTTTCTGAAATCTTTTTTGTGTTTTTCTTCCTGGTCTTCCATCTGTTGACGAATTTCTTTTGTTTCTCTCTCTTTTGAGGCAGCCAGGTCAAGCAATTTCTTTATCTCTTCCCTGCTTTCCTGGTTCTGCTTCTGCTCGTCAAGATAACGATTTTGTAATTCTTCCTTTACAACATTGAAAGCCTTACGTTGCTCGATGATATCATTCCGTCCTGCTTCTATCATGTTTTGCAACTGAACTTGATGTTTCTTCCTTTCATCTTCCGTTTGTTCCTTGAAACGTTTGTTTTCCTCACGTTGATTTTCAATCAAGAGTTCTATCTGTAAGTATAAAATGTGACAATTCAAATAAACATACGGCCTCTCTAGCGAGCTGGCTTGTTTGGTCTCTCTTCAACTGAATTCTATCAAGGCAAAATCTGGCACAGATTGGCAAAGTTCGATTATCGGGATTTCGCGTTAATATTTACTGACGTATAAGTTAAGAGACAGGCGGGACCTTCAGCATCCCTAGAAAACCGCTTCGCTTGCTTTCCAGACCGCAATGTAGAGAACATTATATTTAATTTAGGAGATTTTTCTTCTGATTCTAATCGCATTGTTCCAAGCACCGATTGACCAAAAATTCAGAAGATCAACGTTTCATGTTTCACAAAGGCACCTGCAAACGCTCTCAAAATTTTTGCCAACAACCAGAATGGTGTTCCAACACATCCAACATGTTGGGCCAACAATGTTGGATGTTGTTGGCTAACAATGTTAGGAGCGTTTGCATGGGTTTTAAAGTGCACCTAACCCCAAAATATTTTTTCGCTTAAATAAATCTTTGCACCTGTTCTAAACGCACTGCGCCTTTTTAAACCAAATGTTGGCTTTTTATAGGCTGCAAAAGTTAGGAAATCTAGCCATCTGTCACACCACGAATTTTTAAGAACACGAGAGAAGTGTCTGGAGAAGCACTCGTCTATGGCTCAACAATGTACGAAAAGTTTTTCTTTTATTTTATAAAATGTCCCGGAGATTTGAGCGAGCTTTAAAACCGGAAGTTGACGATATTTTACTTTTATGTTCAAAATGATGTCAAATATGGAGTGAATAAAATATTTTTTATTGCGTATACTTTATAACATTTCCAGAGATTCGCGCGCGAACACACTTTTGACAAGCCTGCGTGTATTATATAATTCCACAATGCCATGCGCGCGCGTGACATATGGTGCGTGCATCTGTTGAGATACAATGTACTCGACTGGACCAGTCATAGAGCACGTAAATATTTGAACATTTTATAATAATTATTAACGCATTATCCAAAATCTATATCGCGGTGGAAATTATATGTTACTGTAATATTAGCCTCAATTTGGGTGAATGACTTTTGATTGTCGTTCAGCATGATAACTTTCGTACTGTGCCGTGAGTGTAAGCGAATGAGAGTCAGTCACAAATGCCATATTGTACGCATGCGTCTTTAGGAAAAGCCAGCTGGTGCAGAATCTTCCAAAGTAAAAACTAACTGTTTAAAGTGGTGCCTTAATCTAATTCCTGATTAAGTGATTAGATACCAATTGTTACAATCTAAAAGTTCAAACTGGAAAGCGAAACTGCTTTATGTGGTTTCAAATGTCCTCCGCGATCTCCTTAAATTTAACGAAGGCTAAATCTAGCGACAATTACTGGCTCTTGAACAGGTCAGTTGCCAAGGCCACGGAGCTAACAAAATGGGACCAAGAATTCCTTTTGGCGGATGTCGAATGGAAGCATTATTGCAACCTTTAATAGCCTTGGGCCATTAAATGCTACCCTCGCCAAACATCCTATATTAGCAATCCACATCCTCAAGTTTTTAGTCACTCAGTGCCCCAAGTGCCCCAACTACAACTGGGATAACAGACACGCTTCTGCAATTCCACATCTTTTGTATTTCCATTTTTAAGTCCTGATAGTGGTCGATCGTTTCCTGTTCTTTTTCTGCTATGCGTAAATCAAAAGGAGACGCCACATCAATAGTGTGGCACACTATGCCCGCCTTCTACAATACTACTATATCGGGCCTGTTATGATCTAAATGATGGTCTGTTTGAATTGTGAAATCCCACAGTAACTTCACTTGGTCATTTTCCATCACTGCCTGTGGGAAATGGTCATAATTCTGGCATGTTGACTGTTCTTTATTACACCTCAGCATAGAAGTAGCTGGATGACGACCTGGAATGGACTGCTGTCCCCCCACTTCCCTGCCAGGCGAGGAACTGGTCCTTGAGGTTTCAGTCCCATTTACACCGTTGTTACGTACATATGTAGTTTCCAAATTCATCATATTTGAGAAGGTTTAGCATCACCAGTAAGCAGATTTGATGTTTGGAGTTCCCACTCCTAGGCGAGTTGCCACCCAAGGCTTATTATTATTGTTGTTGTTGTTGTTGTTCTTGTTGTTCATGTCTCTCAGCTTGATCTTTGGTCTTTGGCTTGATAGACGGCTTTCTCTTCAGACTAACTCCATGTTTCAAATGTTTTTCGCGATCTGTACGAGTCCGCAAATGAACCCAGGATACCAAATGATCCCGGACCGCAAATGATCCCGAGCAAAAAAATAAGGATGGCATGGATTGATATGAAAATGACACACAACAAAACACGTTGTATCACTTTATAAGAAATATTTCACGTTTTTTTTTCCGTTTTTGTGGAAAATCTGTGACTTTGTCTGTTTGTTGATTTCAGGACGGTTGCGTAGTACAGTAGTTGATTTTGTAAAGACACTTGTTGTGATCTTGGACTGCAAGTCTAGCTTGATTTCATCTGTTTATTGTGTAGAACATCCAAGAACGTTCGAGAGTATGCTTAATCAAATTTCATTTCTTTTGTATATGATCAACGCTTCCGGTGCACTTGCGCTTGCACTTTTCAGTGAAAATCGAGCATGTATATTAAATCAATTGTACAATCACAGTTGTACCCAGAATACCAGAAGTGTTACTTCCTCACACTGGGTTATCAGCCGACTGGTTAGTAGCCTCCTACGCAGACGTTTTAGGGCTTGTCACGCGTTCCTACCCCACGAACTTGACAAGCCCACAGTCGCGTCTGCATACGAGAACAACTGGTCAGAGACAGGCGAGAAACACAATGGCTCCCAAGGTGATATGGCTGAAATCGGAGCAGGGGTCTAAGATCATGTGAACCGTGTCACTGTCGCATGAGCTGCGCTTCCCAAGTGCTCGGAAATGGCTTAACTACTCTCTTTTCTAATTTCATTGTAAGCTTTACAGAGCTGAATTTCGCACATACGGAAAATACGCAAATCGCCAGTGAGCGCTATTGTGCGAAAATAATCCTCGTTCATCCGGCTTATTTCCCCGAGTATCGTTATTTTTTGTGTCGTCGTGGTTTTCTTAACATCCTCTCTCTTCATTTGCGTCGATGTTTTCAACAAGAGTCGTCGTAGCGGTGAGGAAAAGACCTTGTAGGCGGCTGGTGTTGTTCTTGAACTTCGCGTAACGTGAAATTATTTGTTGGCGGGCTCTTATCAAAAATCCGTTCGGTTTGGGGTCAACCTGTAGGCAATTCTTCAGAAACTTGTTGGAATATTGCCGATCTTCCATTGTCAGGCTGTTGTCTCCTTGGATGTGTTTGGTAATTATCCTAGCAAAACGTGACTTTTGTCCCGTTACATTGTTGATACAGGGTCACTGCATTCTCGTCCCCAGAGCCTTTGTTTCTTTTGCTCACGTGGTCGGAGAAGGGCTCTGGTAGCAGCAATTACCGGATGTCCGTAAATAACGGACATCCGGTAGCGCATGTCATATAGCCAAGAATGTATTTGCCTATGCTCAGATATGTATCCTCAGGGAGGGAGTGACAGTCCAGCTTTGGCTTTTATGATGGCTGGCTTGAAAGCTGGTCTGGCGAAGCTTTGAACGAGACTAATGTCATTGAAATTAGAAAATTTACTAAAGGAAAAGGGAACAACAACCTGCCTTGCATGCAGTAGCCGTACAGAAACGAGACTGGCTGTGTATTTTGCCCACGCTGTTTCGAAAATCGCTGATATTGCGGCTTCTCTCGTTCGTGGTGGACCATAGATCTTTATACGGTTGTAAGCAGTTGTGTTCTTGTAGTTTCGCCACTGAATGTGCTCATTTCCGACCAAATTGAAAAGTTGAAGGCGCTACGTGTTGGCTTGAAGGGTTATTAGCAAGGTAACAGAGAGAATGTCAAATTCCCTTGTTGAATTGTGCGAAATATATCTCACCCGTAACGATAACTGTAAACGAGTGACTCTGGGGACGAGATTGACAGGAAGTGCGCAGTACTTCATCACTTAATTCTTGTTGCGCATTCATTTTTTGCCAGCCAATGAAAACCTTCGAATTTTTTGGCGCGTCCAGAGCCACTCATCAATCCTCAACGACATTTTAAGACGAATGGCTCTGGGGACGAGAATGGGGTCGCTGCCAAACGACCTTTGATCTCGAAGTTGACAGCGCTACACAGTTAACCCGAGGGAAGACGCCCGTCTCAGACTTTGCTTAGCCACAGGGTCCCAGACAATCTATTTGTGTAATCCTTTATTATTTTATAGCAAAGATATCAATGACGTCACCTTTTGTTATTAATATGCCAACCAGAGAGCTATTGGCTGGTGAAACAAAGAATTCTTTTGTTTAACGTTTTGAACATTTAAATAACAAAAACGATGTTTGTAAACAAATATCTTCCCTATAGTAAATGTATGGGATTTACCGTATGTTTCATGCTCTAGAGACGAATCGCTAAATATACGTATTGAACAACACTAAATAAAAGTTAAATTGCCTTACCTGTGGCCTCAATAGTGATATTTTAAGCGATTTTATCAGGCTTTTTCTTCTCCACCGACTGTGCCTCATAAGAAACTTACGACTTATGAGGCACAGTCGGAGGCGAAGTCAAAACCCACAGGTAACTTTTGTTTAGCGTTGTTCAAGAAATATATTTAGCGATTTGTCGTTAGAGCATGAAACGTACGGTGAATCCCATACATTTACTATAAAATAACACATAGGCGTTAATATGCTGCTCCTCTAGAGCTCCAGATGCCGACTTCCAAACCTTTATTTCGGCTCTACAGGACAGCATGCCTAATGTTGATCTTGAAAAAGCAGATGTAATCATTTTAGGAGACCTCACCGCAAATATGATGTCGAATTCGAAATAGCCGAAAAAACATAAACAAGAACTACTCAATTTTTCGCTCGTTTTTGATTTGACTCAGCTAATAAAAGAGCCCACTCGAATAACTGACACCTCAAGGGCACTGCTTGATTTGATTTTTGTCAATAATGATCATCGTATTGTTAAATCTGGTGTTATTCCAGTTCCGCTGAGTGATCACTGCTTGGTAATTTGCATTTTGAAAGCCGATGTGTTTACTATGGCCAAACCGAGATTGCTTGAGTACCGCTCTTACAAGAATTTTGATGCTAATTTATTTAACGATGAACTTAGGGATGTTCCCTGGCACATCGTTGAGAACGAGAGTAGCATAGATGACGCTCTGTTGACTTGGAACAAACTGTTTACTGAGGTTGCAGATGCTCACGCACCTGTCAAGAGGCGGCGTGTTAAAGGGACACCACTTCCTTGGACGAATAGTTAAATCAGCGAAGCAATGAAAGAGCGAGATTGGATTGATCGAAAAGCGCGGAAATCAAACCCCGGTTGCCAATGGAACACCTACAGAAACCTGAGAAACAAGGTTAAATGCTTAGTTAAATCTGCCAGGACGACGTATTACAGTGACTTGTTTCAGGATGCCAAAGACAATGAGAAAAAAGTCTGGAATGCGGTCAACGAAGTTTGTCATCGTAAGTCTACATCAGAAAATGTTGAGTGCATTATTTCTGATGGAATTCAGCACACTACACCTAAATCTATTGCTTCAGCAATGAACAGCTTTTTTGCATCTATTGGTAAGCGACTGGCTGACAAAATAACAACTACCTGGCGGAGTTGTAATTCAAGTACAGATTTGCCGAAGTCTCAGTTCCAGTTGGTTGAATTAGAGGAATCGTTTGTGCGGCTTCAGCAGCTCCACGCTCTGAAATCAAACAAGGTGATCGGCTTGGACAAAATCAGTGAGGGATTGCGCAAAACCTCAGCTCATACGATTGCATTATCTGTCACTAAGTTACTGAATCTTTCAATTAAAACTGGCAAATTTCCAAAGTGAGAAAATGCTCAAAAATTACAGCGCTGTTCAAGTCAGGCGACCGTACAAATGCGTCAAACTAAGGACCTATTTCAATTCTGCCTACACTCAGCAAGATTCTCGAAAAAGCTGTACACACTCAGTTATACCAGTTCTTGGTTACCAATAAGCTAGCTCCTCTCAAGAAAAAAGTTTGGATTCCGGAAGGGGCTGTCCACTATATCTGCTCTGACATCCTTTGCTGACGAAGTCCTTCTGAACATGGAACAGGGTAAACTATGTGGAGCCGTACCGTGTTTGTGGACCTAATGAAGGCTTTCGATGCAGTTGATCATCAGATCTTATTGTCTAAACTATCAGCGTATGGTTTGTCTGGAAACTCCCTTCAATGATGTCGTTCGTATATCACTGACCGAAACAACGTACATCTTGTGGGAATGAGATGTCTAACGAGTTGCCAGTAACTCAAGGAGTGCCTCATGGAAGCATCTTAGGCCCCTTGTTGTTTACCGTTTATATCATTGACTTGCCAAGCATTCTGGATTACTGCTGTGCTTTACTTTATGCAGACGACACTGTGATTTACTGTTTTGGCTCGTCTTCCCAGGAGCAGAGTGATAAGCTAAATCACGACCTGCTGTCGGTAGCGAAATGGTTGAACGATCATAAGCTAACAATGAACCTTGAGAAAACCAAATGTATGCTTATAGGTAGTAATAGGAAATTGGAGAGCAAAGTGGCTCTAACAGTATCAATTTTCGACCATAATGTAAATAATCTCAACAGCTTCAAATACCTTGGAATTTTTATATCTTCTGATTTTACATGGACAAATCATGTTGAATATATTGCTGGCAAAATTAATCAAAGGCTTGGTCTCCTTAATCGCATTAAGCATTTACTACCTTTTAGTGCACGCCTTCTTTTGTATAATAGCCTTGTCATGCCTTTATTTGATTAAGCAGATCTTGTTTGGGGAGACAAGAATAATGTAACCTTAATGTCCAGTTTGCAAGTTTTGCAGAACAAGGCTGCCAAAATAATTTTAGAGAGACCATTATACTCATCTCCCACGCATGAACCGGACACGAGCACGGTTTTGCATCCGATAAATGAGCATCCATCGAGTCGAACGCTGTTTATTTCTCTTCCCAGCGATTCCTATAATGACAAGGTAAGCCTTATGGAGCACAAGAACTAAAATATATGTACTAGGAATATTCAAGGCGACGTAACTTATTTAATTATTGGAATCCTTTACCGCGTAGCTTTTAGTTAGCCATAATATATATATTTAGCCAAGCCTAAAAGCGGGGCTCCAAAAGCATTCTTTTTCTACTGGCATTTACATATAGTCTGCTTGTCATATCACCCATCTGACCTCACTCAAGCTACAGACCCAATGCTGTAAAAAATAGTATGGAAAGGCGATCTGAGGCAGTGACACAGTGGATTTGGACCCCCAACGGATTAGCACCCTCCAGTCCAGATCTGCTTGTGGATCAGATTTGGACCCCATAGTCCAGAACTGCTAGCAGATATGAACCCCCTTTTACGGATTTGGACCACCACCCCTCCTAAATACAAGCGTTCTATTGAGTAAGGTAATAAAAATTCCCTTGCAAATTGAGTTTGGAGATGTTAAAAAAGCAAAAATAAAAATATTGAGGTAGGTTTTTTAAAAATAATTTTTAATACTTTGTGTAAAAAAGAACCTACGATGCTAGTTTGCATCTACAAATTTTTAAAACAAAACATTTCTCAAAATCTTAGAGCAATACCTAATGACAGGTCTGTTTCCCCGTTCAACTGTAGGCTACTTAGTTATGGTTTAGAGCCACTAGAAATTGGTGGAGAAGCCTGGTGATTGCTCCTTTGAATCAATATCACATCAGATATATAGTGATTCAGATCATCACTTCATAATGAATGCAATTTCAGTTATCCACAGCCTAGCTCCCATGAGACGGTTGGAAATAAGAAATTGTGTATCCTCTGGATATATGTATGCCTAAAAAAAAATATGAAAGAAAGATACACGGAAATCATATTTCGATAATATGAATTAAGACTAAGATATTTCTTTTGATCAGTTACTCCTTGACCTTACTATCACAAAAAAACTGCTTGCTCACATTAAGCTCATCAATCAATGCACCTACAGTGTTTTCAAAAAGAAATGCAGCTGCTCTTCTGGCCAGCCAAGTGCAAGACCAAGCAACTTAATAATAAAATATTGGCCATTTGGTTGATACCACTATCAAGGTAATTAACAATGCAGTATGAGGATTTAAGGTAATGATTCATCAAACCAAAAGTGCTGGAAATCCTTGTTAGCCATCTTAACTTGATTTTCTATTTTGCAAGAAATTTAAGGACTAGTCTCACATTTCTCCACGTACATTTGAAATTGCTCAACCTACTTCATCAAACATCAGAAATCCCATTAAACATTTATGCCAAATGTCATCCAAACATCCCACAAGATTGGTGTGACCAGCTACTAATAAAATTAATTGAAAGATTGTATGCAGGAGAAGGAAGTCCAAAGGATGTGTACATTGATAAGAAAGAGCTTACTTTAAGATGAATTTTAAGTTTTAAGTTTAAAAATACTTTGTCATACGAATACAACTGAGTTGATACCAAACCAAAAAAGTGCATGACTGGTGAATAATTGGGAGAAAGTAAATTCCCATAAAAAAAAAAAAATTATCTAATATTACACATTCTAAAAACTAAAAGGTGAAATTTAAACGTGGCCCAAAGCTAACCTATTAGAATCAAATAAAATTGAATACTTGTCTCTTTACAAGTCACCTCTGATTTGAGATTGACAACAAAAATTAAGAAGTAAAATTGAAATACAATCCAAAGCTAACCTAATTAAATTACATACTTGTCAGTCACAAGCTCCATCTGATTTAAAATTGACACATTTAATGTAATAGATAGGACTTAAAACTGCTTAAAGAAGAAGGTGCATGCATGATGTTCGATGGAACATCATTCCAGTCTGTTATGTAGCGACTTAAAAAGAAAAGCTGAAGGCCATATATATATTTAGCCAGGCAAAGTCTAGAATCGGAGCTGCACACTCTCCCCGAGCAACGTCGCATGGCTTTTGTTTGGGCCAGTTCAATTTGTGTCCAAAACAATTGAGCAGCAGCAGGGAAAACGAAGAGTTTTCGATTGCAAACGTTTGCAAAAAAAAAAAAAAAAAAAAAAAAAAGAAAAGACAGACATTCTTGAGTCCTAACTACTTTCAGATGAAAGCGTAAAGGAATTCAAAGCGGATTAAAAAACACTACAAGCGACGCAAAGTACGATGCGCGTGTTTACTCGAACAAGGAGAAGGTGGAGAAATTAAACAACACTAGCTAGTAATAAAAATAGCTTGTACTGATTAAGCTAAATGTCCGTAGAAAAGACAAAAAACAGGTCCGCACCGGATCGTTTAGAGCAGTCAACATGAATCCCTGAGGCAGCAATCTCTCGGAACGCGACAGAGCTGAATAATAGCGCCATTGCCCACAAAATCCTTCCTTGGCTAACACAAAACAAGTGCTTTGATAGTTTTACTGTTACTTCCCATGTCTTCCGAAGAACCTTCTTCAATTAATGATTCTCAGTGGCAAAACATCATCCAGTTAACGAAGAAAGCGCTTGCCAAACAACACCAGCATTTCTCTCGCAGACCCGTCCACCATAAAATTCATCAAAGGGTCTCAAAGCCAGCCAGCCAGTGAACCCATTTCGCTGTTTTTAAAATCCAAACGCTGATTCTTACCGTTCAAACAAATTAAGACTAAGACGACACGTTTATAGACGGCGAAACTCGTAATTGCTGTTTACCGGCCACTTTCGACGAAGATCTCTAAAACTTTTTTCAAATGACGAGTGAAGAGCGCTGGTTTTTGATATTTTTGACAGCATTTTGACAACTTTATACACCGAATTCAAATATGGCGGACCACTCGGTCGGCGCCCGGGACGAGCTACATGAAATCGAGGGTAGTCAGGCCTTGATGTTTTGTTTTGCAGGAAAGTCTCTGTTCGCAGCAGATCTGGTTTGTTTTATTTCGCTGTGCCTACGAATCGCTGTGTTTCTGAATGCCTCGAGAAAGGATAAAAATCTTCCACCGTTCACCTCTAAGGGAAAATAGTGGATTAATGTAATTCGTTGAGACGAAGAAAAGGAGTTCACGATCGTCGCGGGAACTAAAGTTTGTTCGCTACATCATCATTTCAGGATAGAAGATCTTAGAAAAATCGGTTAAATGACGAGCTTATGTGGTGTCTGGTGGTGTTCCAACACGATTTGCATGGCCAGTACCTTCCCCAAGGTAAGTAAAAGCTCCTCTCGAAAGACATCCTCTGTCCCAATAGAAGAAGTTTTTGTTAAACCTGTCCGCGTCCACTCGCACGGAATCGTACGCAATACTACGGTGTAATAACCAAGCGAATGAGCTTCAACTGCCCCGTCTTTGAAACCAGTAAAAGCATTGAGCCAAATAACAACGACTCGTAGGTAAATGCGATCGCTTACACATTTTCTAAGATCTACCAGGCTGAACTTAAACAGTTCCTTCGGCGATCGTGAACTCCTTTCCTTCGTCTGTTTTCTGAAAAAAAAACTTTCTCTTCTGTGGAAGATTTCACTCCCTTCTGGTGGCATTCGGGAACACAAACACGGGTAGGGATGGCAAAACAAAACGAACCAAATCGACTACGAAGCAAGACTAAACAAAACAACGAAGCCTGACTAGCCTCGCTTTCATGCGACTCGTCCCAGGCGCCGACCCAGTGGTCCGCCATATTTGCATTCGGTGTATGTCAGATTTTGAAACGTGCACAATTTGCACATGAATTTGATCGGCTTTTTTTTTTTTACTCGAGCTTGAGTTTCCGCCTTTAATCGTTAATTTTACGGGGACTCATTGCGATTACGTGTTATTAAGATAGGGGCAAAAGTTTCTTAACGCTGTTGAGGCACCAAGGTCGAAAAACAGTCAGCCAAGCCGAGTAAAAACACCCGTTCGCTTGCAAAGAAAACAACGTGACAAAACAAACAAACAATTCAACTACTTCTTTGCGTCCAAAAACGCAAAAAAAATCTTTTGCTCTTCCTTTCATCACTTGAAAATTCACCTTCCGGAGTATCTTTTGACAAGTTCTTGATTTTTATGCTTTTTACGCGAATTTAAAGACAAACTTCGATCGAAGAAGATGAAGTTGTTTTGCTCAAAATGAAAAAACCGCACAAAGCGCGCGAAAAATTAAGCCTCGGTTTGGTTTGGGTGTCCCACACCTGGCTTGAGCCTGCAATCCAATCGAAAGCAAGTACCTGGTCAGCGGTCAACTTCAAAAAAAAAAACAGCTGACCTCGATGAGGCCTTAAGTTGAGCCCGCGATATGATTACGTGACACTGGTCAGCGGATACCTTGTTTTGACAGGTGTCAATTGGCTATAAGATGGATGTCCAGTATCAAAGACGTACGCTGTTAACTAGCTTGTCAGGTTGGCCAGGTGGAGTATGGCCGCCATGTTGGATTATTATGATTATAATCGTATCTATAACAAAATTCTCGATCGTGATTGGTTCTCCGCGCGCCTATTTGTCACGTAATCGGCGCGCGATCACGTGGGTGTCCAATTACAGGTATCCAATTTGAACTTTTTGTAATTGGACACCTGTAATTGGATACCCACGTGATTTTCACGTCAATTACGCGCGCTTTAATGGCTTCCTTTGCAAACGTTTCCTGCAGTTTTCAAAACATATGGAGAGCGCTAAAGACGTTTTCGCTCAAAATACCTTCCCAAAAGAAATTTTTAATTCCGAAATTTGTTATAGATACGATTAATTAGTAATTGGACCTCGAAATTTGTTATAGATACGATTAATTAGTAATTGGACCTCGTGTCGTACAATTCAGGGAGTAATCGCGCTCGTATTTTCAAATCAGCCTCGCGCTTCGCGCTCGGCTGATTTTGAAATTACTCGCGCGATTACTCCCTGAATTGTACTCCACTCGGTCCAATTACTATTACTTATTAGGATATTATTAATTATTGGGCGACTCCGTCGTCGTCGTGCGTACGCGCCCACAGAAAATACCGCTAGTCAAGATTACCATGAGAAAAGCAGTTGACGGGTTTCTTTAAGTATGGTGCTCCGCTACTAGTAAATGCAAGCGAAACGATCGACTTCCTTCTCTTCCGCAGTTGCTGAAAGATTTACATGATGAACCACACATTTTTGCAGCGTTTTTGGAGGAACTGATGTCTTTCGTAGGCACAAAAAGATTCAAATAAACCACAGCAATATAGAAAAATAAATCGATTCTCATTTCGTTGTTATGAGTTATGTAGTGTTTTATCATTTTGAAAGATGCTAGTTGGAAGCCATGATTTAAGGTTCTGATAAAAATAATTGCTATTCACGACAATTCCCTATCCACACCATTTCACCATTCATGCCATTCCTTATTTTTTGCTCGGGTCAAGTATGGGGATCATTTGCGGTCCGGGATAATTTGCTTCATTTGCGGTCCTGGGATCTACAATAGCAGCTATTACTGGCTCTTGAACAAGTCTTCGTGCCTAGACAATGAAAGAATTTTTTCCCTTATGTTATAAATACGTAATCGCAGTGAGTCCTTGTAAAATTAATGATAAATATCACTTGTGATCTCAGACGTTTTTTAAACTACTTACAGGTAATTTTGTTCGGAGATCTTGTTTGAAATTTGTCCTTTCTTGGTTGCCGTATTTTGCCTATTCTTGTCCCAAGCCAAGCCGGCGTGTTTGAATGAAATACTCCAAAAAGTGAATTATGTCGTTCTCGGAGAAAAAGTGAAATAATGTACATTAATAAAACTCTTTTTTGACCTTGAACTGCGATGCCCTGACAAACTTTCGAAACGATCTGTCACACCAAGAGCTAGTACATGATTCAAATGAGCCAAAACGTCTGCGATTTCTAATTTTAGTGTGATTCCTATTCGCTGGATTTTGACAGCTTTTTTTCCCATTCTCGTGCGCTTGCCGGAGGATTTGCTTTTTTTTTTCCTGAAGTGCACCGAAATCCCAATTTTTTTTCGCTGAAATAAATCTTTGCACCTGTTTGTTAAAGTTGCAAAATATGGCCATCGTCTGCCCCACACCCAAGTCAGAAGGGTCTTGAGTCTATTCTCGATTTGACGTCACAAACTGCTTTGCATGCATGTTTACAAAGACTTAATGCGATGTCAATCAGTTGGTGACGTTAAATCGAGAATAGACCCAAGCCCCTTCTAACTCGGTCGTGGGGCAGACGATGGCTTTAACACCCTAGAAAAGTCAAAATAACTAATCAACAACAACAACAACAAAAGACGTAATGCGTTTCAAACAGGTGCAAAGATTTATTTCAGCGAAAAAAAAATTGGGGTTTGGGTCCACTTTAAGATTCATGCAATTCTTGAAAAACCGATATCACACGAATCGCTTCGCGTAAAATTTCCCCTGGAATTCACCAGTTAGGCAATGAATTTTTCTATAAAATCTGCGAGTCTGCGTGGATTGACGAGACAAGTCTTTCTAAACACGACTAAATAGAGCTGTCCAGCTGTGATTCATCTGAGAAAACCAACCCAGTAGCAATTTAAGGTTGAAATTGTTGAAAACACCGGGAAAACAACATCGAACTGTGTTTACTCGAGAGGCGCCAAGAGTTTGAATGAATCAAGGGCGAAGCCAATGCATATATTTTTGTGGGGAGGTTTGGTGTGCTTATAAAGTATTTTCTCCACCCGATATAACAAAAATATCTTTTTTTTTTATTCTTTTGTTTGTCGAAAACTTAGAGACTCTTTCAGAGCTGAGTTGACTTTGTGAAAATCCGTTTGAAGAATTCATTAAAATTACTCTTGGCCCCGGTACCGACTGAACGTTTCGGTAGAGCCCTACAGAATATAATAATAATAATATTTTATACTTATATTGCGCTTTTTCTATAAGAATAATCAAAAGCGCATTACAGTTAGCATAGTAAAACTACTGACTAAAATTAAAAGTTAAACCTAAAACCTACAATCTTAACTTTTAAGAAAAGGCCTGAGAAAATAAAAAGGTCTTGACTAAACTCTTAAAAGTGTTAATATCCTTAGCTTGTCTTACTGAAAGAGGAAGGCTGTTCCATAAGACTGGGGCTGCAACCATGAAAGAGCGATCCCCCATAGTCTTTTTCGTTTTGAACCTAGGACTTGCCAGCAATAAGCCATTATCGTTTCGACGCAAATGATAAATGGAAGGCGGTAAGATAGAGACTAGATTCTTAAGATAGCTAGGAGCTAAACCCCAAAGTATCTTAAATGTAATAAGAAGAATCTTAAAATTTATACGTAAGTGCACCGGTAACCAATGAAGTTCCCTTAGTAAAGGGGTAATATGACAGTACTTAGGTGCGCAATAAACTAACCGTGCACTAGCATTCATGACTCTTTGTAATTTCCTAATTTGATATTCCGCAACCCCATACAATAAGCTATTACAATAGTCCAATCTACTTGTAATGAACGCGTGGACAAGCCTTTCAGTGGACTCACGAGACAAATATTTTCTAATATGCTGAATATTGTACAGATAGTAAAAGGCTCTTCCACAAACTTTAGTCACGTGATCATGAGTGGACATGTCCAAACGAGAATCGAACCAGGCACCCAAGTTGCACACTGAAGAGACAGAAGACACCTCAGCTTGACCAACCTTGATCTTGTCAACAGCCACCCTCGATAACTGACGTTCTGTTCCAGTGATCAAAAACTCCGTTTTATTGTCGTTTAGCGACAGCTTATTATCTCACATCCACGCGCGAACATCATGAATACAGTTTTCAATCGCATTCACAGCCTCAGCCTCACTGGTGTTATCCGCGAGATTAAACGCTATATATAGCTGTGTATCATCTGCGTAAGTGTGAACAGATGGAAGATGGAATTTCAGAATGTCAAATAACGAGCTCGCGTAGATAGTGAATAACAGGGGGACTAGGCACAAGCCCTGCGGGCCCCCGCTGCTTAGGTTAAATTTCTCGGAAAGCATTCCGTTGACGGAGACTTGCTGCGTTCTTCCTGCTAAATACGATTTAAACCATAATAAAGCCTTGCCCCGCATGCCAAGCTTGGACTGCAGCCTGTTTAGAAGTATACCATGGTCCACGGTATCAAACGCAGCACTGAGATCCAACATGATATGACAAGTAAGGTGACACGACCTTTGTCCATATTCAGCAACAGATCATTTTTAACTTTCAATAACGCAGTCTCAGTGCTGTGATTCTGCCGATACGTGCTTTGAAGATCAGGAAATAAACCGTTGGCTTCCATATGACCTTGCATTTGAATGGCTACAGACTTTTCCGTAATTTTGGACGTAAACTGCAAGTTGCTCACCGGTCGAAAGTTTTCGTTAATAGATTGGAGACCTGCTTTCTCGAGAAGAGGGTGCACTAGAACATTCTTCCGGGCCTCCGCAAAGACGCCAGATTCAAGAGAGAAGTTAATGACTTTCGTAAGAACAGGGAGCAGTTCATCCAGACAAAAAGACAGAATCGACGATGGTAGAGGATCAAGGGCACAAGTTTTTATACTTGAGGCAGCAATTTTCCGTACACTCTCTTCATACAATGGAGTAAATTCAGAAAACTCATGTCACTGCACGAAGGAGGGGAAGCGCTACCAGTAGCAACACCAGTACAGACAAACTGTCATTCCCCCAAGGAAAGCTTCAAAGGTAATATGACAGCCAAATGAGGAATTTTCGCGTAAAATACCCTCCTTTATTTACGAAGGCTGAACATTTATTTTTAAAACAAACACTTCTCTTACAATATAATAGTTTAAGGCGCTCTGAACAGAAGTCACCGTTTCGATTTAAACTCCCGAAATTTATTTAAATTTACGCAATCTCTAAACTTGCGGCCCATTTTTCTTTCTCTTATGTTTAGAGAACGGAGGTATAGTTACTCAGACACGGTACAATGTGAAGATTTCTAGATTAACACAGCCAAACCTTATCGTTTTATGAAGACTAATGTACTTCTACGCACTCTGACCAGGTAACTGGTGACGCCATGCCTTGCTTCTAGTCATTTCCAAAATTGTCAGGTGGAACCTTACTTTCTCTCAAATTTTCGATTTCGTGTAAAGCATCATTGAGTCTACAAAGCGCTCGACCTAGTCTTCCAAATTTCTCGCTCATCTGCATTGCCCCCTTAATTCAAAATGCAAGACATCAAATGGTCATTTTCAAATGCTCCGCATAAATGGAACCTCAAATATCCTATATGCCTTTAAATTGATCTGGGAATCTTGTGACAAAAACCCGTGTCGCTTGTCTGAATTTTAAATTCTCCTGCTTTTAGCTGTGCGTACATCGAGTTATGGATGCACTTGGGAAGTTTGGAGAGCACTCAAGAAGATAGAGTTGCTCTCGGCTGCGCCTCGGGAAACTTCTCTCGTGCTCTCCAAACTTCCCGCGTGCATCCATAACTCGATATGCGCGCGCTAAGCGTGAAACAATTCTTAAATACATCGGCGAAACAGGAAGACGACTAGGTAACCAATTCCGAGAACGTCTACGTGATGTTGAGAAAGATGACAAAGATGCATCCAAACCGGTCGCTCGGCATTTTAATCTCCCTAGCCATTCCAAACAACACATGTCGATCTCCGGCCTTTCCCTGCATCAAGGTACCACGGAAAGCGGTAAAAATCTCGAGCAAAAGTTGATCTTTCAAATCGGCACTCTTAATCCCCACGGTACCAACAAGCGCTTTTCATTCAATAATGCTTTGCACTATTACTAAAAATAGTTTTTGACAGACGAGAACTTAACCCCCGCCTGACTCAGACAAACATTAGCATGCGATAGAAGGGATTGTATGAGTGAGGAGGGCCGTAGCGAAACCAAAAAGCAAAACAATACAATGTAGGTTAAATCGCAGAGTTAGTATTCAAGAAGGAAGATTTGTGGTTACTACCAAGCACTGCTGTCGGGGTAAATGCAAAACTGACTCCAGATATCCTCAAAAATGTCCAAAATTTCTCCGAGAGAGCCTGCATACAGGCTCTTCTTTTGACCACGCGAATGGAGACCGCGTGCCGTTCGAAAGCAAAATCAACACCGCGCCAAATTCAAAAGCAAAATCGAACCAAAAAACGTCTCTGAATTGCCCAAATGAAGAGCTTGTATGTAGGCTAGAAGCATCGGGAATGAAAGTGTTCATACCGTTTCCAAACCGACGCTCACAAGACATAGCAAAGTGCAAACGCTGGTTGTGGCTTGTTCGCGGGAGTTCTTAACTGAGAAAAACATTACAAGGAATACCTATATTTGTGCTCTCAAATCAGCTGTCAAATGGCTCGGAGAAAAGGGTCCATCGGCCGAATTTCCTGATCGACTACAGGCGAATCGTACTCCACCACAAGCAAGTCGAGCGCGTGCTCCCAAGAGAAAGAGCGGAGCCGATGACAAAGAAGAAGCTAGTCGACGGAAACTGTACTGAGAAATTATTCAACTGAGGAATGTTTACCAACTGACGATCGCGAGCCATTACATTGTACATTGAAGTTCGATGCCATCGATGACAGCGGATCAATAAATCAATGGTTTTGCTGTGACGCCTTATGAGGACTCTACAGGAAGCTGGTTTCGGAACAAGGCTCTCAAACTCGAGTTATCCGCAAAGGTTGAGACCACGATTTTGAATTAAGAATGAAGTTTCGACGACAAAATTTCAGACTCCCAAATTAATAAGTACTCTGTCATACGAGAACATCGTGCGAGCTAAACACTTCATTAGCCTCAGACCTCTGCATTTTAAAATTTCTTCACGATGTTTTGTTTTAATTCAACTGTTGGACCAGCAAAGATTGCCCTGCAACGGAGAATGCGAGAACAGACCCACAGAGTGATTACTTTTCTTTCCACTGAGGATGGATAGAGCACCCCACCGGACCCCGTCATCTTCGGTGAGAACCGTAAAAAATTGAAACGAATTGCTCGCCATTCACGCATTTCTCCCTACAACGCTTACAGAATTGGAGCTTGATTTGTCTGAGTCACGGAGGGGGTCAAAAATGTCGTGACGTCATTAGTGCAAAGCGTTATTAATTTATTCCTATTTCTCACGTTACCATGTTACCACCAATAGCGTAGCTCCATTTTCTGTGTATAACCCATACACAGCCCGCAATTCCTCGATTCGCTCCGACGAAGGGCTAACGCTCGAAATGTCAGCTAATCGAATCGCTGTACGGTGGTCAATTTACATTATCAACTCCGTTGATAAACCAAATTTTCATTCAAGCATTCGACTTCCTATTCTTGGCCGACAAGTTCGCGCGAAACAAATCAGTCTTGAGATATGTTTGAAGCTAAAAAATACTCGGCATAAAAAATCACATACGTCAGTGATCGGTGTATTATAGAAGCGTTGAAGGAAAATCTTGTCTGCAAAGAGAGTGTTTTTTACCATTGTAATCAGCGAATTGCATTGTAGCGAAGAGATTTGTCGTGAACCCCGTGAACCCCGTGAACATAAAGACATGATTCCACCAGGTAATCGCCGGTGCGAGGAAACAAAACTATTCCTTGCACAAAAATCAAACAAATGTGTTCGGCGCTTCATAGAACCTTTGAAGAACGATCTTGTCTGTAACGAGAGGATTTTACCGTTTGCACCAGTTATATTATTATTATTATTATTATTATTATTATTAGTGCTGATAAAGAGAATATCGCTGTGCGTTTGGAACATGCTGTTATTGCTCTACAGCAAATCTTACCATTAGCACAGGGAGCTTCAGAGTGTCGAATAGTTTTTTTGCGAGAGCTCTCAAACAACTTTACTTTGCTCTCTATAGAGTGGAACAGGAGACAAGTCAACTCAACTCAGTGCATTAATCTGGCAATTTATTCCCTGGAGACTCCTCCAGTAATAGATAGTCCCACGGTTATTGGCGCAATATTAACTGGGGGCAAACAGTAAATGTATGGGATTTTGACCGACTTTGAACCGCTGTAACTCCGCTACAAACGTCGACACAGATCGCGAGCTTGGGGGTACCTGTGATCATATAGCTGACATGTTATTAGTATCGAGGTGGACCATAAGGAGAAGAGTTATAGAGTTTGGTATTGAGGAAATAACTGGCTTCTCCGATATAACAGATGAAGAAATTGATTGAATATTTTGAAAGAAAGTTATGAATTGATGATTGAAGTTCTTTAAAGACTCATTTGTCTTTCACTGTAACAGCACAGTGCAACATTGGGCAGAAATGTTGCACATACTAGACATTGCATTTCTGTTTTATTTCGTCGCGTTTCTTGAAGAAGTATTGCCTTGCTCATTATTAATTTGTTATCCACAAGCCGTTGGAAAAGTAAAAATAGTTAACCATTAAAGAGCTATAGTAATAGAACCTCTTCAGGCTGTTGAGTGTAAAAGCCCAGATTAGTGTAGTTCCGAAAGGAAGCTTCCATGACCTAATGGCATTATTTTGACTTTGATTGTTGATGGCAGTCAATACCACCGGCTTAAGCAGACCTGCACTTATCTGGATGATCCAGGATCCCACTCTTCAAACTACTGACATTCCTGTTTCCAAACAATTTACTTTTAATGTGTCATTCCAGAATATGCCCCTCATGGAAATTTCCTTGGCTGAATGCACCATTCACGCTTGACTTTTGCACCATTTGGCTTGCCATATTCTGACCGCAGCGGAAGTCAATAACTCGGAGGGAGGATTGGATTCCACAAAATGGCGGCCTTGACGCTGTTGTTGATTTCTGCTATCTCGAACGCTGTACTCAATTTACAGCTCTATATCACGAATTTAACTGTTTTCCGTCACTGGAAAAGACGACGACAACAAGTACAACATTTGCTGATGTTTAAGGAATTAAGAAAGAGAATTAACGGAAAGAGGTTTCCTCGTGCAAGATTAGTTTGGCTCAGGCCTGGGAAATGTAATGAATGGTGGGACAACTTTACAGTGTAATCAGTTAGCCCCAAGCGCTCTTCGCCCAACGCTTCGGTACAATCCGTTAGCCCGTGTGAACGACTTGTTTCAATTCTGGGCCGTTTCTGTCCAAAGTGTTTTCATGTCGACACGAAAAGCGGGTTGCTATAGTGTAGACATAGCCTTACTAAATGCTGCATGATAAATTAATCTATGGACGTAGTTTTTTGTTTGTTTGTTTTTATCAAAATATGAAAAATTATTATATTGCGTGACATTGTCGAAGTGGTCCACACGTCAACCTCGCTAGCGCGTGGGAAAAAGAGTCTGCAGTGCCAAACGTTTTACCTACGTTTGGTCAGTGGTTTCTCCAAAGTCGTTTCGATCAATCATGACATCAGTCGTGGACGGTTCGTAGACACCATATTGACTGTGAAAATGGCTATTTTTTTTTCAATCGCAATGAACATATCTAACGCAATCTTAACAATTCAATATTGTAGAAGACATATAGCTTGCCAAAACAAAAAAGGATGTTTTGATCGTAGAAAGCGACCGAGAAAATCTCCAGGCGTTTCGGTACACAGTCGGTCTTACTTCGGGCTTCCGAAAGTCGGACTTACTGACGGAGACGATGGCATAATGGTTACTGGCTAAGAACCAGTAACCACAAAAAAAAGGTGAGAAGAACTTGATATCCAAATAAATTTACTCCAATTAATTCCCTCTAAAAGAAATGGCTGCTATATTACTGGAAGAGCGTTTAAAAATGAATTTTAAGGGGAAATTTAAGGGTAATAATCGGCAAGGGATACTTTTTATATATGGCAATTTGGACATTTGCGAGGATTTGTATGAAAAACCATTGGAACGTGACTGGAAGGCAAGAGTGGTTATAATTCCCATACAAGTTGTTTTAATTTCAAACCGCCATTAACGCCCCTCCCTTTTGAGATTTAAGCCTCAAAATCCACTTGAAAACTAAGTTATGTATAGTCTTTCTATTCCTTATGAAATTCTCTCAAAAATGGATTACGCTCGTTCTTATGAAAAGGTGATCACGTCACTAACTGTCACAAAAGGAGTATTGATGACCAACTTTCAGTTTTCTTTGCTCTCGCAAGTCATTGGACCACGCTAACATCCTCACAGGGCCTGGAGGTTAACCGCGGTCAAACGTAAAAAAGTAAGAAAAGTCCTTTAAAGATAAGATTTTTACGTTGAGAGCTCAAAGATGATAAGTTTTTTTTCAGTCTGTGAGTTTACTAAATCATTTTATGAATTACTAAAACAGTTTAGGAACAATAAGGTGAATCGGTTTTCCTGAAGTCACGCATTGAAACAGAAAACAAAAACATACCGCGCCGAACAGTTTCCACATTCTTCGCTTCAAAAAACCTTAAAACTTTTTTAGTAATTCATGAAATGATTTAGTAAACTCACAGACTGATGAAAGACTCATCATCTTTGAGCTCTCAACGTAAAATCCTTATCTTTAAAGGACTTCTCTTATTTTTTTACGTTTGACCGCGGTTAAGCCTGGAGGTGATCTTTCTGATAACTGTATGGTATATTACAGTGAGAAGATGTCGTGTATGCTAAATAAAACGCGATGACATAAATGCACCATTACCTGTTTCTTCTGTTCCTCGCTTTGTTGAATCAAGCGTTTTCTATCTTCCTGTCGAAGGAGAAAGAGGAATTCTTTAGTTTTTATGGTTGAATTTCTATTCAATCCTCTTGATGGCTACTTTATCGGTGCCAATGACTGCAGTAATGCTTTGGAAGAGAATTTTGAAATCACTTAATTAAAAATGGCAAATACGAGTAGAAACAAATGAAAATGAGTTACAGACAACCACTACAAAAACATATTTTGCGGCAAGAACATTTCCTTTTTTGCATGGCCGGGTGAACGAAACAGTTATTACATAGCCAGTTCTGAAAAGGTGAGTGATCGTAGCAGTTATTACATCTTCGTTCTTTAATCCGCAGTTCAAATATATGATTTTCATACATTCATTGTCAAATAAACATTTCCGTCTAAATTTATGAACCTCATGGTGCAAAGGTGTCAAACGTTTGAAAGAAAAGAAAAAAAAACACACCTTCGGATTGTTAACAGAATGGGAAAATAGATTGTTGCTTTCAATGTGTTTTCCATTCTTTTAAGTCAATACATACAATGAAATATTTTAGGTATACTTCTATCTAATGTATTTTCGTCCTCTTACCGCCAGTGCTTGCCTCTCTCTTTCTAGAAGGTCATTAGCCGCGATAATTTTAATGTTTTCCTCTTCATCTTTTTTCAATTTCTTCAGCCAGATCAGGTTTTCGTCTTTTTCCCTACTTAATTCCTAAAAAAATTATCAAGAACAATGTCTTAATATTTTGAAAGGCTATGTTGTGTTTCACTGTGTTTTGGGCCTTTTGGGGCACTGGCCAAAATCATCTTTGGACCAGCTGAACTTATGGACTTTTGTTGATAAAACCACTTACACTCTCATACGTGGTTCTCAAAATAAGGAACTGACTATATTTTCTTGAATATGTGACTGATCATCGCAGTTATGAACACTACCTATTTTAGGCTCTATTTTCACTACTGCTTAAAATAACTGCGATGATCAGTCACATATTTAATCATTAATCCGCAGTTCAAATATATGATTTTCATATATTCATTCTCATGAATATTTTTAGGGCGCGTTCGATTGACCCTATTCCGGAATAAGAATACGTGGATTGATGTTTAAAACTGTATGTTTGGCGCCTTTCGAAGCAGCAAGGATGATAAAAATATGTTTAAAATAGCATTTTAGCGGATGTTTCACAATTTTAATGTGAATCTCCGTAAAAACGAAGGATTTTTAACTTATATTCCATGTATTCTTATTCCGGAATACGGTCAATCGAATGCACCCTTAATGACGAAATAACTTCAAGAGCATTTCTTTAGGTGGTTAAGTAAGCAACTACTGATACGGCTGTTCAATCCTCGGTCTTCACTCGGAAGATCATGAGGTGGAATATTAGTCTTCTATAGCACCAAGAGAAAATTAACCTCCTATATTTTCTCTTAATAGAAGCGACTTTTTATTTTTCCTTACTTCGTGAAGTTCACAAAATACTGCGGCAATCACATCTTTGGATCCCCTTGCAGATTTCTGGTAGTCCCCTTTGACTCTCTCATAACCACCAATAATATCATCAAATGATACTTTGGCTCCTGCATCTCCCCGCATCTGCTGAAGGACTGGGTCCAAATGACGCTTTTTCAGCTTTCCAATGAGGCCTTTGCACAATTGTCTTGTCTTCGCTTCATTCTCAGTCTGCCAAGAATTTAACCTCTTTTCTATGGCAACCTAATTTCATGGGATAAAATACTTCTTTCCTCACTTAGGGGTTATAAGCACTTAATGACATATGGAGGAGCCCTGTTATTTATTTATTTTTTATTAATTTGTTTATTTATTTATGTAACTGACAGCAAGCTACAAAAATATCTGTCATTCAACTGTGTCAATTGTGTGCCTATCGCAATAATACCCTTCACCATCCTCGAATTTTCACGCATTGTAGCCAAAATAAGGTATTTTATCTCAGTAACAGTAGTTTGGAAAGTACTGGGTCGCGGCCTGTCACTCCATCCCATGCGAAGATAACCAACAAATTCAACACCAGTGAAGTGAAAGACAGTTCTCAGTTTAAGTGCGTTAAACAGATTGAATTTGGCTTAGACAGTTCAAATAACCTAGCGAGCATTTTTTCTCTTGTTTTCTCTAGTTGAATTAGCAGTTGCCATTGATGGACTTATTTTGGGTAGATAGTGAAGTTCGAGTGTAAGGTTCGACCTTTGAAGAAAAGAATACCAGCCTTGACGCATGCAGGAGAACCGTTCGAGGAAGAGCTTAAGTGGTTGCTAAGTTTACCTTAATTTCCCTCGCATGTAATTGCACTGTTTCTGTGGAGAAACCAGCAAATTCTGCCATGAAATATTCTCTGGACTTGTTAAAAGCAGCGCTATGATCGGTACGAATCTTGTCACTGTCACAGGGCAGAGCATCGGACAACTGTGACGTCAGCACTTCATCATACATCTCGAGCGCGGTCTGTTTGGCCTTCGAGCATTTACCCTTAACGAACGTGTCCCATGCCCCTTGAACATTGGGTACAGATCCTGGGGTGTTTAGTTCATCAATATAAAGATTAGCCAAAGCAGCAAGACCTAAAATAGAATTAAAAAGTGCCAACCATTACTTTCATAGCTATCATGTTTATCATCATCATCATCATCATCATCATCATCATCATCATCATCAACACCATTACCATCATCACTACATTCGATCATGATCATGATGATGATCGTGATGATGATGATGATGATGATGATTATCATCATCGTCATCATCATCATCAGAAGTAACAGCGTTATAATGAGTATACACTCTTCTCACTTTCGTTTCACTCATTGGGTGAGAGCACACTGGCGGACTGGTAATTCACGCAAACAACAACACCAACAAAAAAACGGGCTAAAAGATGTTACCGGCAGTTACAAATGATGAATTGTTATGTTAATGCATTTCAACTAGGCCACATCTACATCTACTTTAATACTCTTCAACACTTTCGTATCCAGTTAAAATACAAATTAGAAATGAATAAATAAATAGCTTAA